>CM076574.1:806267876-806798923 GCA_034641835.2 Pinus albicaulis | reverse complement strand
ATGCACCTATGAAGAAAATGATGAAGAGGGATCTCTAGATTTGAAATGACTATGTATTTTCTAGATCTATTCATGGAATGTTTAGATCTGTGATATGGCGAATCTTTGCTGAAGTAAAGGATGAAATCTGATTTGTTTATCTGATCTGAAAAGCTGCACAGTCCTAAAAATTTTCTGATCTATACGGAGGTTCGTTTCATGAAAAGCGCATGTATACGCGGGTCCGCTTAAAGAAAAGCGCGTATGGAAGTTAGGGTTTATGAAGAATAAAATGCACTGAATTATACGTAGGTTTTTCTCTATGAAAGTGCGTATGTACGCAGGTTCAGTGAAGTAAAAACGCGTATGGAATCTAGGGTTTTGCTGAAGTATGTGGAATGAAATGTCTAATCTGTTTTGCTGTTTACTACTATCTGACAATGATGAATTCATACAGATCTAGGTTGTTTGAATGTTGATTATGCTGTTGATTATGTTGATTAAAGATCAAGTTTTTGGTTGATTGGTTGATGGTTAAATGAATGAATTAATGGGGTTATAAGTTTCAGTTTGATGTATGATGAGCTTAAATGTGAGGTCCATCAAAATCAAGGAAAAGTAGCCTCATGCGTGCTGTATAAGTCATGGATCTAGTATGAAAATTGGGATGAAACGTGATTCATGATGGTGCCGAGGGACGTTTCTGGTGAGGTAAGAGAAGCTCCCTTCCAGTGGTAGCTAGTAAATGAGAGCAGGGGGTAGTAGCTCCCTTCCAGGAGAGGCCGGTAAATGAGAGAAGGTTGCAGCCTTCTGTAGGTGGGTGCCTGCGTGCTGGTATGAGTCTGCGCCAGTACAAAATTGTAAGAAGTTTTCTTTATAACAAATATTGAAGACAGAGACGACAGCAGCGGTGGTTTTATCCCGAATTGGGTTTCCACCTTAAATACTGGTGTTCATGTGTGTTGCTTGTGTGTGATGGTTTATTCTGTTATTACTGCACATGCTTACTAATTACTAAACATCTGATGAATGAATGATGCAATGGCCTAAGTAAAGAATTAAATGCATGATAAGATCTCTGGACATACGCAAGTTTTCTTAAGAATATCCGCGTGTATACGCGAATTGGGTTCAGTAAAGTAGCGTATGGTTTTAAGACAAAGAAAAAGTAAAAAGTTTTCACAATGCAATACCGATTCACTCAAGACTCTCGCATTTTTCTTGCATTTGAACTTTATGGCTTCTTGTGTTCCAGAGTGGGGAGATTTTGCTCACTTTAAGCATATTCTTTTAGACTGTGCACATGCTTATCTCTTTCTGTATTGGATCTTTGCAGAATTTCTTCTGGACTGAGACAACAAGACCTCTTAGTGGCGCGACCTATGGGTGTATCAAGATTTTTTTTTGCAGATTAAGTGCTAATTCAGGGCTGGCTGGTATTGAACAAAGGATTCTGGCTCAGGATGTTTTTGCCAAGGAAGGGATTCCCTGAAGCACCACTACCTAACTTAGGGGAGATCTTGACAGATTTTCAGTATTTTCTTTGGGTAGGATTAGATCTCTAAATGACATATGACCAGATATAGGGTTGCAGAATTTTTATCAACGGTTGGATAATGAATGACTTGGGAATGAGGGTAAATGATAACAGATAACCTTTAGCTATGACAGCTCATGGACATGATTATATGACTGAAACTAGATATGACTTGACAACTAGGTTTTTTCTCATCATAGGCTGACTAGAAAAGGTAGGAGGGCAAAAATTGTTTAGGGGTGTTTTCTAGATGACAGATTTGACAAATGGGAGACCAGATTCTAGAAAACTTGGCTTAAAAAACTAGTCATCATCAACAGGTGAAAAATATTGATGACTAACACTTACCTTTGAGAAATGGTACAAAATAATGGTTATCATCACCCACAATGTCTCTAGAGTTCCCCTTCCATTGTTGCACCACTATGATCAGCAAATTTTGTTTTGGATTAGTCACAACAACTCTTATGTTCGACCAATCACCATCCATGAAGAAAATTTCTCAATGCAAAAATTTCCATTTTACGTTAATGAGATTGCATTCCATAGTGAGGTCCTTTCATTGCCTGGAAAAATCGCCATGCAATAGTATGGTCAAGCCTTCTATTCTTTTGATGCTATGTGGCCCAAGGACTCTATTGAGGTTGCTCCCTCTTCATCTCGAAAATGATCTATCGATATTTATGAATGCTTCCATCCGCTATTGATGAAGGTCGATGATGTATCTCTTTGGCACATATGACTTAGAAGGAGGTAGGTTCCCTAGTTTTTCAAGCTACTATTGTTCATGTTATTACACCCATGTTTGTTGCGCCACTAACCATTGCTTCTACTCTTCCTCCATTTACCAAACCTTCCCCACTTTCACCTCAATAACCCCGTAAAAATACCAAACCAACCGTGTACGACCTCATTGATCTCACCGATGTGGGTACTGCAACTACTATTGAGCCCAATGTGCCCCTCACTAAAGAGCGACCCCTTTCACTCCATTCCACCCCTAATACATCACCAAAAACTTCTAAGGAAACCATTTATGACTGACCCAATTCTGATGTCGTTTTTGATGAAAATACTGAAATGGAAACTAAACAAGATGCTCTCACTTTTATCATGCCAATTTCATTTTTTTCCACTAATCTACCTCCACTACCTCTAGTTTTTTATCCATTTGATCCCACATTGTCCATTTCCTCATTACCACCCAGTTCAATTATCTCTGTCATAAATTTGATTCCCTCATTGCACAACAACAAGACATCATTCCTCTTCTTCCAACACTTGTTATGTTAAACCTTCGCCAAGATATCTATAAGGAGCATGATATGGAGAAATAATTTTCTCCCTAGGGTTAGTTAGAAAAATCGATTGCAAGTGGACAACCACTACAAGATAGGTTTCCACTGTCAGATACCCTGATGAGCTTCATACATGGTCTATCCCACAACTATTTTAATTCATTCATGCCTCTGCCACACAGCCTGAATACTTCTTAGTTCACATGGAATCATGGTGTACAAACCTTTCTGCCAGATGTGATCAACATCATCATCAACTTGCCATGGTTACAAGCGAGCATGATTAGTTAAGGGTATATAAAGCCTAGTTGGAGCAACAAATTTCAGATATGAGTACCAAATTTCATTCTATGTGGCCCACCCTTGTCGATTTTGTTGATGAGAAACCTAAATACATTGTTTCCTATTCCCTTTCCAAACATTATGATTTTGTTGAAGTGACTTGTTTGAAGTTGGTTGCACAAAATCATGAATTACAAGCTACTGTCAGTAAAAGCTCTGAGGCACTCACAGCCTAGTCTACCTAGTATCGTGAGAATATTTCTGAAGAAATTACTACAGCCTTGGAAGTAAAAGAGACCCTTCCACATTTTATGCATGACTATCAGGGTATTTTCAGTCAAGTCTATGAGTAGAGCGGTGTTCTTTCCCGGAAGAATTGGTCTTTCTAACTGCTCTAAGAAAATGTTAAGAAAATATTTGCTCAAAATATCAATACCTATGATCTAGAATAATAGAAGGAGTTATTAGCACAAGCAGATGCGTTATATGTCCAAATAAACCATATAGAATATGCTTCACAAGTCACCAAGTGAGTGCTTCATGACCTTAATCTAGTTGTGTAGCATCACTTTTTCACCATGAAGGATCTCACTGCAAATGCTGAGGGAAAATTTCAGGAGATCATCTAGTCTCAACCCACTGAGCCTAATGTTGAGACTACTACACAAATTTTGGGTCAAGTATCTACTATGTTAGAAACATGGAATGTTGTTTTTTCCTCCTACATGAGTTTCAAAGATGATTTGTTGAAGACAATACTAGAGTTGGGTCCTTTCTTTGAAGGAGAAACAAATGTAAGAAATGAAGCACAGACAGAGAAAAGCCTATATGCACCAACGAAAAATTGAATCGAGGGAGAGTTAATAGATTGTGGTCGGGGAATGTAGTAACCTTCATTTTTTTAGAAATATAGAAAATAGGCTCGCAGGATAGTTGTAGAGGAATAATGGATAAAGCCACTAGAAGTAGGTAACCAAAAATTTGAATGCGGCAGTAAACTAAATATTGGGACCTGAACATCCAAAAAAATAGGAAAGAGCACTTGTGGAAACAAGAAAGTTGGGTTTATTTTGAAAGGATGAATAGGAAAAAAGGAAAAAGGAAACATGATTTCTTCAAAGAGGACCAAATAAAAGGCAAGATCAAGTAACCTCTCTGATGACCAAATAAATCGAGCGAGCCTATAAAAGAATATATAGAGGGACAAATCAGGAATATTTTTCATATATATAACCTATGATCCATATGTTGTCCATATTTGCTGATAATTTCATGTAGGATTGAATTTGCATAGAAGTTTTAATTCATGTATGGTAAAGTCTCCTATAATATTTGATCTAAGAATATCACACAAATATGTTTGATCCTTGATGTAATCGTTGAGAAATATTAATAAATAAAAGGAAGTTTTGGGAAATATTTTGTTACTTGATTCAATGATTGTATGACCCCCTTTCAAAATTTCTTGTTTATTTAAGTAAATGATGTTTATGTCTATTTTCTATGAATACATGTCTCGCCTATAATGTAGTTGCATGGGGTATTAATATGGTTAATGGTGTAACTGATATTGTGAAAAACATGGTTCTACGATACAGATTTGGATCCCTTATCTATTCCAATGTTCTTGGCTCGCATCAGGTGAGACGCTCCTTTTCATAAAGGGAGTGAAAATGTCGCTGAAAAACTAGACTACGAGGGCCTCCTTTGTTGGCAAACTCAGGCTGAACTCTGGGTCTTAATTGACTAAATTTTTTTCCAAGACTACTAAATGAATCATGTAGAGTGGCGGCACGAAAAACCTTAACGAAAAAACATAGAGGCCAATATATCCCTAAATAAATAACATCACTATTCGTGCCTGATATATATCGATGACCATAACTACCAACCTTTGAAACTATGAGATATATGCCTCTGGACTTCTGGTCTGCTTGAGTTGTGCCAGTTCTCTCAAATGAATCATTGAATCCTTATTGTCAAAGTGCTCTATGAGTCTCTGAGTAAACTCATAATATGAATTTATCCTAGCATGACCCATCCTCACTAAACCATGGTACTACCACTCATGGGTCTCTCCATCCAGATGTAATTTTTCCAACTTAATGGCATCAACCTCCGTCATCTATTGTAGCTGGAAGCATGTGTCCAAATTTTGAACCCATGATCTAGTTGAACATTTTGATGACCCATCAAAATGCATTATATACACTTTCCCTGGTGTCTTTTCAAGCTCATTGTTTTTCTTCATAACCTTTTGAACACCTTTAGGTTTGTTTTTCATATGAAGTTTGAAAAAACCAGTGAAACTCATGGTATCTTGGAAGTCTCATGCCAACCTCCTATACTCATCAGAATAGTCCGCAAAAGGTATATCCTAATCATTCTGCTCCACTTGGCCTATTGGTACATCATTAAAAAATTGTGGGATAGTGGGTCTATATGACCAAATATATATGTGGCAGTGGTTGTGCATGATTTTGCATCCATGAATAACTTCTCCACTATTAGATCACTCGTCATTAATGGCCAGATCCTTAGTATACTTCTCCCCCATTAGAATCCTGGTGGAACCCCCCTTGTTACCTAAGTTTCTCATTAGCTCCATCATCTACTTTTGGCTGTTAGCCAAATCATATAGGATGCTAATAAATACGTTAAACTTTTGATTCTCCCTATCTCCCATGAATTTCTTACCCTTCTAAAACTATAATAATTCCTCTTCTTCTACTTCAGGAATTTATTTTTCGTCTAAAATTGGAGTGGTTTCTCTAACCTTGCAGTGTCTTTTATATGTGACGTATGGGTGGTCTTATGAACTCATAAACTGCAGTTATAAATTTCCCCGCAAACCACACAGATGTCCAATACCATGCTCTAATACCACTGTAATATACCCCCTTGGGAATATCTCAAAATCTTCACTAAATTCCTGAGTTTTTTTTGAGTTGGTCTTTGTGGTATTTTGTCGAAGTGCTTCTTTATATTTTTATTTCCAATAAACTCACAATAATAAATATATAACATAAAACGACTTCCAAATCAACAAAAAAAGATTGATATTAAAATCAAAGAGGATATGTACCATTGATGATGAGAGCCACAACAAATAAGGGAGAATATAAAAAATACACCAAAAAAATTTCATAAATAGTGGCCTAAAAGGTTATTGATGTACATGCTACCTTTATATAATACATTTGGCACTTATCAAAACTTAGCTACAACTTGGTTAAATAAGGAACTCAAGCTCCCAGTCAGTTGAATGAATCAACTCCTTTGGAACTGGAAAATCGACCCTCATAGATACAAACATGGCCAACATTTGTGTCTCCACATGGTAATTAAATATTCGTCCACCAAGAAGATGATATGCCCATGAATAATCATATTCAAACCCTCTTAGTGGCTCAACCCTTTAGGAAAATAAACTCAGTTATCAAAGATAGGATTCGTCCACCTTTTCAAGGTTGTTCTTGGTCCTTTGAAATGAATGAATTTGAGTGTTGAACATGATGGAACTCAACCACTGAGAAAAGGAAACTAGGCTTGTATTTACAAGCGAAAATTTACCCCTTGGAACAAAACTCATCTTCTATTGGAATGATAGACTCAACCCTCAGTTTTATAGTGGAACTTGACCAACAAATAAGAAAAAGTGGACCTCTATCAAGATATGAAATTTCCCCCAATATTGTTCTAGATTTGACCTGTAAAAAGAGATTATAGATTATCAAATAGATAAAGATAAAATCAATTGATAACACCTTATATTCTTGGATCAAACAAATTACCAACTATAATTTAAAACCATAACTATATCTAACTAATTAGTTATTATGATTTAGTCTTAAGTTATAAAAACAATACAATGAACAACCAACTACATGACATTATGGCAATTATTGCCTAGAATCCGATCCATCAAAATCTCCAAAGTTTTGAAAATAAAAATAAAAATTCATTGAAAAATAAATCGTTAAAAAGTTAAAATGTAATGTCAAGTTAGTTTTCTTACAATGAAGAGTGTTTTGCAAACTAATTATTAAATTATAATAAATCTAAAATATTTTTATTTATATAAAACAATTTATTTTTATTTTTAAATAAAATTAATTGATTTATATAATTTTTTTATTTATAACATTTTAAAATTAGGAGACTCGACTCCATACAATGAATTACGCATTGGCCGTTGCGTTCCCTGTATCTTGAGCTACATGGCCCAACCTGATGACTGGTGATCGGAGCAACCTCAATGAGTTATTACCATGATTGGTGTCAAATCTCAGAAGGAAAGAAATAGGTTTTAGGCCACTAAAAAGGGAACAAATTTTTAAAAATAGTGAAAACCTGAAAGTATCGAAGATAGTGTTGGATATCCCAACAACAACCTCACTCACAATGATGTTGGAGAATTCGGTTGTTGTGAAAGAAGGGGCTTTGAATCTTTCATCAATTGTGGTTCAGGATTCGAAATAACTTGTCGTGTTGCGAGGTAAATCAGGGTTACTTATTGGTTAAGTCTCTGCACAGGAAACATCTTTTTTTGCGCTGATAAATTTGATTATATGAGGAGTCATCATCTGTGTTGAATTTGAATACGACTAAATTATTCAGGTTCATAAATGATATTTGAATGTTGTGATGGTCTAAAAATGATGCTCGGGTATTGCGAGACAATATTCCTTGCGGCGGTGTTGTGTGTCGTAAATATGGGTAGAGCTCGTCTATGGGTAGAGCTCGTCGCGCCTTCCTATGGATGTTTCTCATTACCCGGTGATTCGGTTTATTTCACTAAAGTTCAAGTTTTTGACAGGAATTCAGTGTTGAAATCATTTCTGTAGGGTCAGTGTTGGGAAGAGGCTTTGATTTCCCTTAATATTATCATGATAATGGGACAAGAAAATTCATAACCCATGGAAACAAATGATATACGAAAAGTTAAAATTGCCTCATTAGTCGAACCTGGGAAGTGGGTTTGGTTAAATTCCAAACAGTATCTTGACATTTTAAAACGAAGACTAGCTCGTCAAAAATGGGAGCAGAAAAGGAAAAAAAGGTTTCAAAGGGAAACTACTCGGGTCCTTTGCAAGAAACAACATTCAAACAAGTCCTCTTTGCAAGCATGTGTCAACAACATGTCCAAAGGAAAATGAAAATTCATTGATGTTTCTTCCTTATATATTCCCACATCCACACCTCTCACTTGTTCATCTAATATTTTTGCAAACTGTTAAATGTAAAAAAGAGGTTGTACTAAAGAGCAGGGAAGAGATTGTATAATCCATATAGTAACAAATGAAAATCAGGCTTTAGAAGAAAGCAACAAAGTTTTGAAGGAGAAAATGGCATTGCTACAGGAAGCTCTCCTGATATGGAAGACATCATGACAACGCATGAAGGCGAAGGTGCAAAACATGAAGAAATTTGCAGTGGAGAATACAGAGGTGATGAATGTGAAACCATCCCAGGATAAGGGGAAAGTAGTTTCCCAAATAGACAACCATGAAGAGACATTAAAAGAAGAAAGGAAAGGAGATCCCAGATAACTCTTCAAAACCTGGGCTCATGTTATTAGCAATTCTGATAAGAGGGAAGGAGAAACAAACATTCCGGTTGACAACATACAAGATAGAGAAAGAAATCAAAGACAAGATAGAGCAACAAAATTAATTATTAAAGGGGTGAAATATTATGGGAAAAATGAATGTACTCCTAACCTTACAAGAGACTTCTTGAAAGACACGCTGCAATGGCAAGGACAAATATGCCAAGCATGTAGAGTAGCTAAGCTTAAGGGTGAGAGATCCAGGCCCATAAAAGTCATCATGCCTAGTTTGCATGATAAAGATATCATTCTAAGCAAGAAGCAACTCTTTAGAGGTTTTCAGTTTTTTCTAGAAGAATATTTAACTGTAACAAAATAAGAGGAAAGGAGGGATGAAATGAAAAAATTTAGGGCAACAAGAGATGAGGGAAAGAGCACATGGATTTATAAAGGGAAATTTGTGATAGCGCAATTTGGACCTCCTTCCAAAATAAGGCAGCAAAACGATAACAAAGAAGAGACAACAAACTCTTTAGCAAGAAATGAGGAAACAAGGTCAGTATGGGGAAGAAGGGACAAAGACTCAACTGTGAGTCTTGCATTTCAAAAAAAATAACAATCAAGGGGCGTCCAAGTTTCCTTAATAGTTTGTAATATTCCTTTTTTGATGTCACATATTACGGAGTCGAGTTGGACTTCAGTTGGGAGCATACGGGTCATATGTCTGATTGGTGCTACATTAAAAAGAAATATTTTAATAAAAGGGAAAAGTGCTCCATGAATAAAATAATAATAAAATAATTCTCTAGAAGGCTCCAAGAGATCTATAAAAGAAAGGGAGGAGGCCATTAGGAGATATCTTTGGATCATGTTATTTTATTGTATGAGAGGTGTGAGACGTGGTTCTCTACTTCAGCCGTAGCCCCAAGACGGAAACCCTCGGGTGATTTGTGAGTGTTGGACGAAAACCCAACTCTCTTGAGGAGACTTCATTCAAAAGTTTCGCAAAGCTTCAGGGATTGGTGTGAGGATAATTCGGATCTTCAACTTGTGATTCAATGGGTTCAGTGTCAGTTTTTCCGTAGCCGATTTGCAGCAGTCTTCTTGCCGAGCCATCTACATCATTGCCAGAGTCACTCATCAGTTGGGCCAGAGATCTTTCTGGGTTTTGCTCCGCTTGCTTGGCAAGCTCAAGTTCCATTGTTCCTTTATGTTGATGTATTTTCTACCATAGATTAATAAAATGGCTCAGTGATTTTATCGGCATCCATTGTGTTATATTGGTGGCTGTGTGTTTATTTCCGTTTATTTTGCTGCTCCAGTCTATTTCTGCATTTTTAGTTAAAATATCCCATTTGGGATATTACAGTGGTTTTAGAGCAAAATCTTGGCTCAGCTTGCGGGTTTCCCAGTTTTTTTTTAGTTGCAGTGATTATTATTGCAGTGACTATTATTTAAGGGTTTTCTAGTGAGGCCAAAATACATTACTTTAGCGTGGTTTCCATTCGTAAGGGAAGGGTCCTGGAACGTAAATCCCGTCGAGGTTTTGTCGGAGGTAGCGCCAGCATAGAGAGGCGGAGGTTGCAGTGTAAATCTCGTGAGGCCAGGGATTTCTCACATTACATTTCACAGGGCCGAGGGCGTTATTTCTTGAAGGCCGAATTAGAGATTATTTCTCAAACGCTAGTTTCATAAAGTTTTTGGTTGACGTCTCTTTCCGTGGAATCACGGTAGGGCCATTTTGCGTGAGATGGGATTCTCCGTGGTCGACTGACGTCCTCGCAAACAGAAGTGGTAGCCAGTTTTAGTAATCGGGATCCATAATTTTCGTGATCGGGTTGCAACACTAAGCCATTTACAAATTGTTGGGTTATGGAGTGCGGCCTAGTGCGCAGAGGCGGGGTATAAGCAATTGTCGTATTTATTTCAGGACAACTGAACCACACCATAAACAAGCATTGAAGCCGCGTCCCAAATTTTGCCGATTTTCACTGACCAGAATTGCTAATATATGACCCAAGGTGCGTGAGCATTTTTGTCCGTTAACTAAACTATGTAGCGCACACCACAGACGATGGTTTGTACAGGAAGTGTTGGAAGGATCGGATATCCATCACAAATTCTGGGCATGACTATTACTGGAGACAAGGCGTGCTGAGCCGCCAACCACAAACAGGTGAATGTGTAATTGAAGAGCCATTGAACGAAGAGTCAACAGAGGTCTAGCCACCTCATATGATGATCATGCAGGCCAGTGTAGGGAAATTAGTGTTTACATAAGGCGCAATTGTTGGCAACACCACTGAATTCGAGCCTCCAAGAGGTTTTGGAGCCGACTAAATGTTTTCCGCATCATAACCACACACAGCGGGATCACAATTGGTTCTTATGTGATCGTGTGACACCAAAGCGATAAATGTTGCATCAAGATGGAGTTTCCAGACAACGCAATATTACTTGTACAACTCACTTAGAGCATGAAGCAATTCTGAGCATGTGGGCAGCTTCCAGGTCAGATTACTAAGTGGTATGTTGTCTGATTTTGAGGTATTTACATCTTCTGATTTTGAGTATTTACAGCGGTATATTTATCATAAATATCTCATGTTGCTTCTTGGGGATTAATCTCGGTCTATATCAAATTGTCATAGTGGAGGGCAGAGTCTTGAGCTATCAAGACTTATCTATACTTGTCATTTATTTTCATATACCAGCATTATAATTGTTTGAGCATGTAATGTACGAATGGGAGGAAGTATTCCTTGCTTCATTACAAATGTAGAGCTGAGTTGCAACAGCTCTTAAGTGCAATACTGAGTTGAGACAACTCAGAATTGCACATGAAACATTGTGCATGCAATCTGTTTGCTAAAACACTTCACTGGGAGATATAGAAAACTCAGAAAATAATGTTGTCGTGCAAACATTCCGTGATGGAGGAACTCCTAAATAAATTGAGAAGATTGAACACAGAAATTAATCTCTTAAACCATGACACACACCCGGAAACTAAGCAGAATAGCAGACCTCTTTCAAGAGGGATTTCCGCCATCCTTCAAAAAGGACAGCCAAAAGATTTGCAGGGTACATTGGGGATTGGTCACAAAATTTTTGCACTTGGGACAAATTTGAAACACATGAAGATGTCAGGGAGAGTTTTGTCCAAACTAGAAGAGTTTAATGAACTCCTATCCAAAATAGACCAAGCAGAAGGGAAGAAACTGATTTGGGCTCTAAAACCTGCGATGCTTGCTCTTATACAGCCCAAATTCTTGGAGGAGCCTTGTGAAGGGGTCACACTCCTAGTTGCAGCTTGCCTCAGTAACATCATGAAGTTGACCGCACCTATAGCTCCAGACAATGATGATGTTATGAGGAGGATTATGAGATTAATTGTAGAGGCTTTTCAGGCTTTGGACAACAGCGCAGGCTCTACCTTCGAGAAGAAGCTTGAGATTTTATGGAGTATGGCCACATTCGAGACTTATGTCATCATCTTTGACCTTGAGTGTGATGACTTGATCCTGCAGATGTTCCAATGCTTCTTCAGCATTAGGGGACATCATCCTGATACTGTCATAGCACACATGCAGTCCATCTTGTCGTCATGTATGAGAGACCATGAGACCATTGGCCGAGAGTTGCAGACCCATTTGTTGAGCATTTGGAGGAGAGAGTAGTTGGTCTCACTTACTGCTTATGAGCTAGCCCAAGGGCTAGTTGAGCAGAACATTGAGCTTTTCAGGAGACAGTTGACCAGGGAGGAGTTGCTCCAGTTTGGTGGATCTAGGAGCAGAAATGAGCCGAGGAGGAAGGGACTTTTCTTCATCTGCAAAGAACCTTGGGGGCCTGATCACTCATGCTTGAGTGATGCAGATGGTGCGATAGAGACAGAACAAAAGGGCATTCCTTCTGTATGCCAGGATGAGGACTCTTCTTCAGGCGAGTCCATGGGATCAGATGATGATGCTTCTAGGGAGCGAGAGCAGTCATGCAGAGATGATGACAGTAGACTGGAGCTGTGTCCTAGTGTGCAGGATGAGCAGTCAGGGGGCTCTACCGGAGAGACTCTGGGTGATGAGTCACTTGTGATGATTCAGCTAGAGCAACATATGATGGAGCCTGAGTTAGCATGGGAGGATACTATACACATCATGCATGATAGTCCCTTAGGGGAGAGCCAAATGGAGGCTCACTTTGAGTCTATGATGGATATACGGCTAACCTTGGGGTCATCCACTGAGGAGGAGCAATCAGATGCACAGACACCGAGTACGGTGATAGCAGTCGCAGATCCATATCCTCTGGGGATGATGGAGGTTGATGGGATAGTCCTGCAGGGGGCTAGCAGACAGCAGGAGCATTACATTCCCGATCAGGAGATGGATGAGCTGTTGGATATGGGGGAGCATCAATCATTGGACCGGCACATTGATGAGGTACAAATAGATACCCATGCAATCAACAGAGTAGTAGTACTTTCAGTGAGTAGCACTCTGGAGGAGTACATCGATGGGGCTTGCAACATATCTTGCCCACTTTGGCCCATTATAGAGAGAGGGGCTTTCTTCTACAGGCAACTTTCGTTGGCAGACAAGGCAGAGCAGTGTGAGTTGATTACGAGCTGGCGGCAACACTCTAGGCGTGTTCCATACACAGTTGATGCTACATTGGATTCTTCTTCCAGGATGGACTGGCGTGAGATCATGAGTTGGTATCCTCTTGATGGTACGATATTCTTTGTAGGGAGCACAGCAGGGCAAGGGCCCTTAGACATGACAGCTGATACAGGTTCCAGTTGGCAGTGGGGCAGATTCTTTAGCATCCCATCCCGGTTTCAGGAGAGCAAAATCAACAGTGGATTTAGTCAGGGATTGGATTGGAGAGAGGTGATGAGTTGGTACACAGTTGATGGGGCAACTTACACCGTCATAGATCTAGCGCAGCAGGAGACGTGGTCTTCCCCTCTTAGAGCATCAGTCATAGCTAGAGGCAGTGCACAATCTGGGCCGTGGGACTTGGGCGATGACTGGCCACCATGGCATGGGGATCCGAGAGGGTTATTTGATGACAGGTACAGTGAGAGATCAGTTTGGGATCTCGGCATTGAAGGGTCTATTCCGGGTGGCTTGACACAAGCACATAGTTGCACCAAGAGGTTTGTATGGGATACGGGCATTGGGTCTTAGTTGCATCGGGCCGACAGAGTGGCCCACATATCTGGATTGCTTGAGAGCAAGCAATCTTGGGGCGGAAGGTCTGTAATATTCCTTTTTTTGGTGTCACCTACTACCGGGTCAGGTTCGACTTCCAAAGTTAGGAGCAGACAGGTCACATGTACAGATTGGTGCTACCAGTGGGCTCAGGAGCTCTTTGGAGGAGTTTTGAGGAGTTTTCATGGTTTCCGGAGGCATTCTCTTGATATACTCCATCATCCGAGCGGTTTGGCTTTCGTTCCGATGCATTCCGATAACTTTTGGAAATTTGAGTTATTTCTGGGCTTAACTCAACTGATTACACTCAAGGTGGCATTCCGAGAGGAATACATGATGGAACACCTTAGTGTAATAGCTCATTGGAACCGAGACGAGGATACCTACATGGTGGGACAATTAGACACGGATTTCAGTGACCGGAGGAGGCGTGGTAACCGATTTACCCTTTTCTGCATTAAAAAGGAATATTTTAATAAAAGGGAAAAGTGCTCCATGAATAAAATAATAATAAAATAATGCTCTAGAAGGCTCCAAGAGATCTATAAAAGAAAGGGAGGAGGCCATTGGGAGATATCTTTGGATCATGTTATTTTATTGTATGAGAGGTGTGAGACGTGGTTCTCTACTTCAGCCGTAGCCCCAGGACAGAAACCCTCGGGTGAATTCTGAGTGTTGGACGAAAACCCAACTCTCTTGAGGAGACTTCATTCAGAAGTTTCACAGAGCTTTAGGGATTGGTGTGAGGATCATCCAGATCTTCAACTTGTGCTTCAGTGGGTTCAGTGACAGTTTTTTCGTAGCTGATTTGCAGTAGTCTTCTTGTCGAGCCGTCTACATCATTGCCAGAGTCATTCATCAGTTGGGCCAGAGATCTTTCTGGGTTTTGCTCCGCTTGCTTGGCAAGCTCAGGTTCCGCTATTCCTTTATGTTGATGTACTTTCTACCATAGATTAATAAAATGGCTCAGTGATTTTATCGGCATCCATTCTGTTATATTAGTGAGTTTGTGTGTTTATTTAGTTTATTTTGCTACTCAAGTCTATTTAGTTGAAATATCCCATTTGGGATATTACATAGTTTGTTGGAACTGCACGGGTTACCCATGGAGACGTAGACCTGGGTTAGGGCCTATTGCGGAAGGTAGATACATACCTTGCCTCATAGAAACACATGAGCATGAAGGGTGCAAGACACCTTTGTTTGAAGGGTTCTAGAAGATAGAAGTGTGGAACAAGGCAACAGGGAATGGCAAAGGGCACGGGGATATCATGATATTAGTGAGAGAAAAATATGGTCATTTCATTCAGCTAGAAAAAGAAGACTGAAATAAGCAATTTGTCTAGCTTAAAATATCATAAAATGGAAATCACATCAGAATTGCAGCATGCTATTTTGCACCGCAAGTTTCAAAAATCTACAAAAGTAGTGGGCTTGACTACAAAGATCCCTTTTCAGCCCTAAAAGAAGATATTACAATATATTCTCAGCTAGGTGAAGTCCTTATAGTGGGGGATTTCAATGATAGAACTGCGTCTGAACAAGCTAGCATTCTTTGTTGTAAAGAATATTGTGACCCTATCTGGATTACAGAAGAGAGTAGTCACAAATGGGAAAGAATTTAAAAGGATAAAGGTTGCAATCTCTTTGGAGAACAATTGCTTACGCTATGTGGGGCTTTCAATTTAGTCATTTGTAATGATTTGACTAGATGGGAAAAATCTGGTAATTTCACTTGAAATGCTTTCAATGGAGCAAGTGTAGTAGATTATGTAATTTTATCGCATATTTTGTGTGAGAAAATGGAGGAAGTGTTGATTGGAGATCGAATTTGGGACTTAAAATCATATCGAAAGCCAATTTATTTAAGTTTCTCTTGGACCGAAAAGAAGCAATTAGGGTCAAAAACTCAGTGTGTTCAACAAAATCCCCCAAAGGAAAGAATCATTTTGACTCCAAAGAACTGTAATACCTTCAAAATAATGCTAGAGAGGCTCTTCGAGAAAAAAAAATCTTATTTCATGGCCTTCATAGTTACGAATTAACACATTTAATTCAAAGCGACCTTTTTGAGTGAAAAAGAGCAAAAATTAAGAATTCAAAAAACAAATTCCTTTCCAGTTAATGCTTGGTTTGACAAGGAATGCAAAAATGCAAGGAGAATGTGGAAGGAATCAGACAAGGATAACATAAAGCTCAAATCTTACAATAATATATTAAGAAAGAAAAAGGTTGATTTCATGGTTTTGAGAAGAGAGGAACTAATCTTCCTTGGGAAAAAGAACCCCAAATTATTTTGGAAGGAGCTCCAACCGAACAAGGTGCAAAATGAAAACAACATTACAGCTTCTAAATGGTTCGACTATGCAACACAGATTTATGAGCGAGATCCCAAGGTTGACCCTCCTCCCTTGGTCAACACAGACACAAAGATCTTTACGGTTCAGGAGGTAGAGATGGGTATCAAGAAGTTGGGTGCTAGAAAATTAGAAGACTTAGCTAAACTCCAAGAAAAGTATCTAAAGTGGGGCTTAAAAATTCTTTCACCTCACATGACAAAAAAATTCAAAAACATCATACAGTAGGGGTTCCCCATAGATTGGACAACTAGTATGGCAATACCTATTTTCAAGAGTGGTGACGTAAATAATCCCTCCAATTATAGAACCATAATGATAAACCCCTTGTTTGCAAAGTTAGTTGGAAGCATGTTAGAAAATAAAATCAGTAGGTGGGCAGAAGAAAGAGATAAACGTGCTAAAGAGCATGCAGGTTTTAGACCTAAACATTTCACAGTTGATCATTGTATAACTTTAAGGAAAACCATTAAAAAAGTTTGGGAAAAAAAGGAAGAAATTTTTTGTTTCTTTGTTGCTTTGAGAAAATCCTTTGACACAGTTCCTAGGATTTGGTATAGAATGGAGGAACTCGGGGTTCCCAGGAGTTTTAGAGAAGTTGTGCATAGGATGTATGAAGAGGTGAAAGCCAAAATTAGAACTTCAGTGGGAATTCTAAAAGTTTTAGAAGAAATATCAAGGTCAAGCAAGGTTTCCCATTGTCTCCTACCCTTTTTGGTTTATATATTGGCAAGATTGAAGAGTGACTAAATTCGCAAGGGGGTGACAGTATCCATTTGGGAAAGTTTGTTATAAGGCTTCTTTTGTACGCAAATGAGCTTATACTTATTGCTAAATTGACTCTTGGTTTGCAAGATCACTTACGTTCCCTTGAGAATTTTTGTAGAAGGGTGGGGATGCAAGTCAATATTAGCAAGACGAAAGTAGTGGTTTTCTCTAACAAAAGAAATCATAACAACCATAAGTTATACTTTGAAGTCAACATTCTGGAAGAAGTTACAAATTACAAATACCTCAGAATTGACTTCAACATAAATTCAAGTTTGGATGGTTGTAGAAATAAAACAACTTTGGGGGGTTGGAAAGAATTTTATGCTCTTCAAAACCAGTGTAGAGAGGGCAAGTTGTGGGACTGGAAAGCCACTCTAAATATTTTTGGTATTCTAGTGATTCTGGTGATTCTCTACGGTTGTGAACTGTGGGCCAGTAGCACAACCGAGATGTAGTGGAAACAAACTGACAAAATTCAGAAGCGTTTGATTACAAAACAATTCAAAATTAAAAGTGTAGTTCCTTATGCTATCTTTTTAAGTGAAACATTGGTTGCTCCTATTGAAGCAATTTCTATGGTGGGATTCATAAGGTATTTGAAAAAAATTGAGCAAATGGAAGAGGGTAGATTGCCTAATGTTGTGTTTAATGACAGATTGTGCAAAAGAAAGAAGACTTTGATGCAGAAAAATAAAAAATGGTTTAGTAAATGGGGTATTTTTCTTGAGCATGTGTCCTACAATCAGTAAAGAGATAAAAACATTTGTTATGGATAAGTTCCACAAACTTACTTTGGAGAAAGAGCTAGGGAGAAAGAATAAGTACTACATTGAAGAGTTTAACCCAACTCATAATTATTAGCAAAAGGCGTACATAGAGGCCAATATTTCTTTGAGATAAAAAATTCTTATTTCTCAATTAAGGACTAGTTCTCATCAACTCCTTTCTAAAACAGGGCGCTGGAAAAGGCCAAAAGAAATGTGAGAGGAAAGAATATATATATTTTTCTCTTTCGGAAAAGTGGAAATAGAAAAACACTTCATTTTAGAATGCGAGGCCTTCAAAGACAACAGGGAAAATTATGCAGGTATTATGGCAGCTAGCTCTTGGGATAATCTATTCAAGGAGGAGTTTGTCAAGAAGCTGGGAGCATTTATTGTAAAACTCCACATGAAAAAGACCGAATACAATAGTCAGATGGAGAATAAATCTGTCTCATAGGCTATTTTTAGCCTTGTGGACATTAAACATACTTTCTTTGTTTCTTATATTTTGATAGTTAGATAAAGAGAAAGAATACTTCCTCGTAAAAGAACAATTACAATCTTTCTAATAAAATAATTAATGGGAGAAAAAATAAAAGAATAATGTGAAAAATGGGAAGGCAAGATTAAAGAATACTATAATATAATAAAGAAAAAAAGAGTTATAAGTAATTAAAAAAAATGGTTACCATAACATTTAGTTAATATTAATTGAAATTTTTTTTGTTTGAAAGCTAGATGATACATTATGATATGTCATCATTGTTATAAGCAGCGGAAATCGAAAGCTTCGAGTTGAATATATGAGATGTTAATTAAAAATAATAATAATATTTATTTACTTGAGAGATTATTTATTTACTTGTTAACGTGGGTGATTTTTAATTGAGAAAAGTTCTAAATGTTATAGTACTTCATAGCTTATTAATTTTTTAAATAGATTTTCAATTTTAAAATTTGAAATTCTTATGATTTTATCATTAATGAAAGGATACTACTTAGTAGGTTTTATTTAATAAACATAATTTAATAATGATAATTTATTTATTTAAATAATTATTCAGTATTATCTAATAATTTTATTCAAAAAAGACGAGTGCATATATTAATTGATCAACTCTTAAGTACAAAAAATTTGGGAGGTTGTTAAGGTAGGACCTCAACACCCTCTTCTTTTTCAAAACTAGCATTTCCTTTTGTAGGTGAGGAAATTGCTATAGTATTTTTACTAGTTTCCATGTTGCATCTTTTTTATGTAGATCTTTCCATTAGGTTAGTATTTTGTGGATCACGGATTGACATAAGTGATTATCTTTGGTATCAAACACTATTTTTCTTGGAGCCAAATGCTACCTTTTTCCTCAAGCTTTCATTTCTTGGTTTACAACTTGTGGCTTGATCCTACCACCTTTCTCAAAGAAGACATGAAACATTAGATGAATCTTGGAGCCGATTTAGAAGAACCATTATGCAGGTCACTCATCTAATGCATTGGATGATCTTATAAAGGTCCATTAATTTGTTGCTAGTATTTACTGGATTTTGTTTTCAATTAATGTTTGTTTATAAGGTTGAAGATGGAGAAACGATGATCCCCTTTTGAAAAAGGACACTTTCATTGACATTGATCAACATGTTGTTTCATACTTTTTCTAATGCGTGTGAAGAATGGCTTCTCTGATGTGAAATGTGTTATCCAATGCATGATCTTTAGAGGCATCTAATAAAAAGGGATTCATTACTTTACAAGGGGTGGCCTTTTTGTTAATTTGTGTGGTTTTTAAAATTGAAACATCAAAAGTGAGTTTTTAAGAGCTTGTTGACCACTTTTTTTAACCATATGTTTAAGGATTATGCAGAATGCTCATGCGTAGTGGGGTAACTTGAAGTTTAAAAATACACCGCCCAATTTTCTAATGAATATGGAATCTTGATCTATGACAAAGGAAGTGGTCATGCCACATGACTTAAAAATATGATCCATGAAGACTTGGGCCACTAAGAATGATTTCAGATATACAAGGAATGAAATGCAAGTCAAAAAAGGAAATTAAGCACACAAAGCGAAATATAATAGAAAGCATAGTACTATAGTGAAAGCTCAACTTCAATTAATAAAGAAATAGTATAATATTGTAGAACACAAACTAGCCAAAATGGTGGTAGCTATTTCTTAAGAAAGAGAGATGGTTTCTACATGCATTCACAAAACCATTACATAAGCCCCAAAAAATGACAATTTAACATGAAGAAAGAACTCTAAAGGTGTAAAATCCTAATCTTAGAATATGAAGTTCCAAAAGGTTTGTGGACCCCAAGGTTTAGTTGGTGCATCCATTTTCTGGGGGCATAACTCTTGCATACAATATCTGTTTGGCACACACTATAGATCATTGGAAAAATCCATCCATTGACTACAAATTTTGATTGGGAATAGCGCATATCATGGCAATCCTTGGCCCCATAAATTCCAAAAAGAATTGTTTAGGACCTCAAAACAACCCTCTAAGTTTGGGACCCAAAAAAACAAATAAAATCTGCTAAGAATATAAATAATTATTGTTTCAATAAAAGACGGGGGGGGGGGGGAATTGATAAACACCTAGATAAATTTGTAACACCCTCATCCCACATCTATGCAAGTAACTAACCAACCAGGGTAAACATGTGATGAAGAGTTACTATGATAAGATTAAACCTCATAGGTGACCTTAAGGAAGTGAAACTGACTGGAAAACCTCATACAAACCTTCCACATTAGCAAACAGACTCCCAAGGACCATCCCAACCCCTCAGGTAACTATCCGCTGGGTCCCTTTGATGTTTTAGGCCTTCAAGTCCCCATACACTCCCACAGAGTATGAAAGCATGAGTCTAGATTCTTTCTCCCAGATACCTATGTCAACATCCTCAAGTTTTGAGCCAATTTTTCAGGCCCAGAGCACAGGTCACTTACCATAATTCAATGACAAGCTGAGACATGAAATATAATTGAAAAACAATGGTGCAAAATAAAATAATGGAATAAGGACTTGACTGGACCCCTACTAGCCATCACAGACATTTCATCAAACATGTTACAATTATGTAATCTACAAGTTTAAATAACATATTTAAACATAGGGGTCTCATACTTATCTGAAAATCACTAAAAAGCATTTCTCCCTTACATAATTAGCTGCAGTATCATATATTACGTCATATATACATTTTTTATTAAGTTTACAATAAAAAACATGAGGAGATACATACATCCTCACTGTCAAAATACATGCTCATAACTAGTCTAATAACAAAAGAAATATCAAGGATACATCATCCATAGGATCCACATATAAATAAATACATTTACACATTGATTTCCAAGGAAAATACTTTCTCATTAATGAATGTAAAAGCCAACCAGGGATGGGACTATCGTGTTCCACCCAACCATAGATTGGCTGAGCCAAATATTTCTTCAGTCAATCATCCCCGTGCCATATTCCAAGCATGAATGTGGGACTCATGACCAACAAAAAATAACCAAACAAGAATGGATGTTACTGGAGTTCTCCACCTAAACCATGACGAATTTTACAACCACCTAGTCTCTTAGGATTTATCGTCATCCATATTCTAATCCAGGGATAACTAGGCCTACATCGAGACCCACTCTCTAGGATTTACCACACATCCCATCTCAGGACCACTAGGTACAATGGAGAGAATTCCACCTCCTAGATTTACCGTATATCCCTCCATTCATCGGCAGGGATTCATAGGCCCACCGAGGCACACAATCTTTGCTTTACCGCAACCCAAAGTCTGGTTCAAAGCTCACTAGGCCAATGGATTTACTGTGATCCACAATCCGGTTCAGGTATCACTAGGCCATGTGTTTTTTATTTCAGAGATCCACCTCACTCATATTGAAATCCATCTGACAATCCAGCTGAAATATAGCATGAGAACCCATATGATCAAGGTTATCCAAAAATTGCAAGGCTAGGATGAAAAAATTGTCACACCTGGAAAAATCCATGCCATGATAGAAAATAACCACATGCAATAACATGCATGCCAGATCTAGCAAGGAAATCAAAGTTTCCAATCAATACCTGTACATAATCCTATTTTAGCTGCTTTATCCTAATCCTTGCTTTCTCCTTCCTTCCTCCTGCTTTCTTTACCTTTCTTGATCCAATGCCAAAGTGTTCCAAGAAATTATAAGTTTCCAAGAGAGAGAGAGAGAGAGAGAGAGAGAGAGAGAGAGAGAGAGAGGGCTCCAAAACCAAACTGATAAGAGGCACCAATTGATCCTCATAAGCCTTTTTATTGATGACGCCTTTATTTTCTTCATTTTCCATTATTTTCCATCATTTTCCTCCTCACATGAAACATGTGATTTTTCACCTCCCTTTTCTCTTCATTTCCATTATTTTCATAAATAATTGTTCCAAAAATGCCAATTTGTATTTCCAAAGCCTTTTCCATTTCCTTTTCCAATTTCCTTAGCCATAATAAACCAAATGGACATCCACTAGGATGTTTTTCCCAACATTCAGCTTCGAATAAGTGTCCCATCAATCGTGGTTATTTTTTTAAACTTTTATTACATGAAATTTTCACTAGGGTTGTTACAGAACCCTCCCCCTTAAGGTACACCGTCCTCGGTGTTCAATCACACATATATCTCAGAAAAAAGATTCGAAAGAAAACATACTACTCATGGAGCTTTATAACATAGCTCGATGTAATATTCACAATGAGCACCCTACTAAAAAGAAAACTAACATGACAACATAACAACATAGAGTCTATATTGACATGACACCCATACCGCTTATTGGAGCTTTATAACATATATGATGATGGTATATCAATCCATAAAAATATGTACATATACACAAACATCACATCAAAACATATATCAAACATCACCAAAACATATGCCAAACATATACCAACATCATACGAAAACTGCTTTGCCTGAGCCAGAAAATATGGAAGGATACATAGCTCACATATGATCTGCCATCTCCCATGGAGCTTCATCGGGCCCAAAGTAATTCCATTTCACTTTAAATTTCTATATTTCTCAATTTCAGAGCATGAACACCTTTTTCTGTGATATACACTCAGGCTCCAGCTAGAATTCTCCATTTGGTTCCACCATCCATCTCAATGATAGTTGTTTGGTTCTCTACCTGCCTATTGTCCACAACTGCATAAATATGAGGAATGCTCTGCCCAATATCCCCAAGAGTCTGCGCCTCCTGTGTACTATATATTTGAGGCCTACACCCTAATTCTGTGGACAATCTCTCCTAATGTGTTCATCACCACCTGTCCAACACTCCAACTGTCCAGTACCATTACCTCTATGTTGCTGCTATGATTTTTGTCCCTGTCTAGCTGCATTAAAATTCCTTTTTGGTGCCACATTTTCCTTTTCTTCTGCATTCTAAGGCCTCTCTATTTTTAGTTGCCATTTAGCTTTACCTTTGTATTTCCATTTCCATCCTTGCTAAGATTCATTCTCACACCTTGACTGCTCATAACAATGCTTCAATTTCCCAATGACTTCCTCAAGTGACCGAGGTTGATCATACTCAATCCAATATCTAAATGCTAATGGCAAGAAACTAAAAAATTGATGGAATTTATCCTTCTCATATTTAAGATATGGTACATACCTCAATAGCTCTAGGAACTTAGTCATGTACTCTTCATTTTTCATTGACCCCATATTTAGCTCATAAAATTATTTGGCCTTACTATCGTAGTACCTTTCTGACAAGTACTTCTTCGAGAAAATCATATTGAACTCATGCCAGCTCAAGTCCTTTGTCTTGATGTCTTTGACCCACTTCAAATATTTCCATGAGATATATACTTTACCTTTTAGGCTGAAGGTAACAATTATGGACTTCATATTGTATCTGTACTCACGCAACTCAAATAATTTGTTCATCCCAAGTATCCAAGCCTTTGCATATTCTGTTTTCTTGAAGTCCCCATCAAAATTAGGTGACTTTTCTTTCTTAAATTCATCTGAAAAGTATCCCCTGTCACTCTTCCTATAAGAATGATAATGATGAGGATCATGGTTTCTATCTGAACTTGAACTAGAATAGTACTTTTACTCATCACCCCCCTATCCAGAGTGTCCAAAAAACTTCCATCTCTCATTGTGTAAACTCTAATCGACCTATGTCTACCAGGATACCTACTTCCATATGCCCCATTAATTATATCCTCCTATTCATGGCTGGTACGAAGTGGCCCTTGCCACTGCAATTCTAAAAAACTTTGAAGAAGTATTGCATTAACCTCTTCTTGTTTCTCTTGTGCCTGTATGATTCTATAATTGTTTTCCTTATAACTCCTTATTTATTACTTTAACATTCTCAATTTGTTTGCAAAATCATAATATTGCCACCACACTACTCATTTGATTCACAAGGAGAGTATTTGTAGTCTACCATCTTTCTATTCATTTTGATATTTATCCTGCAAGACATAATATTTTAGCTAAAAAAAATCATAATAAACCAATGTACCTTAGTATATTTTGGGGAGGATACCTCATATGGAAGATCATCCAAATCAATGTGATACATGTAAAAACATAATCATAACAACATATAGACATATAACAACTAAGTGTACCAACACATAACAGTATTCTAGATAGAGTCCAATCATCAGTGCATGACCATATCACTACACATACTATGACCTCATGCATGACGATATAAATGATACCAATGTATGTGGACAATACACAATCATAAACATAGATGATACACAAGCGTACACACAGACAATACACAAACATAAACATGGATAATCCACAAGTGTAAACACAGGTAATACACACATATAAACATATGTAATCAAGCATAAATGGAAAATACTTGTGACAACATGTAACCAAGCATACAAGGACGATACATGTAACGAATCATACACTCATGATGACACTTCCCATATTTCACATGGTGAAATCACTACAACCATGACTAACAGCATGCATATGCAACCAACACATAGACCATAAGGATTAAGTCACACGTAAAACTGACATGAATGCATGACCAACACACACTGCCCATCAAGTATAAGGGGTGAACCATGCTTTCATACCACTCTGTAACACCCTCATCCCACATCTATCCAAGTCACCAGCCAACTGGGCTAAACATGTGACGAAGAGTTACTATAATCAAATTCAACCTCCTAGGTGACCTTAAGGAAGTGGAACAGATGGAAACACCTCATACAAACCTTCCGTACCAGCAACTAGACTCTCAGGGACCATGCCAAAGAACTCAAGTAACTAACCCCTGGGTCGCATTGAGGTTTTAGGCCTTCAAGTCCTCGGAAGCTCCCATAGTATACACATGGGTGTGTAAGGGAGGCTTTGGATGCTCTCGTAGAGTATCCAAGCATGCATCCAAGGAATTTTTCCCATAGACCTGTCTTAACGTATCTGGGTTTTGAGCCACTTTTTAAGGCCTAGATCCTAGGTCACTGCCCAGAATTTAATGACAAAGCTAAGACATGAGATATAACAATAAAAAAATGGTGTAAAATCAAATACTGGAATAAGGACCTGATTGGACCCATACTAGACATGACAGGAATTTCGTCAAACATGTCACAATTATGTAATTTATAGGTTTAAATAACATATTTGAACATAGGGGTCTCATACTTATCTGAGAATCACTAAGAAGCATTGCTCCCTTACATCATTAGTTGTAGTATCATCTATTAGGTCATAGATACATTGTTTATTCATTTACAAGAAAAAACATGAGGAGAGCCATACATCATCACTATAAAAATACATGCTCATAACCAACCTAATAACAACATAAATATTAGGGATACATCAACCATAAGATCCACAAATAAATCAGTACATTTACACATTGATTACTAAGGGAATTAATTTATCATTAAAGAATGTAAAAACCAACCGATGATGGGACTACCACGTTCCACCTAACCATAGATTGGCTTAGCCAAATTTGTCTTAAGGTAATCACCCCCATGCAATATTCCAGCATGAATGTGTGACTCATGACCAACCAAAAAATCATGTATGCTAATGGAGTTATCTACCTACACTGTGAGGAATTTTACTACCTCCTAATCTCTCAGAATTTTCCATAGTCCACAGTCTGATCCATGGATCATGAGGCCCTACAACAAGACCCATTCTCGAGTATTTACCGTAAATCCCATCCCAAAACTACTAGGCCCAACTGATAAAAATCCACCTCTTGGCTTTACTGTATATCATGTCATTCACCGACAGGGATTCCTAGGTGTACCAAGGCACACAATCATGGATTTAATGCGACCCACAACCTAGTTAAGGGGTCACTAGGACAATGGATTTACAAAAATCCACAGTCTATTTTAGGGATCACTAGGCCATGTGTTTTTCATTTCAGAGATCCACCTCACTCAGCTTCAAATCTGTAACATCCTCTTCCCATGTCTACTCAAGTAACCAACCAACCAGGCTAAACATGTGACATGAGGATAATATGATCATATTCATCCACCTAGGTGACTTTAATGAAGTGGAATCAATGGAAACACATCATACAGACCGTCCACTTCAGCAACAAAACTCCTAGGAACCATCAAAACCAGTCAGGTAACTATCCCCTAGGTCCCATTGATTTTTCTAACCCACCTAATCCCTGGACGCTCCCACAGTATAACCATGGGTGTGTTTGGGAGGCTCTAGATGCTCCCATGACATAGGCATGCATGTTTCTAGGGACTAAATTGGCCAGAATTGTGCCTGCGTCTGCCAGATTGAAGGCACTTTTTCATGCCTAAAGACTAGGCCACTGCCCAGAACTTAATGAGAAGCTTAGATAGGAAATATAATAGCGAAACAATGATGTATTTGTAAAATCCATGACAATGCCTAGACTGGACCCCTACTAGCCATGATAGGAATTTCGTCAAACATACCATGAATATGTAATCTACAAGTGTAAACAACAGATTTGAGAATAAGAGTCTCATACTTATCTGAGAATATCTAAGAAGAATTGTTGCTACATCACATTAACTACATTATAGTCTATTTAGGCATAGATACATTATTCATTCAATTACTAATCAAAACATGATGAGATCCATACTTCATCACCATCATAAAAATCAGTCATAATCATATAAGAAACAGAAATGACAAGCACATAACAACCATATAAACCATAAAATCACAAACATAATTACCCATCAATACAAAGGAAAAAGAGCTCTTATTGCCATAAGAACAATTCAACCGAGTATGGGACTTCCACGTTCCACCCGACCATAGACATGGATGAGCCAAATATCTCTTCAGATAATCACCCCTGTGCCATATTCCAAGCATGAATGTGTGATCTCATAAACCGAATCCATCAAAACCAAACCAGGGATTCCATAGGCCAAACCACCTCAACCCTTAACCAGTGATTCCACCTCATGGTCGGACATCAAAACCATCACCAGATTCATCTCTATCGAAACTATTGAGGGCTCAAGAGTGTTTGTTCCAACCAAGGCTCCAAGACTAGTAACCCAACCCCAGTTGTTTCCAGGCTCCAGAGCATTTTTCCAACCAAGGCTTCAAGGCTAATAACTAAACCCACCTAGGATTGCAAAGCGTTTTTCAATCCAAGGCTCCAGGAAAATTAGCTCAATCCAATAGTTTTCCGACCAGCTCCAAAGCGTTTTTCCAGCCAAAGCTCCAAGAACTAATAACTCAACCCACAATAGAATGGATCCTAAGAACCAACTATAAAATAAACAATGAAAATGAACCCACAAAAACATGGCTATCTAGGAAATGGCGAGGCTTGTAAAAACCATTCTCAATCTAGGAAATCCTCCATGGCAATGAAATATCATGACCAAGAAACCACATGCATGCACCATGCATGCCAAAACTAGTGAGGAAAACATACATGCAACTTGATATGTGTAATTAAACCAGTTGTAGTTGTTGATCCCGATGTCCTCTTATGCTTTCCCACTTTTCCTTTTCCTTCTTGCTCCAAATATCCAAGTATGCCACACCCTCCATGAGTGATCCAAGAAAACTCTAAGTATCCAAGAGTATGAGAGAGAGAGATAATAATGAGAGCTTCAAAACTGCACTAAACAAAATCCATGAGCTGATCCTCAGAATCATTTTTATTAATGAGGCCTCTATTTTCTTCAATTTCCATTATTTTCCTTCAGTTTCCTCCTCACATTCAACCTATGACATTTCGCCTCCCTTTTCTCCTATTTTCCATTATTTTCATAAATAAATTCCAATAAATGCCACCTTGCCTTTCCAAAGCCTTATAAAGTTCCTTTGCCAATTTACTTAGCCATAATAAACCATATGAGCACCCACAATAGGATGTTTTTTCCCAATATTCAACTTGGAATACATGCCCCATGACCTTGGTTATTATTTTTCCTTTATTAACTTTTGTTACATGGAATTTTCATGAGGGATATTACAGAACCGTACTCACTGGGGGAACACTGTCCTCTGTGTTCAATAACTCCTACAACCAACATGACTATTGTAAGAAAAAATTACTGCTCATGGAGTTTTATAACTTAGCTCGTTGCACTATTTACAATGATGATACTACTGAGAAGCAAACTAACATGGTAACATAACATCATAACATCATAATGACAACCATAATTACATGGCACAATACCACTTATTGGAGATTTATAACATAGCTCATGCGGTATTTACATCCACACATATGTACATATATTATAACAGCACACTAACATATACCAAAACATATATCAAAACATATACCAAAATATTCTCTCAACCAATGAATAAGGATGGATACATGGCCCGCATATGATCCGCCATATCCCATGTAGCTTCATCAGGACCAAAGTGCTTCTATTTCACTCTAATTTGCTCAATTTCTTGTTTCTTGAGCCTGAGCATTTTTCTATGCAAAAAGCACTGAGGTTCCAACTAGAATTCTCTTTCTGGCTCCACCTGTAATACAAACCAATCAATCAAATGATCAAAATATTTAACATATTTCTTATGTAATGAAACATTGAAAACATCATGTACTTTCACTGTGGAAAGTGGTGCATCTTGATAGGCTATTGTACCAATCCTCTCAATAATCCTGAAAGGTCCATAAAACAATGGTGCCAGCTTCGCACATGATCTAGTCTACAAGTAGCACTTCTTAGGCTTGATATGAAAGTACACATGTTCCCCAACTTGAAACTCCTTGAAAAACCTATTCCGATCACCATATATCTTCTACCTATCCCATGCTTCTTTCAAATTATTCTTGATTACATGCATTTCCTGTTCCAGCTTTTCCAATATGTCTAGTCCAATCAACACCCTGTTAATTGGATCACTCCAATTGATGGGAGTTTTGCAACTGCTCCGATAAAATGCCTCAACTGAACTCATCCTTAATGATTCTTGATACCCATTGTTGTAAGAAAACTCACCATTGGAAGATACTTTTCCCACTTTTGTTGTTGATGCATCACATACATCCTCATCATGTCCTCCAGTATCCTATTGATCCTGTCTATCTGTCCATTTTTTCATTGATGATAATTTTTGTTGAAGGCCAAATCTATGCCCAAGACTACAAAAAACTCCCTCCAAAACATGGAAATGAACTTTGCATCCTTGTCTGACACAATATTCTTCGAAACACCATGAAATCTGACCGCATCCCTAATAAAGACCTGTGATACCTCGTTGGCTGAAAATGTAGAGTTCACTCGAATGAAGTGCACTGCCTTTGTTAGCCCATCCACAATAACCATGATGAAGTCATGTTGTTTCACTTTACTTGAAAAACCTGTGATAAAATCCATGGAAATGACCTCCCATTTCTATTGTAGTATCGCAATCAGCTGTAGTAGTCCACCAAGGTTCTTACACTCTACCTTAACCTACTGACAATCCAAACACCTAGCCTCAAAATTTGCTATGTCTCTCTTCAATTTTAGCCACTAATAAAACTTCTTCACTGCTATCAACATCTTCTGATAACCTTGGTGACCTGAATATTGTTTCACATTAAACTGTCTGAAGATCACCTTCTTGATATCACTACTATCAGGCACATATATCATGTCTCAAAACCTGACTAAGCCATCTATTGTGATACCATAATCCACATCATGTACTATTGCACTTGTACCTGCACCTCTACCACTACCTGTACCTGTACCTATACCTGCACTCTGTTGAAACTTGTGCACAATCTCCATATACCTATCATCTTGCTGACCTACTTGCAAGATCCTATGATATAAGTCTATCCCATAGGATTCATGGTTGTTATGTGATTTATCTATACCCACCTACTAATAGCATCTGAAAACTCATTCGATTTACCTTTGATGTACCAAATCCTGAAATAAAATGCATTGATCGTGGCCAACCATCTCACTTACTAGCATTAAAATTTGGCTGGTCAAATAGATACCTAAATCTATTGTGATCACTCATCAATACAAATCATATGGCTATAAGATAGTGCCTCCACATATTCAATGCATGTATGATCACTGCCAAGTCAATATCATGCATCGGATAGTTTTTCCCATGCACATTTAGTTTCCATGACTCTTAACATACCACCTGTCCATACTGCATAAGGAGTCCACCAAGTCCTCTCTTGTAAGCATCTATACATACTAAAAACTGTGTGTTAGGATATGTGACTTTTAACACTAGAGCATGTGTCAACAATTGCTTAAGCTACTCAAAACATGCCTCATACTCCTTTGTCCATTCAAACTTCTTACCTTTTCTCTACAATGATGTAATATGATAAGAAATATGTGAAAGCTCCTCATGAACCTCCTGTAATAACCTGCCAATCCCATGAATTATCTCACCTCATATATATTCCTAGGAGTTACCCACTCCATGATGACCCTTATCTTTTCTAAATCTACTGCAATTCCCTCCCTGGAAAAAAACATTTCCCAAGTAATGTACCTGATTCTGAAAGAAATTGCATTTTCTAAGATTAGAATATAATTGATGTTCTCTTGGCAATCTCAACATTGTTTCATGCTCTTCTTCATTTTTATAATATACCAGTATATCATCAATGAACACGATATTGAACTTGTCCAAATAAGGATGCAACAAGCTATTCATCAAGCACATAAATGTAGCTGTAACATTAGTCAAAACGAAAGGAACTACAACAAAATCATAATTCCCATACCTGGTTCAAAAGGTTGTCTTGTGAATGTCATCTTCTTTGATGCATATATGATGATATCCCGATCTCAGATCAATATTTGAGAACATTTCTACTCCCTTCAACTAATCAAAAAATTCATCAATCCTTGAAAATAGGTACCTATTCTTGATGGTCACTTTGTTCAACTTCCTGTAGTCAATGCACAATATGGGAGTACCATCCTTCTCCTTCACAAACAATACCAGTGCATCCCACGATGATACGCTCAGCCTAATGTATCCTTTGTCAAGCATCTCTTTCAGCTGCAACTTTAACTCTACCAACTGATGTGTGCTCATCTTGTAAGGTGCTTTTTATCTTGTAGCTACCCCAGGTACCAACTCAATAGAAAAGTATACTTCCCTGTGAGGTGGAAAATTTTAAAATTATGCGGGAAATATATCCTAAAACTTTTGTAGAACTGGGTACTTGCTCAAAAAATCTGCATCATCAACTTCCTTACCTTTGTCACTATAAATATGTACTGCAAAAAACACACACCCTTTCCTACAACTGTGCCTGGCCTACATAACTGGCACCATTCTTACTGATGTTTCTTTATTCTTACCATGTAAGACTCTTGTTTCCCCATTTTCATCCAAGAATTCAATGGCCTTGTCATAACAATCTACCTTGGTCCTATGAATATATATCCAATACATACCCAATAACATATTGAATGATCCCAACAGTAATATTTTCAAGTGCGCTACCGTAGAAAAGCCATTCGACTCAAATGCAGAAGCTCTTACCCAGTGATGAACTCTTTTCTTTGTACCTATAGCCAAAGAAACTAACCAAGACTCTGCATGCAATTCCCTATTCAAACCACACTTATCCACTAGGTCAGGACTAACATAACTATATTTAGATCTAAGGTCAGTCAAAATAGAAAAAAATTGATCATAAATCTTATCGTCCATCTCAATGATAAATGTTTTATGGTCTGCCTACTTGTTTTTCAACACTACATAGATAATGGGAATACTATGTCCAACATACCCCACTATATGTGCTTCATGCACATCGTATATCTATGGCCTACCACCCTAATGTTGTGGAAAAAATCTACTACGATGATCTCCTCCACAAGTTCAATACTACACGGGTTCCATGTTTTCATTCTTATTCTTCTCCTCAGACTAAAGTCCCTATCCTTTTCCACATGTATTGAGCTTCTTATGTGGTGAAACATTCTCTTTGTTACTTATATTCTGAGGTCTTTCTCACTTCCTGTTCCATTTTCCCTTGTTCTTATCATTACCTTTTCTATATTTCTTAGTCTCAGATCTACGCTTCAATTACTCATAACATTTATTTAATTTATGAATAACCTCCTCCAACGATATAGGCTCATCAAATTCAATCCTTTATTTGAATGTTATCGATAGCCCATTGATGAATCTCTAAATCTTTGCCTTATCCTCCTTGAGCTAAGACAAATATCTCAACAACTCCAAGAACCTGCTAGTATGCTCATCATTTGTCATGGAACCCATCTTCAACTCATAAATATATTTTTCCCTATCATCATAGTATCTCTCTAATAGATACTTCTTCCACAATAGCCTCTCAAAATCACTCCAAGTTAGTTCCTCCTCCTAAATATCTCTAACGTTATTCACATCTTCCCACCAAATATCCGCTCTACCTTTGAGGTTGAATGTAGCTATTTTAGATTTCATGTTTTCCAAGTAATCATGAAACCTGGAAAACTTCTTCATTCCAAAAAACCATGCCTATGCATCCTATGGTTTCTTCATCTCTCTGTCAAATGTAGGTGGTTTTTCCTTCTTAGACTGATCAGGAAAATAACCCGTGTCACTCCTTATGTAAGGATGATAATGATGATGATCATGCTTCCTGTCAGAACCAAAACTAGAATGATACATGTGCGTGTAAGGTCTCCTATCTGGGGTGTCCAAGAACCTGCTATCTCTAATCATGTCATCTACATTAGACCTCGGTTTTTAAGCTCTTGTAGTTATCAGTTATTCAAGAGCTTCCTAGATTATCCACAGTATTAAGGAATATTTGTCGACGTTTCGAATCCCAATGGGGATCCATCTTCACGACATTTGAATGAAGGATTGAAAGAAGGGATTTTTAGGCCATTAATAGTGAAGAAGAATATAAAAAGAGCTTAACAAAGTTATTAATTTTTATTTTATATATATTTTATTTTATTATTCAATTTATTTCTAAAAAACAATAGGAATATATATATATATATACAGTTATTTATTTATTATTATTTTTCTATTTTTTTTAATAATTATTTTTCTAATTTAATAATTTTATTTTATTTTTATAATAATTACTTTGAATAAGATGAACTAATTTTAATTTTATTAAATATTATGTGATAATATCCATTTTTTTATATATAATCTAACTAACTAAAAATCCTAAAAATAAAATATATATAAAATAAAAATCAATAACTCTGGTCGACTCTTTTCATATTCTGCTTCACTATTAATGGCCTAAAAATCATTTCTTTCAATCCTTCATTCAAATGTCCTGAAGATCGATCCCTGTTGGGATTCAAAACGTCGACAACTATTCCTTAATAATGTGGATAATCTAGGATGCTCTTTAATATATTAGACCTGTGACTAGAGGGAGACCTGCTCCCATATGCTCCATTGGTCCCATGCTCATGTCCATAGTTGATATGAAGTGGTCCCTGTTTCTGCAATTTTGAAAAGCTTTGAAGGATGGTTGCATTAACCTCTACTTTCTTTTCCTATGCCTGTATGAGTCTATAATTATCTTCCTTGAAACTCCTTGTTTATTCCTTTAAAATTCTCAGCATGTCTTCTATTGACTCAAATTATAGACTTATAATTTTCCAATAAATTGTCAACCTGATATGAGTTTAATTTACTGCAGCAGCACAGGGAATTCTAGTAGCACAAGAACAGAAATTTCCTACAGCGAAAAAATGTTGAATCAAATTATAGACGTATAATTTTCCAATCATAAATTGTCAACCCATGGTAGGTAAGATTGTGAGATGCTATGCAAAATATATGCAGGCTTATTACTAGAAGTGTTCATAAATTAACTATTCATACAGACACCAACTAATGCTTCTTTTCCTGCATCAATACTTTAGCAGCAAAGTCTTTGGAGTGGAATATAACATCCTTCTGAAGCTCTCGGTATTGCTGATATTGACCATGAAAAGATTAAAAGATAAAATTACAACAATCAAGAAACCAACTTAAAGAATCATAAATCTAAGCTTTGATCAAATGAAAATTAAACACATTAACATTATAAAATTATTCATTTAATCAATTAACAATCTGTTGCTGAAACTTTAGAAAGAAGGCATTAACAGTGTAAAAAGAATTATTGATGCATAAAAAAAAGAATTAAACACACACACACACTGCAGGAGTTGTGATCGAAGGGGGCCCTCCCTCACTCAGAACCCCTTCAAAACTCAAAGAGATTTCTCAGCAAAGTAAATAGAACATAAGATATTATATTAATATGAAAGTGACAACCAAGTACAATTTGATATATTGCTTATCAACAGAAATCCCAACCCAACCCTCCTACAATATGAAATAAATCTCCTTTTATACAATCTCTAAAGCCCATATTTGGCTCGAATGACTAATCTAAGCTATCAACCAACATTACAAGTCTAGACTATTGAACTTAGCTTTTTTTGGATCTAATCCATGATTAAAAGCATGGATTAGACAATTTCTGTTACATAGCTGAAGTTGTAGGAAATTTGGTTACAAGAATAAATCTCTAAGTTCGAGTTGTTTCAAAAGGAGGCTCGAAACAACCAATAGGATAGCCTTCATGTGCAATGAATTCCCCACAAAACCCATGTCCTTGTTGGATTTGGAAATAAGTAGAATACAATCAACTGCTGATGTCACTGCAGGAAATCTGGAACTTTTGCGGGAAATTTGGGTCTGCATCAGGAAATCCAGAATGGCTACAGGAAATGTGGCTGCACGACTTGTCTTCAATATTTTTTGGATCTGCTTTGAATCAAATCCAATATTAATGAAATTAGGACGGTTACAGGAAATCATCGTCTGCAGGAATTCTGAAGATTCTGCAGGAAATGTGGAACTGCTGCGGGAAATCTGAATATGCTGAAGGATATCCCGAATGGCTGCAGGAAATGTATTTGCATGAGCTATCTTCAAGATTTTGTGGAGATGCTTCAAATCAAATAAAATCTGCACATGGGTTCTAGATCAGTTGGAGTGGTAATTCAATAAAGATACAACTAGATCAAATAATACTTCAAGTTCAAGGAAAAATGACACTTATTATGTTAATTTAACATACTTTAATCTTATAGAACCTCTTAGCCAAAACAAAACAATATAGCCGAACTAAGCATAATTAGGGGTGGAAGGAGTTAAAAAATAGGGGAGGTAAGGCCTAGGAAAGGTGTCTAAAAATAGGAAAAATTAAGACTCAACATCTCCCCCACACCAAAACTCCTTCATGTCCCTATTCAAGAAAATAAATTGTTGTATTTTCGCTCCCTTGCAAAAACAAAAACATTTATGGATGCTCGTAATAATGTTCTTGTAATTCTGTGTGACCTATATTTCCTTCACTAGATAGAGCTTGTTTCAAAAACAAAGTGTCTGTTGGACTCTATTTTTTTAAACTGATTTCACGAAAATATAACACAAAGGCTTACATGGGAATACTAACTTGCAAGGATGGTGTTGTTTACTTGAATAAAATAGTCAACTTATTAAAATTTCCATAAACATTTTTGGGGCATCCTCGATCAGAAGTTTTATTTTAGTATCCTCATTGTAAATATGAGTGCCATGATTTGAAATCCATGGTGTTTAAAAGTAGTCATAATAATACTTTCCCATAGTGATCATCTTACCATTATCCACATATAGTTGAAGCTCCTCTTTTCTAGGCAAGGTGAGGTACCTGCACTAAGGGTCCCACATCCATAACAAAAATTGTTCCAAAAAGATAGAACTCCAAGGCATAATACCAGAAGGATCTTTAAAGCCATTCTAAAAGATATATCATAATGAATTCAGGAATACAAAAAAAACCAAGTAAATCATAGTGTAAAGTTAACTTTAATACCACAGGCATAGCCCTATTGCCAGTAGGCGTCAATAGCCTCGATAGGGATGCCTTTTAACCCACGAAATGCCTGTGTCCCAACTATTAGATATAGATTCAGAGTTTTTTCAAGGAATTTACATTTATTTTGAAATTAACTGAATGCCACTATCCAAAATTTGTAACCAGCTAACAATAGTTCCATTCACAAGAACTGACAAGAAATAACAAGTCACCTCGTGATGAGACCTCTTGTCTTCCAGATTTTTATCTAAAAGCCATTACCTTGGCTTGGTGACCAGTGCGATAAAGTCATTCTCGTTACGCCCCATGACCATTCTTGGTCGGCTCGTAATGGGACCTCCTGTCCATCAATTAATCTATCTTATATAAAAACTTTAATTATAATCTACCTTAAATTGGTTACCTAATAGTTGGGGAGGGGATTTTACTCCTTAAGAGTACGGGATGGTGTGAAAATTTTTTAATTACTAATATTTACTAGTTGTTCCTTTTACCCTGAAGACTCATTTTAAATAAAAATTATTAGATAATGACTAAAAAAATTCCTGAAATTGATCATGTCAGGGTTCTTATGAAAACTTGTTATAGTTTTGTAGGCGCGGTCCACCGTAGGAATATTCTCATCAATACCTTCAAAGAGGGTCTTTAAAAGAAAGTTATGAATGACAGTTATTAATCAATAATCAAAGTCACTTTATAAACTATGAGGCATTAAGAGTAATTTTCTTCTAACAAGTTGTTATAGGTCAATTTGGGCACCATTCGCAATGACTTGGTTAACTGGGCATCATCTCCAGGACCGATGATCAATGGGTCTATCATTCGCTATCATCTCAGTTGTTAAGACAGGAAACATTCATGGATCAAACAAGATTTTCATCAAAGCAAGGCTTTTCCATGGTTTGAAGCTTATTATTAAACATGTGGGAGCTCACCAACGCAGGCTCTAAGGGGCCTAAGTGTGTTGCATATGCAGGTAGCCCCATTCAAGGCTACTCTGCAAAGCACTTCCTGACATTCAAAGGTGCATTGGTCACATTGGGAGAGAAATTATTATTGTTCTGGAATCTCCACTTGGCCAATGTCTTCTAGAAGGGTTCACATGTGTCATGCTTTGGATCCAAGTGTCCATTTGACATATACATGATTGGAAAAAATGTCTTGCCTATTTTTGGAATGCAATTTATTGCAAAACAACCTATAGTTCATCTATAAATTGAACACAAAGCTAAGTGTTCAAGGAGGAAGAATTTGAGTAGAGAAATGCTGGAGAATTTTCAATGAAGAGTTTGATTTGTGGAGCTGCTGTTGGAGAGACTTATGCTGTGATGAGACTAGGGAACTCTACTGGAAGGTCACGATGAATCAGTCACTAGGTTGTAGCCTCTCCTTCTATCATCAATAAAGAGTACTTCTTGTTTTTCCCTACATGCATCCATGTTTACTTTTATTTTCCATGTTGTAGAATCTTAGTTGATGAATGTAGTTTATGCTTAACTGATTTGGCTAATTAACTTGAATAGATATATAGATTATTGTATCTTCTGTTGTTTCAGTGCTCTTTCTTGCAGGAAGCATTCAGCTATTTGAAACTGCTTGAAGTTGAGGCTGTAGTGGAAGCGACAGAAAGGAGTCATTTGGAAGCGACTAAAACAAGTAAGCATCCAATCCTCTCTGTATATCTGTTCTGAGTTAGGAAAAAGGGTAGTGCAGTCTTTCACATGTTGTTCTAGACTAGACACTGGTCTAGGGAAGCGTAGTTTATCTATAGATTACAATTCTGAGTCACCAAACTCGCGACTCTGCTTGGGAGAATTTCTCTTGATTCTTGGTGTTTTAGTCCCTGATCTTCTTTCTAAATCCACCCAGTAGCTATTTAACATAAAGATTAGACTTTTCAGACATTAATTTGCAGAGTTAGTGAGCCAAAATGTAGCTTTTTCTTTGTTTACTGTGCTCAATGCACCCTTGGTCAGGGAACAGTGCTTTGCAGAGCACTGTCTCCCTTGTCAGACTGCGTTGGAGAGAACTGTCTCCCTTTGGAGACTGCGTTGGCTCCTGAAAGGAACAAATCCCCTTGAATCTGACTTTGTACTTTGCTTCAGTTTTGTTTGCTGATTTGTTCTGAAAATTTTAATCCTCTATTGACCAGTAACTCTATATATTTCTTCTCCTTTGACTGAAAATTTGTTCAATGTTGTTTTTAAAAAAAAATTCATTATCATTGGCAAGTTGATTTCAAAGTACTTTTTATGATCGCATTAAGAATCGTTAGCTTTCGAAATAGGAAATTGTCGTAAAGTCTTCATTTCCTTGATAGGATAAATTGTTGTTGAAGTCCTCATTTTTCCTTCAAAAGAGAAATTTTTGTTTGTATTCTTCATTTCTCGAAAGTAAAAAGCATTTCAATTATTGATCTAGTGCACCTAGTTTCTTTTCTGCATTCATAACATTAAGGAAACTGAAAATAAAAACTTGCATTTGCATGTAGGATTGTGTGTTTTTTGCAAAAGGAACATTAGGAAATCTGCATTTAGTTTGAGATTCATTGATTTGTTTTTTTCATTGATTTGTTTTCTCTCAAATTATTTGCTCTCTTCCCTTAGTAGCTAGGTCTTTCATTGAAAAATATGAAAGTGAAAATTTGTTTATCATTCTTAGCTTGCATTTTAGGAATTTTATATACATCATCGTGGTGAACCTGAAAGGAAAACTGTTAAGCAAGATCAACATAAAATAAATCTCAATTTACTTAACAATGCTTTGGAACATTAATGATAACATTTAGAGGTCTATGCTAGAGACATGTTCCGGCGTCGTAAAACATAACAGTTGTCGTTAAATTGTCTGCGATACATTCCAAGTGTGATACCTCACTCCACGTACATAAGTATATTGTAGCTTGTCCACATACTCTCGGGTATATCGAGTGGTGTTACAGTACGATAAGTATAAAGGGGTGCTCTCACTGTGCGGTTTCGCATCAGATAGTGATAATACGGACTTGGGCCTCCACGTACCTTCGGGTATATTTGGGAGGACAAATTTTAGGTGCTATCCATCCATAGTGAACCGATTCGGCCGTCTTGAAATTGTGGTACACTGAACACAACATTCGGGGAGATTAGCTGCTCGTACTTCTTAGTTTTCGAGAGGTATTCTACAGTTCACAGTTTCCTAGTAAACCTTTTGCCTAGCATTACCCTCTTTTTGTTTATTTGTTTTTGTATAAAATAAATGAGTAATGGTGGAAGAAAACAATCCTAAACCAGAGCTAGCTCAAATTGTTTCCACACATCCCGATTCATTTACTGTTGTTAAAATGGAGTCTTCACAGTTACCCATGGTCATGATCCATTCAATCGCTGAGACCATACCTCCTGGACCTGAAGTTATTGAATCACAAATTGATCCAGATCTTGTCTCATCTTTGCCAGGAAATCTGAGTCCTGAACAACCGGAAGTTGTCCTACTTTGGTCACTCCACAAACATCTGTAGCCATCAAAACTCCTATATCACACAGTCAACCGTCTAAAATATATTTTGGGCCCGACGGTGACGTTCTTCCTCCTGGTTTAATCGTGATTGAAGAAATCCCTCAACCTGATACACCTTTAAGTCAAACCCACTTTGGGGGAGACCTTTACCTGTGCTAGTAATTTCCTCAATCATTTCAATCTTCTTTTGTTGATCCTATTTCCATTCAGTCTCCCATTGATTTTTGAGGGTATGCACTTGGTCAAAATACCATGTCTAAACCAACATCTTCATTTGGGTCTGCTATTCCAATTACATCAACTCTTACCCTCGTTACTCTGTCAATGTTCAAAACTTCAGCAGAGTCATATTTGCACGACGGCCCTTCGGTCCCAACAGGCTATAAATCATTTTCTGGCACTTTCTCTGGTCAATATTCAAGACCATGGTCATTACCAATGTCATCATCTGGTGTTTTAACTGGTAGTCCTACAGTTAGTACTGAATGACTTGATTCATTAAATCCATCATCAGGGCAATATCAAGCCAGTCATTATGGGTCAATTCCTTTATCAACTAGACTCCCAGCATTTGGAGAACAATATTTTCCATCTTATTATCCTCCTTATGCTGGGGGGAAACCTATGGTTACCCAATATGATAGTACTCAGTCACATTTTGGTCAAACTAATGTTGACATGAATGTTTGTCAATGGCAGCCCACTTTATCTGTCCAACCACAAACGGTTGTACATTCTTATCAACCAATTCAACCTATTACACCCACTTCAATACCACTTGTTAATACATCAATACCCTAGTTACAGAATTAAAATCTTGTACATCAACCTTATCAGGCGAGTTATTCAACTCAATATCATCAAATGTTGGGTCAACAAACTCAAAATCCTTTGGTTAATTTACAACAACCTGTATCAAGGATCATTTACTCACAAGCTGGTCCACCATTTTATGGGATGTCACAAACACAATCTGGTTATGCATATCAACCGAATCCAACTTACACTAATTTGGGTTATAACATTGGTGGACAGAATCCTTGGCAGCCACAGGCGCAAATTCCTCAAACTTCATATCAACAAGTACCATATACAGGTTTTGGTCAATAGAACTCTCAAGTGTTTGCCATCCAAAACAACCCCTATCTCGGTTACCAGCAACAAATCCCATATGCCGGTGCTCAAAGAGCTGTTTCCCAAGCAATTTCATCTTATCCTGGCTATGCTCAACCTGACCTTAATAGACAGTTTCCTTTTGTTACAACCTTGGAATTACCAGATTTAAACCAATTAACCAATGATCCTATCAATGATGCTCCTTGGTGGTTGGTGATACCACATAAATTACCCTCTGACATTCCTAAATTCAATGGAAACCCTGGAGAAGACCCATCAACTCATGTTATAACTTATCATTTATGGTGTTCATCTAATTCCCTAAACGATGATTCTGTTCGATTACGTCTTTTCCAGAGAATGCTCATAGGTCCGGTAGCTAAATGGTACATTGAATTACCTAGAGCTTCATTTGAAAATTTTACTGCCTTGGCTACTGTATTTTTGACCCATTTCTAGTTACTGATCAGATACGAAACTGGAACGGAACTCTCGACCAAATTTAAAAAAAGTAATGCTACTCACATTTTAGATCATATACATGAGTGGCATCGCTGACGATGAATGGTTAAGACATTTTTTCCTAATCAGCTCCTTGCTGAATGGTTCATCAAATCCTTGTTACCATCTATAATAGAGGATGTGGCTAAAGGTGGCATCATCATAGAAGAGAAAGTCATCGCTCGTGCCCAGTATTTAGACATGATTTATACTCAGTCTAGCACGTTCTATGAGAAAATACCAAGTGCGCCACGATCTAATTTCAATGTTCCTCCTCAAATAAAGGACTTTCATGCCAGAGATGGCTTGATAGGAACTATAAATACACACAACACTACTGCATCTGATCCTACTCCTACTTCCGAAATCAACAGCGTCTCATTTGACAAAGGAAAAAGTGATAAGCAACTAGGAAGTAAGAAAAAGGGGAAATCAAAGAAAAAGCAAACTTGTAACCCGCAGGAACGATCATTTGATCAACCATCAGGACCACGGAAACCTCGTTATCCATGCATAATCTATAACGAGGCACACTTTGTTAGGGATTGTCCTCACCATGCTGAAGTCTCAAAAATCATCAAGACTTCTCATGCATCAGCTGTGTTGACAGACCCATTTCCAAATCCAGACAAAAATTTGGTTGCTACGGTTCCAGCTCCTAGTTCCCAAGTGTTAATGTTATCCAGTACAAAACCTTCACAAGATATTTTGGTGTCGACGCAGAATAAAGACTATGGTAGTCCAGCCACTGATCAACCTACTACCTCGACAACAAATCCATCTAATGAATCGGTACCACCTCATGTTATTCCTGAATTGACGATTAAGCCACTAAAGGGAGTAATTCATAAATCAACATATAAACCTCGAGCAAGAGCTGCACAAAATTATAATATAGTTGAAGATTTGGCTCAATCCCCTTCAGCTATGTCTGCTCTTGAGGTATTACAAAATTGTCCCTCCTAGAAGCAGGCTTTATTGTCGGCCATTGGTGGAATTGATCCGACTAATTCTAATCTTGTCATCTTTAATCATACGGACTATGTGCTGCGATTACCAGCAGAATTGGCATTCTTCATCCAAGTAAATGTTCTCAATCACCTTGTTCATCACACTATTATTGATGAGGGAGAATTTACATGAATTATGTCTCTAAACTGTTGGAAATCACTTGGCTCACTGCGATTATCACAATCATCAATGACATTGAAGGCTTTTGATGGAAGAACATATAACCCTTGCGGTATTATCAATAACTTGCAAGTTGAATTAGGGGGAAAAAAAATAAGTATTGATGTTGAGGTTGTTGACGGACCCCTTGACTATAATATTTTACTCGGAAGAGCATGGGTATATGTGATGACTGTAATTGTTTCTACATATTTTAGAATGGTTTTCTTTCCTCATAAAGGTAATATTACAGTCATTTATCAATTATCCTTTTTTGCCTCCACTTCGTAGGTAACTGGAAGCATTCCGTATATTCACTTACCCCAACTAGAAATCCAGAACATTGGTGTAGGAATTTTAAAGGATTCCACTCTTATGGGAACCTTTGCGTTACTTCTGCCCACGACATCTGTAGAAATTGCAAGCATAGAGACCTGCTACATGATCTCTTCCACTCCATCTGGATTAATGAAGAGTACAGATGTTTCTAATATTTCTATGTTGATGATGTTTTACCGCTCAGCCCTATTGAGCTACAATAGCAATCAATCTATTTAGCTTGGGTGGAAAATCTGAAATCAGCCTCGCCGAGTGTTTGGGTTGATCGTTCATTAGATTTTTTTACTCCATCTGATCCATTTTCCTCAAAATTTTTGACAGGTGAAATTTTTTTGGAAGCAATGATGGTAGAAGGATAACCATGGGAAGATTATCATCATCGTTCCCATCTTCCAGATTATGAAGAAAATAATCTTAGTGAACTATATCACCCATCCATTCAAAATTTCTTTTCGAATTCTTTTCTGATTAATGCAATTGAATCTGAGCGAAATTTATCAAATATTGAAGAAACGATTTCTATCAATGTTTCGACTAAACCTAGCGTTGTAGAAAATATTCATGTTAGTGTATCTTGTTCTCCATCAGAAATTGATTCATATCGCTCTCTTTTTCATGAGTTTCGTGACGTATTCACTTGGTCTTACGAGGAAATGCTAGGAATAGATGCTAGTATATTTTAACACACTAGTAATATGTATCCTAATGTCAAACCGGTGTGTCAATGGCTTCGTCCTCTTCATTCGAAGAAATTCGCTGCCATTAAAGTAGAATTTGAAAAGCTTTTGCGTGTTGGTTTCATTTACCCTGTTGTTGAGGAGGTAAATCCCCTCTGAAGACAGAGGCGATCCCTACTAGCTTAGATCGGGTCTAGCAACAATCAAACATGCTACAGTGCAGGTTCCTAATCGTAAATAAACGGACTTGCGAGGAAGGCTTACCTGGAATCCAACGCTGTCGTTTGTAGAAGAGGTGGTGCTCCCGTTCCTTTGCCCTGGCAGATCACAATCCTCATGATCTCCGTGATCGGACACCTGCACATGCAAGAAACAACACAAACGCAAGCATAAAATCTAGTATATGCAACTATATGTCAGTCGAAGAGGACATAACTCATGAACATAATCAAGAACAAGAGTGGAACCATAACCGATAGTCGCTTATCATTAAAGAGTCAAAAGAAGAATACAACCATAGCTTCGACGCAGCACTCTCCTTTGGCGGGTCGTCAGCAAAACATGTCTCGATAAAGCTTGTCAAGGATGGGACAAGCCTCTCTCTCCGGATACTTGGCAATAGTCTCCTTGCTTGGATTTGGCCTTAAGGGAATCAAGAAGGCTCTTGCAGCATAAGGATGTGAAAGCTCTTGGGAACTTGGAGATTAGCTTGTCATGGAGATGAGCAAGCTTTTATAGAAGGAGGAAGGGGAGTTGGGATCCCTATAATTATGGGATTGGCACTATCATCAAGGAAGCTTCCATGAGAGGTGGCAAACCACTTCCTCTCTATGGAAATCCGTAGCCAAACCTCCCAACTCAAGATAGATATCAGTCCAGGAATTTGTTAGGATGAAACTTCCGCCTTTTATTTTTAAAAAACACCTCTTAATATGGTTGGCGCGGGTGCGGCTCTATGACAAAGCACCAATTGGCGCGCCCTCTTTGGAGGATTTTCCCCCTTGGCGCGAGGGCGGAACTATGGAACCGCGCCAATGGAAAAATAGCTATTTTTAGGGTTTTTTGCAAGGAGATATCTTCAGGGCAATGAAAGCTCATCTTCGGAGGGATGCAATAAAAGCATTTTCAAGTCTTGTCTCTGATCACAGGTCACGAAATGAGCCCTCCAATGTGTCGGATGGGGATTGCAGGGACAATGACAAATTGCTGTGTAACAGATGCCCCCTAAAGCATGAGGCCCGAGAGAGGGAGAGGGGTGAAATGCTTTACGAGAACATGCCGACTAAAAACACCGCCATCGGAAAACCTGCGGAGCGAAGTACAACTGATGTCTCAGATACATGATATATATGCGTGGTATGGGCGCAACCATCCATAACAGAATGTACAATAATCTAGATCCAAGGCATGGATGCAGCCATCCAGTGAGGATTGATAAATAGACTCAGGTATGGTCATAGCCATCCAATCAGTGAGTCATGTAAATAACCATAATAATCCACAATATCGCAGCCTGGATTACAACAGACACAATCCAGGGTCTTGCGCTCCATCTCGACCCGAACAAAGTACAAGTTCAAGCATGCGAATATGTGAGCTGAAGTTGAACATGCAAGAGCATCGCCTGATTACCAGCCAATGATGAAAGCTGTTAACAGACGCGAGAGGAACCACCAATAATGACAATGGTTCTCAAGGTACTATAGGTACAATATACGGCGTGCGAATCAATGAGCTGGCATCGAACACCCGTAGAATCACTCGATCGGAGGCCAATGATGAAAACCTCACGTCGAATGTGAAGAACCTACCATTGAGGCATGCAGGCTCCAAGGTACCATAAGGGAGTCTCTAGATCAGCTTCCTGGATAATGAGCTGAAGTCGACAGGAAGTGACCTTGATCGAAGGTGGGCCATAATGTTTCCCACATCATCGACACGAGACAGAGGAACATGATGTTTTTGTGAATTAGAATCAAATGAGAATCAGAGGGAGGTTGATACTTTGCAGAGGTCAACTTCTCTTGAACATATAAACGGCACGACAGTGGACTTGGAAGTATTTGACATCAACAGATTAGAGGTCATGGTGACGAGGCAATCAGTAGAGGAGAGGTCAAAAGGGATTATCCAAACCCACGGAGGCAAGTGAAGAATGAGATGAGATGTCCCCAACCCGACACGAATGCAGACAAGTGCCATGTTCAAGAGCGACATACTGCCGACACGACAATGATGCTGGTTCCATTTTCCCCCACCATTTCTAGCGAGTACCCCAATTATTTTTGATAACAAGCTTGAAGGGGATAGCATATGCTTGTAATATAAGTCAGCCCTTCGGGCGAATCCATCCTAGTACATTTAACGAGCCCTAGGAAGGAGAAACTTGGAGAACGTCATTTCGACTGAATCCAATGTCATCATGGTTTAACGAGTCTGACAAAGGGAGAACTCGGCGTCTTTCCATATTTAGAGAGTTTGAAAAGACAGCAGAAAAGTAAACTCCAGCGGTCCCTTTTCGTAGATAGTTCCTCGAACCCGAAAATGTAGAAAACAATATCCGAGAAAACCTCCTAGTCGCGATAGGCTAGGGTATTCCTTTTTCGTAAATAATCCATCCCAGCCCGAAAAAGGGGTAAACGTATACTGGGTAGATGTCGATTCGTGTCCACTTTAATGAGATCAAAATGACAAGGGCCTCGACAATATTTTCATGTTTAGAGAGTTAGAAAAGAGCTGAAAGATGATTCCAGAGTGACTTTTTCGTGTATTTACCGAGTTCGAAAAAGTATAAAATACAACTCGTTTCACCGTCTAAGTTGCGTGAAAGACCTGTTGCTGCACAAAAAGGCAAGTGTAAAACCCATTTTCGACAAAATATATTAAAATATTCAGAAAAATAACTTTCAAGACCTATTTTGAATTCAAAAAGCTATAAATATGTCAAATGGTAAAAATAAAATTACTTTTTACTTTTTACCTCACCAAAGAGCAGCAGTGGTCCATTTTGTGTGCGAACTTCTGACAACGATTGTGACCGATCCAGGCTACCATTCAGATTCCCGTCAGTTCCAGGTAAGAGGTGCTTCTTTGTACTCCATTTCAATCCTTTTTTTAATAGTTTTCCATCATGCATTATATTTCTGTGGCAACTTTTTAAATTTTTAGGGCTCCGCTCATTGGCGCGGGTATTGGGCACGGACCCGCGCCAATGGGCTTCTATATGCAAAAAGCTTGCACCGACTGGCGTGACTGTTCAGGAAATAGCCGCGCCAGCGGCAGAACCCAAATTTTCGCCTAAAAATTCGAGATTTTGGATGAATTTTGAAGCTCAACAGAGATCTAATTAAGGGTTTGTGACCATGTTGATGTAGGAAACCGAGTAAAATGGTGATTGAGTGGAAAGAGAGAGAGCACAGTGAAGAGGATGAAAAATCCATGGAGAATGAAACTTGCATGAATGCCCTCAAGAATTGTGGGCTAAAAAAGTTCTTCCTGACACCTTGTTTACGAGCTCAGCCCGAGCTTCTACAATACCTAGTCAGCATTTGGGATGAAAATGAACAAGTGTTCAAGCTGCGAGACCAGGTATTAGAACTGGAGGTTTCTGACATATAATTCATAACCAGATTATCGTGCAGAGGTCTGGTGCCCATATTAACAGGGAGAAGACCATCTGGTGAGAAGATGGAGCAGGTGATGGCACGAGTGTGCCTGAGGGCACGACTGGGATCTGGAAGTGGGAAAGTAGAAATTCACACCATTCCTGATATGGCACTGAGAGTGGTGCTGCATACCATCACGCGGGCTGCGGGGTCGCAGGCACCACACGAGGCAACAAATGCCCAAATTTTGCTAGCCTTAGAGTGTATGACTCCCCTATTGTTTGACTGGGCCACAGCAGTGACGATAAACATGAAGAGACAGCTCGCAAAGTGCAAGCAGGCCAAAATGAAATAGTTTGGCTACGGTTCCATCCTGGTATCGTTCATTCTGGAATGATTATGAATCTTTTAGGGCCAAGGGGCCATAGTAGCTGAGCCGATTCCACGAGAGCCAAGAATGGCTCGCTGGGCAGCACTGATGCCCAGAGCTGGAGGAGGCCAACAGATGTCCTGGAGGCCGAAGTTTTTTGGGTGGTTGCGGTGTCAGTTGATCATAGTGGAAGACTGGCCATATGCAGGAACTGATTTCACTGGAGACCCAGATCTCCCACTACCGGAAGGAGATGATTGGGACGAGGAGTTGGGTATGACCTCTTCTCTTTTTTATTTTTATGTTTTATGATTTTTTTCTGTTAATACATATCCATCCTGACACATTTTATATGTATGCAGACGTGGGCCCAGAGAGACCAGCTGGTATGTCTCCTATCGCGCGGAGGACTCTTCCCGCACCTGATCCTCAAGGAGAGGGTGCAGGGGGGGGAGATTTGATCCAGAATCTCGATGGTATTGCCCGAGGGATCCCAGACTATGCCCGGCTGGCAGATGTACCGATGGCGTACCAGAGACATACGGTGGGGGTGCCTAATCGCCTCCACCGAATTCTGAGATGCTTAGTGCATGCAGTCACTTGTTATCATGAGCACCATGCGGATTAGACTCCTAGGGCATTTATCATGTAGATTTGTTTGAGAGACATGTCGTCTCCGGATGTATTAAGACGGACATATATATTTTTTGATTCTATGCGACGCACACTATGTAAACATTTCGATATCTATATATATACATATCTATTTCTGGATGGATCTTTCTTTTTCATGTGATGTTGTTTTACAAATTGTGCAAATTTCTATCTAACACCAAATTAGCTACTGCATCTGTTAATGTATTCATATTCCTGGGTATATGTTGATATGTAATATAGTCAAAATTTCTTTCCAGTAAACGAATACGCAGATACAGACGTAAAATGGATGGGTTTCTGACTGAATAATGACCGTTCAGTTGCAATACTACAAGTTGTGAGTCTAGATACAAAAGCAATTCACGGATACCAAGGTTTACAGCCTCAGTTAATAATTCTAATACAGCACTATATTCCGCGATGTTATTTGTAGTACGTCCCAGACACACACCTTACAGGTTGACCAACTCACCAGCAGGATCATAGATTACCCAGGCCACCGAAGATAGGTTCCTGGTACTGCCGGAGGCACCATCCGCGAAACCAACAAACGGATGAATGGACATCTGCACAATCAGAAAGACCCGATCATCAGAAATATGTTTACATCGCACACCACACCACACATGCACACAAATGAGAAACACACACCTATGTACACACACCACACCAAAAATGACTTTAAGCGTAGTATTTTTTCAGGTACAGCCCATTCCTGGGCTGCGCCAGTGGAACTCCTTCATAATCTATAAGCTCATAAGCCCCATTCTTCAAAACACGTTTTACTATGTAGGGCCCATGCCACATAGGTTGGAACTTGCCAGCCCCAAGCTTGTCATGTGCTTGATCGTACAGGAGGACGAGGTCCCCTTCGACAAAGGAACGAGGAGAAACCGATTGATCGAAGTGAGCTTTGACCCGTTTCTTTTGTGCTTCAATCACTAAAGCAGCTAAACGACGGTTTTCATCTAACCGTTCCAGATACAAAAGATGCTCTTCCTCAGCAGAAGTGTCGGGTAGAAGTTCCACAACTAATTTCAACGAAGGAATCTCGCATTCAACCGGAAGAGTTGCTTCCAAACCATACACCAATTGAAATGGTGTGAATCCAGTTGCACTCTTTGCAGACATCCGGTATGCCCATAGAGCTGAGAACAGTTGGAGGTGCCAATTGGATTTGTGGATACCAACTGTTCGTTGAAGCATAGTGACCAGAACCTTGTTCACTGCTTCAACCTGGCCATTTTCCTGAGGGTAATATGGTGTTGAGCTATCGTGGCATAAGCCCAACTTTGAAGTCAGCTCGGCCATCATATAATCTCGGAAATGAGTACCATGATCAGTAACGATGGCTTGCGGGACACCAAAACGTGCAATGATGTGGTTGAATATGAATTGGGCAGCTGTCTTACCGTTAGCAGCTAGTGTAGGCATCGCTTCGGCCCACTTGGTGAAGTAGTCGACAGCGACAATTATATACGCATGCCCCCCGGCCGAATGAGGGTTACACATCATAAAATCCATGCCCCATTTCGCAAAAGGGACGACGGTAATAACAGGATGCAAAGGGAGAGGCGGCGCGCGCATCTTGCGCTGAAACACCTGGCATGCGTGACATTTACGGACTGCAACGATATAGTCTTTGAATATTGACGGCCAAAAGTAACCTGCTCGCAGAATTTTCTAGGCAATAGCATATCCGGACATATGTCCACCACAGGTGCCACGGTCACAATCATTTAGGACCCTTTCAGCCTCTTCTAAGGTTAGGCACCGACGGAGCACCGAATCTACTCCAACACGGTATAAGGTATCTCCTATGATGCGATAGGGTTGAGACTGATGTCGAATTCGACATCGGGCATCTTTAGTCAACTCAGACCAAAATGTGGAGGTCTAAAGATACACGATTATGTCGCCATACCAAGGGTTGCGAGTACTGATAAGGAAAAGAGTTTCGTCCGGGATATGATCCTCGGAGAATGAAGGAGTGGAGTTTGTTGGGAGTGAGCATATAAGATCCGTGAAAACGAGTGATTTGGTTGATTTAGCATTAGTGAACTCTAAGTCAAACTCCTACAGGATAACAATCCATTTGGAGTATTTTCCCCCTAGTAATTTTCTAGAGAGAATATATGTCATGGGGTTGCAATCCGAAACCACTGTTATCGTACGCAACAGGATGTAGTGGTAAAAATGCTGCACAGCGTGTACTGTGGCTAACACCAACTTCTCGACGTGAGCATAACGCGTTTCTATATCGAGAAGGTTTCGTGATAGATAATAAACAACATGTTCATTACCATCATCATCATCCTACACCAGAACCATAGCTATGGTGCTAAACGCGGCGGCGAGATACAAAGTGAAATCACGACGATAGTCTGGAGGACGAAGCAAAGGAGCATTAACGAGTAACGTCTTCGGCTTCTCAAAGGATTGTTGAGAAATTTCATCCCAACGAAAGGGAATGTTCTGCTTTAATAGGTGCGTGAATCCTTTGGCCACCTCGGTGTAGTTTGGGATAAAGCGTCGAAGGAAGTTCGCTTTTCCCTGCAGACTCTGCAACTGATATAACGAGGAGGGTGATGGGAGGTTGATGATAGCCTCGACCTTTAAAGGGTCAAGGCGAATTCCGTCTTTGGATATTATGAATCCCAAAAGACAGCCAGAATCCACGCAGAAGATGCATTTATGAGGATTAAGCCTAATATTGTAGCGCCTACAGCGAAGGAAAATCTGGCGGAGGTGTTTAGGGTGATCCTCTCGCCTAGCTGAGTGAGCTAGCAAGTCGTCCAGATAAGGCTAAACGATGTGGCGAATGTCATGGAAAGCGTAAGACATCGCACGCTGAAAAGTGGCTCCAGCGTTCTTCAAGCTGAACGGGAGCTTTTTATACGCGAAAGTACCCCATGGACAGATGAATGTAGTCTTGTGTTGATCCTCAGGTGAAATATTGATCTGATTATACCCTGAGAAATCGTCCATCAAGGAATAAATATCACTTCCGGCACATTCGTCGATAATTTGGTCTATGAATGGAGTGGGATAGTTATCTTTTGGACAGGCGCGATTAATATCGCGGTAATCAACACAGACCCTAATAGTACCCTGCTTTTTATCAACAGGGACAATGTTGGAAACCCATTCTGTGAGGGGGATGGGATAAATAAAGCCCGTGTTCAGAAGTTTTTCAACTTCTGCCTTAATTGCAGTGGCTTTCCGAGGATGCATGGGGCATAAGCGTTTGTGCACAGGCTTCGCTCCAGAATAGGTTGGAATCTCATGCACTACGATACTGGGATCAATCCCTGACATTTCCTCGTAGGACCAGGCGAACACATCTCTGAATTCTTTAAAAATATCAGTATAGACTTGAATCTCATCAGGAGAACAAGTCACTCCCACGTGTATATTCTCAACAATCCCCGGTTTAACGGAGATGTTGATCGGGATGGTTTGAGTGATATTACTCAGGTTTCCCTCTGAAAAAACCTCGTGCATCAAGATGGGCATTTGGAGAGGAGGAGTAGGAACCGGAGATGCATAATGCTCTAGACAATCTGACATTTCCCCCAAGCTAGGCATAAAAGAGGAGCGTTGATGTCCATCGCCCCAAGGCAGCTCCTCGAGAGACATAGTTTCAATGATGGCTTCATCGGAAGGAAAAGTCTCTTTGAGAGGATCAGGTGAATCGGCCTGACCAAGCTAGGGGGATTGAGAGTAGACGTCTAGAGCCATGCTCAAAGGAGCATGCTAAGGAGGTGGAGGATCAGATGCAGCAACAATTTCACAGTAGCTAATCTCTACTGGAGTCAACGGCATTGATTCTCCAAACTCAAACACCTGCTCAGGCGTAGGGATGAGCCAGGGGTCATCAGACCTGGAAATCATGTTAACTTGAGCGGTGTGCGGTGGTGGTGCGGGAAAAATACCCATGAGGACGGGGTTTTTGAAGAGACCGGGTCCTATACTGTCAGGGGGATTTGGAATCTGATCCACGTATGGAACGTTGTTCTCGGAGGTGGAGGTGAAGAAGGACAACTGATCCACCGTAACGATTTTGCCCTCGTGAGGGAACTTAAGAAGTCGAAAAACGGTGGATGCCACGCATAGCATGGCATGAGTCCAGCCGCGGCCGAGAAGTATGTTTTAGTTGAGCCTGGCGTTAACCACCTCTACTTCTACGTTGACAGTCTTCCCCTGTAAAGTGATCGCTAAACTCTCGAGAACACCCAGGGGTTTAGATTCCCGACCATCAAATGCCTCTAGGGCATTGGGAGATGACGAAAGGGCTGGAGAGCCAATGGCCTTCCAGCAAGCAGACAACATAACACAGGTAGAGGCACCTTCATCCACAATGGCCCTATGGATGTTAAGACCGTTAATCCCAACTTGAATAACAAGAGCGATCTGATGTGGAAGTCGGGGGGTGAAATTCTCTAAATTGAAAGTGAGAAGACTCGAATCGGCGGGATCAATGCCACCGATTGCAGACAGTAAAGCCTTTCGTTGTGAAGGACAAATTTGAAGAACTTCTAGTGCAGACATAGCAGAAGGCGCCTGTGCCAAATCCTCAACAATACTATAGTGTTGAGCGGCACGAGCATTCGGATTATAAGAAGATCTTCGAAGAACACCTTTAGAAGGTGGCTTCACAACAGGTTCAGGAGTAGGCTTCTCGATTTCCAACGAACCGGAGACAAGTGGGGGAGGTGGTCCATCCGCGACTGCCTTCCCGGGTGCCTACTGCGATTCGTTGTAATCCTTCGAACGCGTAGCGACAGAGATAGGTGCAGCACCATTCATCATAAAAACCTGGGACCCAAATGGTGCAGATGGTGACGGCTGTTCAACCATCTGGGTCTGCTGAGACGGGAATGGCTCTTTAAGAACTACCGGAGTCCCTTTAGAGCCTTTGATAAGTTGACTAACTTCAGATCGTCGTGGAAAATATTTAGTATAATGGTCTCCTTCACAAATGAGGCAGAGGTACTTCGGTTTACGTTGAGAACCATCCTCAGTACGAGATTTGGATTCTGGCTTTGGGGCGTCAGATTTGGATTTACCTTTTCCCTTATTTTTCCCTTTGGAGGCTTTCTTCATAGGATTGGCCTGAACAACATTCACCTCCGTGGTTTTGCCAGAATCTGATGGGGCGGGATGAGCAGAAGTATTGTTGGAAGAATTAGACTTCTGCTTCCCATTCGAAGATTTCTTCGAATTCTAAGACACATAACCAATGACACCATCCACTGCAGGGGTAGGTGGGGCCTTAGAGGTTCCAGACCGTGGAGCATCAAGCAAGATATCATAAAGCATGCTAGACTGAGAATATACAAGATCCAGATATTGGGCACGCGCAATGGCTTGTTCCTCCGTCACACACGCTCCCATCGCAATATCTTGGGCAATTCTATTCACGAAGGAGGTGGTGAACCAGTGAGTTAGTATCTGATCAGGTATATGAAACTTGATCAGTCTACGACGGCGCCGCCACTCATGAATGTGATCAGAAATGTGAGTGGCTTTATCCTGCTTCAGAGAAGTCAGGAGGTGCGTCCCGGCTTCATAGCGAACCAGTAACTGAAAGTGCGTCAGAAAAGCCATGGCTAAGGAATTGAAATCTTGGAAGATGCCAAGGGATAAATCTATGTACCACTTAGCAGCAGCTCCAGTCAAAGTGCGCTGGAAGAGGCGCAGACGAATTGAATCATCGACCCAAGAGTTAGACGAACACCAAAGATGATACGTCATCACGTGCGCTTGGGGGTCCTCTCCAGCTTTACCCTCAAACTTGGGGCAATCACCTGGTATCTTGGTAAGAACCGGAGGCCAATACGGATTATGCAAAATCAGATCATTGGTCAATTTTGAAACATCCGGCAACTCCAAGGTGGCCAGGAACGGCAATGGCGGATTGACCGGCATGCCAGGCCCGGGATGAGGACCGGTACCTGTACTCCACACTGGTTGGGAATAACCTTGCCCCCATGGGTTCTCTCCCGTAGGATTCTGACTGTAGGGGGTGTAGGTGCTATAACCAGACTGATTTGGCTACTGGTAACCAGCGTGTGGGGCTTGATAACAGAGTACGGACCCTGATTATGTGTCGGCCTAGTGTAAGCAGCATTTGGATTTGGCTGCTGAGTATAGGTAGAACCGGGTGGATGAGGATAATACTGAGAGCCTCGGGGCTGGTTATAATTCGGTTGAGATTGACCATGAGGATAATAACCGCCCTGAGGATGAGTCGGATGCTGATAGGTGGAACCCTGCGGAGCCTGATAACTAGGGCGCAGCTGTTGATTTGGCTGCGGCATCGAATGAATCGGCTGTTGGGCAGGGTTAATGGAATGAGCGGGCTGCCCTGAATGAACAGGTTGACCCGGCTGAGCGGGTTGTCCTGAGTGAACAGGTTGACCCAGATATACAGGCTGCGCCGGTTGCGCAGGTTGACCTGGCTGTAAAGGAGCCCCACGTTGTACCAGATGGGCCGGTTGGCCTCGTGGAGGAATAGGGCCAGGTGGTTGCTGGTAACCGGTTTGACCTGAAGCAAGACCATAGGATGGTCCCGGCTGATATGCAACATTAGAAACAACATGATACTGTGGTTGCATAGGTTGAGAAGGCTGGATTTTCCCCCTAGAACCATAGACCGGTCCCGGTTGGTACCCTGACTGAGGCTGCACAGGTTGACCGGAAGGGCTGTAATATTGTCCTTGCAGACCGTACGATGGCCCTTGCTGGCCCACAGGATAGCCTTGCACGGGCTGGCCCTGTGGGTCATAAGGATAGCCAGGTTGGCCCGAAGGTTGGCCTTGGAAAGGTTGCCCTTGCGGGTTATAAGCCTGGTTATAAGGTAAACCTTGAGCATGGAGGTAAGCCTCAGGAGCGGGTAGACGCAAAAAGTCCCCGTGCTCATCATACTGACCTGGAAAAGCATACACGGGTGTACCATCCTATGCATAGTGCGAAAAATAAGAGCGGTTGGGATCTTGGGAGGATGGTCCAACCTCGGGGTTCGGCTGTTGTAGGGACAAATGATACTCCTCCGGAGAAATGTTCTCCGGCATAGCAGTCGCTAAATAGACATCTTCAGGAGGCGGCATAGCCCTCGTGGAGGGTGTCGTGACAACGGGTGCAGATGCAGCCACACAGACAGTGGGTCGGACGGGTACAGAAGTGACGGGTGTCTGAGGAGACACCACCGGTGAAGAAGCAGCGAGCCTCGGTGAAGGAGCTGACACTCCCATAGAGGCTGCGGCGGAAATAATCTGACCCAAGGACCTGTACCCTAGTGGTAACGAGGTACTAGATGACATAGCAACTAGTTCAGAGTTGTCTCCCAGAAATAATCTTCGTGGGAAGAGCTGATAGTCTTCACCAGAAGTTAGGATTTCCTCACCAGAATCACTCATGTTTGAGCCTGCCGCTAGATCTCGTAATAGACGGTGAGGACTAGGAGGAAAAATAGCAGCTATAAAAGGCGAACCCGATGGTAGAGAAAGGAAATCAGCTCCTAATCTCAATTCAGACACAGGTTCAGAAAAGGGCCAATCGAACTCAACTGGTCCCCCAAAGGGTTGCTTAGAAAGAACCGGTCCCCCGTCAGGAAACTCGGAAACAAAGGGCTGCTGTGGTTCAGCAGAGGATTGGGAAACCTCTGATGAATCGTCCGTATAAGGACTACCAGTAGACGAAACTAAGGGTTCCGCCACTGTGGCAGACGACAAGAGAAAAGATCAAACACACACACGGGCTGAAAAAGAGTCAATACACACGATCAAACGGTCAAAAAGAAAAATCTAACAGGGCGTGTAATCGTGGGTGATTAATTTTTACCACGTTGAAAAATAAGAAACTTCACCGTTTCATGTTTTAAGAGTCGAGAAACGGTCAAAAAGGTGACTCTATCTCTTTCAGATTTGACACAAGCGTGAAAGGACAAGTGCTTGGTGATCCTTTCAAATTTAGGGAGTCAGAAAAGATCAAATGACTGCTCAGGAATACTAGGCAAAAGGTTGTACCAAATAACCGTGAACTGCAATATACACCTTGGTTTCAATAATGAAAGAGAAATCAACCAAGGACTTTCCGTACGTGCAGGAAATCTCCCCGAATGTTGTGTCCGGTGTATCACGGGTATAGGGTGGCAGACTCGGCTTCCTATGGATAAAGGATTGGAACCTAGTGGGGTCTCCCTTTATATACGCGACGGTACGGGGAGCACAAGTCCGTACTAGTGCTGTCTAAAGCCAAGAGGCGAATGACAGCTACTAGGTTTTAAGACGCCGGAACATGTCTCTAGCCTAGACCTCTAAATGTGTTTCGTTAGATTTCAATGCTGCCTTAGTGTAAATTGAGTAGATTTTAAAGTTGATCTTCAATTACGTTTCAGTTTTCAGGCCCTAACGAATGTGCTGTCTCAAAAATCTCCTAAATGAAAAACTACATGCCACAGTACATCATTTCGTTCGATGAAAGCTAGCTACAGAAGAGTTGAGAGCTTTTTACACAAAAAAAATGATCAGAAGACAATCAGTGATATCTCTAATGCAGCTAATGAAACTAAAATTTTTTCTCCAAAGTTACTAATTACTAATAACACTGAAAAGATTTTAATTTGCACTAATCAATCAAAAGCAAAAGAGATTTTTTTTTTAATTTTCAATGTTTGATAGCTAGATGCACTAAACAAACTGAAAAAAAATGAGAAGCAATTCGAGAAATGATATTAAGAGAGCAAAAACAGGCAAGTTTCACTCAATGGCACAAACAATCAATATCTCAAATCGACCAAAAGTCTCTCAAAACCAAGAAAAGTCCCAAAGACACCAATGAGCCGTGTAATCTAGGCCAAAAATGAAGCAAAGCGAAATTGAAATGAAAACAAAATTAGTCACTCAAAAAGCACAATAAAATGATAGAAAACTGTCAAACGAATGCAAGGAAGCAATCCTAAAGTCGACTGAATGAACGAAAACCAAAAAATCCCAAGGGAGGCTCGAATCACAAAAGCACCTAGATGCCCTAGGGCTCGAATGCAAAATCGAAAGAAATAGGCAAACAACCGAAGGATGGAGGTTACAATAAGTCAAACTCAGCTCCAGTGCACTCAAACAGCCGAAAAAACAAGATCAAAATCACAAGTCAGTCTCAGAAAGCATGAAACACAGCAAACCCTAATAGCTCACAGGATTGGCGTGACTGTGAGCTTGAAATTAGTGCCAGAAAGGTAATCGCACGAGTGATACATAGGCAACCTGCGCCAATGGGCGCGACTGTCACGCTGAAAAGCGCGCCAGCCGAGTTTACTATGGGAAAGAGAGAAATAAGCAATCTCAGACACAGACAAGTGATGACAAGGCTAAAACAAAGCCAAACAAACAGGAGAAACCAGTCCAAAGAGCTGACCAAGCAAGCAAGACCAAGAAGTTGACCGGAAAGAGAAGACAAAACTCCAAGTTGTTCAGTCCGTAAACCAAACCGAAGATTGACTGAAGCAGCGTTGATCTACTCCGCTAATGCAAAGCAAAAGCGTTTCGAAGGCTATCTGGCTGTGCTTCAGGCTCCGTCTATAGTTTACAAATTAAACAACAAGTTGAGTCCCCAGCGGAGTTGCCAAATTGTTGAGGAGGTAAATCCCCTCTGCAGACAAAGGTGATCCCTACTAGCCCAGATCGGGTCTAGCAACAATCAAACACGCTACAGTGCAATTTCCTAATTGCAAATAAACCGACTTGCGAGGAAGGCTTACCTGGAATTCGACGCTGTCGTTTGTAAAAGGGGTGGTGCTCTCGTTCCTTTGCCCTAGAAGATCACAATCCTCACGATCTCCATGATCGGACACCTGCACATGCAAGAAACAACACAAACGCAAGCATAAAATCCAGTATATACAACTATATGTCAGTCGAAGAGGACATAACTCATGAACATGATCAAGAACAAGAGTGGAACCATAACCAATAGTCGCTTATCATTGATGAGTCAAAAAGAAGAATACAACCAAATCTTCGACGCTGAATTCTCCTTTGGCGGGTCATCACCAGAACATGTCTCGATAAATCCTGTCAAGGCTGTGACAAGCCTCTCTCTCCGGATACTTGGCAATAGTCTCCTTGCTTGGATTTGGCCTTAAGGGAATCAAGAAGGCTCTTGCAGCATAAGGATGTGAAAGCTCTTGGGAACTTGGGGATTAGCTTGTCATGGAGATGAGCAAGCTTTTATAGAAGGAGGAAGGGGAGTTGGGATCCATATAGTTATGGGATTGGCCCTATCATGAGAGCTGGCAAACCACTTCCTCTCTATGGAAATCCGTAGCCAAACCTCCCAACTCAAGATAGATATCAATCCAGGAATTTTTTAGGACGAAACTTCCGCCTTTTATTTTTAAAAAACACCTCTTAATATGGTTGGCGTGGGTGTGGCTCTATGACAGAGCGCCAATTGGCACGCCCTCTTTGGAGGATTTTCCCCCTTGGCGCGAGGGCGGAACTATGGAACCGCGCCAATGGAAAAAGAGCTATTTTTAGGGTTTTTTGCAAGGAGATGTCTTCAGGGCAATGAAATCTCATCTTCAGAGGGATGCAATGAAAGCATTTTCAAGTCTTGTCTCTGCTCACAGGTCACGGAATGAGCCCTCCAATGTGCGGGATGGGGATTGCAGGGACGGTGACAAATTGCTGTGTAACACCTGTTCTGCTAACTAAGTGGGTTTCCAATATCGTTCCTGTTATGAAAATAAAAGGAACCATTAGAGTGTGTGTCGATTATCAAGATTTTAATCAAGCTTGTCCAAAAGAAAACTATCCTACACCCTTTATCGACCAAATTATTGACGACTGTGCTGGATGTGAAATATTTTCTTTCATGGATGGATTTTCCGGCTACAATAAAATCAATATCTACCCAGATGACCAACATAAGACAACATTCATCTTTCCATGGGGCACATTCACATCTTAGAAACTCTAGTTTGGTTTAGAGAATGTTGGGGCAACTTTTCAAAGAGCAATGGATTATGCTATAAATGACATCAAGCACATTGTTCAACCATATCTAGATGATTTACCAACACATTCATGAAATCGGACTGATCACCCAATGAATTTGAGAGCCATTTTCTTATTCTGTCGACACTATAAGATACGCCTCAATCCACACAAATGTGTGTTTTGTGTTGGTTCTGGTCGATTTCTTGGATTTGTAGTCTCAAAATAAGGAATTCGAATAGACCCACTGAAAGTACAGACCATTATTTTTTTCCTACACCATCAAACCTACTTCAGATACAGAAACTTCAAGGAAAGGCTAGCTTCCAGAGAAGGTTCATTCCAAACTATGCTAAAATGGCTAAAGGATTTACTCTATTATTGAAAAAGGGGGTTCCCTTCCATTGGGAACAAGTTGTGCAAGCTTCTTTTGATGTTTTCAAGGACCATATTGTTCGAGCATCATTAATATATCCTCCAAATTATTCAAATGATTATTTCCTATATATCGCCACACCTAAAATGAACATCGTTGTGGTTTTGGTCCAAGTAGAAGAAGGAATTGAACATCTGATCTATTATTTGAGTCATAATCTCAACGATACAGAAATTAAGTACTGGTACGTGGAAAAGCTTGCCTTGGCAGCTGTTCAAGCTATCCAAAGATTTCACCATTATATCCTGCTCTGAAAAACAACAATAGTTTTGGATTGCAACCCCATGACTTACATCTTATCACGTCAATTGCTGGCGGGCAAATATTCAAAATGGATTGTCATTTTGTAGGAATTTGATTTGGAATTCATCAAATCCAAGTCAACTATGTCTTTGGTTTTGGCTGAGCTTCTCTGTGACCTTCCCTGTGATAGTACTGCAACTACGTCAGAACCATCTATTCCAAACGAGTCTTTGTTTCTGATCGGATCATCTGATCCTTGGTATGGATATTTCATCATTTATCTCCAAACCCAAAATTTTCGACCTAATACCTCTCGCTCTGTTCAGAGATGTATTTGATACCAAGCCAAATATTATATGATCGTCGGCGATACACTTTATTGCCGTGGTGTCAATACCATTTTAAGGAGGTGCCTCACTCATGAGGAGGCCGAAAAGGTTTTAAATGATTTCCATGTTGGGGCTTGTGGTGGAAATTTATTTGGTTATGCTACTGCGTAGAAGATACTCTGCGCCGGTTACTTTTGGCCTACTATTTTTCGAGATTGTATCCTCGCAGCCAAAAGTTTTCATGCATGCCAGATTTATGACCGTAAAATCTGCAAATCATCAGCGCCAATGCATCCTGTTGTCTCTGCTGGACCATTTACAAAATGGGGTATCGATTTCATGACCTGTAACCCTCCTTCGTCCAGGGGGCATGGTTATATTATTTTCGCAGTCGACTATTTTACCAAATGGGTCGAAGCGATGCCTACATTCAACAACACAGGACAAAAAACTGCATTATTTTTCTTCAATCATGTCATTGCACGGTTTGGGGTCCCGCATGCTATAATTACAGATCATGGGAAGCATTTTCGCAACCATATGATGTTTGAATTGACAGCCAAGTTAGGATTGTCGCATGATAATTCTATTCCTTACTATCCACAATAAAATGGACAAGTTGAAGCTATTAACAAAATTCTTAAACAAATGCTTCAACGAATGATAGGAGTCTGTAAAAGGAACTGGCACTTGATCCTGTACTCTGCCTTGTGGGCATATCGAACCTCAGTGAGAAACGCAACTGGATTTACTCCTTTTCAATTGGTGTATGGTATGGAAGCTATCTTACCAATCCAATGCGAAATATCATCATTAAAACTTGCGATAGACTTGTTACCTGACACCTCAGAAGAAGAAGCGCATCTCCTTAACCTCATCCATCTAGATGAAACACGTCGTGAAGCCCAATTGGCCAACGAAGTGCATAAGAGATGTATAAAGGTGCAATACGAAAAAAATGTCCAGCCTCGCATCTACTCAAAGGGTGACTTGGTCCTTCTTTACGACCAGCAAGCTGATAAGATAGGTACAGGGAAATTCGAGCCATTATGGCATGGCCCCTATATTTTCAAAAGAGTTCTTACTAAAGGTGCCTACGAGTTAATTGATTACAATGGAATTCGATTGGAACAACCTAGAAATGGGTTGTATCTTAAAAATTACTATACTTAATCATGAGCATGGTAATTTTTTGTATTATATTGTTTATATGCTGTTGATTTGCATTCACTATCTTAATTTGTCTTTTTAAAGTTTTCTTGACATTAGTAATCCACTTTAAATTTCATCGCAGATGTCTGAATCTTCGAAACCATTTGTTGGATATGCTGATGGTGCTAGTCGTAGTACGCAGAATCTATCCTCTGCAGCGTGGGCCATTTTTGGTCCAAACGGTGAGTTAGGGAGTTTTCAAGGGATTTGTATCGGTAGATCGACGAATAATATCGCTGAGTATAGCGCGTTGATCGAACTTCTCTCTGATGCCATTTCATTTGGTATTAACCGCATAATCATCATGTTAGACTCACAACTTGTGGTACTACAACTTACAAGTATTTATTCTGTTAGAAACCCAACACTTCTTAGATTATTCCTAAGAGTTCAAATTTTGGAGAGACATTTTGATTTCATTAAATATCAACACATTTCCAGAAATCTGAACACTTTAACCAATTTATTAGCTAATCAAGTTTTAGACATAAATTTGTGACATAGGTAAAGAAAACATTCACATCATTGAATAGGATTGCGCATTAAACATTGGAAAGATTCTGAAAACATACAGATAGATAGTTATTAGTTTTTTACAAACAAATTTCCCAAGAAAAGTTGGTCATCTGACCGCAAAATGTATGAAAAAATTCATAAGTAAACTAGTGGTGCTCATGATAGCACGTTATAGATCTAGCAATCCTACGAAGCAACCGGATCCAATGGTTATGGACCCCAATAGTATGTCGTTGTAGTCGCATGGGAAGCTCTTCGATCCAACAATCCAGAATCCTGAAGGTCAACCCCTCTATGTGGTGCTGGAGCTCAGCAAGAGTCTCAGCCACATCAAGGTCCTGAAGGACTGCTCTCCCGAAAACCCTCTCTGCTGGCGAATCTGCTTCGCACTCTGGTTCCTCTACTGGTTGAATGCGACCAATATCTGCATTACATTAAAACATTTTGTTTAGTCTTGGAAAAAAATCAAAAACATAAAAACATTTGTATAAACCTTATAAAAATAAAAAAACATGGTCAAATCAATCTTACCTATTGCACCCCACTGAGCACCTTCTGGTAAAACTAGATCTGGATCTCCTCGGAAGTCGACACCTGCATATGAATACTCATCGATGGCGATAATCTGTCGCCTGAACCAGGCGAAGAATGTAGTCGAGAATACAATGGTCGATTGGCCTGCATGCCAACCCATGAGTTCTACCCATCTCTACATTCGAGGATCTCTAGGACTAGATATATCCAATGTTACATTTTGTGGTTGCATCAGTGGAATCCATTCCAAAGCGAGCGAGATAAGGATGGAACCATAACTGAAATTTTTCTTCCTTCCTCCCTTTGCTTTATTTAGTTGTTCCTTTATCTGAGATAGAAAAGCTTCAGACCAGTTGAAAATTGTTGGCTCTAAGCATTCCAATGCATACTGCATATACAATATGTTTGCCACATGTAGTGTAATGGTACCAGCTAGTTTAGAAATCGTGAACAGGATGGTTCTCAGAGGCAAATACCTGACATCACGGATGTTTATTTTTCCATCTTTGTGAGATTCTGGCCCCGGATAACAATACTGCATAACACAATCCCTCACTGTCTCCCCTCCAATGGTAGATCCTGTGAGTGAAATGGGCAAACCTCTCCTTGAAAAACCTGTGAGAAAATACACATCCTCAATTGTTATGGACAACACTTGATTTCTTATGTGAAATGCCTCTATCACTAGATCCCATGCTCGAACAAGGAACTCCAAGAGTTCTATCTGTTGCCTCATTCCTGACAATTTGAAGTACTTAAGCAGCCCGCAATCTCTCAAAGCTCTTATAGTACCTGGATCATTCAAGGTAATCATATCTTGTTCTTCATGTTATCTTTCTCTCCATGTAATCATCATTATAATCCTATGGAAACCTGAAAATCAACCATAAGATCCATTAGATACCATTCATTGCAAAAGACTAGGCAAATTTTGGACACAACATGAAAACAAAAAACTTCAATTGCGCCCAACGCACTCCCTGGGCTGAGACAGTGCATTGCACATGCAGGTACACTTCACTGTACCTGCTATGTAATGTAGGTTTCGACATTTAGGGGTGTGTTTCCCTCAATTTTGGCAGAATTTACCCTAGGGGTCTCAAAACCCTGAAAATTTGCAAGGACAGGTAATGAAATGAATACTGAATGAAAGAGGAGGTTTTTACTACTAACCGGGATTAGACGGCGATGAAGTCTTTCCACTGAAATGACCGCAATCAATGACTAAATTTTAGGGGGAAAATCAGGTTCAGAGCCCAAAATGCAAATGGTAACTATGGAATGGTAAAAATGAATAGTGAAACTGCTTTATATAGTCATTTAATTACTTGCAAGTTAAATTTATTGCTATGACTATGATTTTATTATGTTTTTTATAATTAAACAGGTATTTTTAATCCATTTGATGATTTTCTGAATAGGAAATACAACTGACGAACAGGTTAGTCGTGTAGATTTATTTCAAGAAGGACTTGACCACAAAACATGCTTTTTCTCCTTATTTTTCGAGCTTTGATAAAAATGAAAAAAGATTTGAAGCACACTTTTATCTCTTTTTCGAGCTTCGATAATAGTGAAAAAGGGACCCTTGGAGTCTTCTTTAGGCTCTTTTCAGACTCCGATAATGTGAAAAGATTGTTGAGCACTTTTCATTTCGAGCTCGTTAAAGTAAATGAATTGATATCTGCTTGGTATAAGTTTAACCCCTTTCTGGACTGAGATGGATTATTTACGAAAAAGGAATACCTTGGTTAAACATGACCAAAGAGGTTCTTTCAGATATCATTTTACACTTTTCGGATCTGAGAGACAAATTTATGAAAAAGTACTTTTTGGAGTCCTCTTTCGTCCTCTTTTTCAGACTCCCTGAACATGAAAAAGGATCGGGCTATCACTGTCGTTAAGCTCGTTAAAACATAAAATAGTGACGGGCTTGTCTATCATGGCAAGAATCGAGTTTCAGTCATTACTAGACTCGTTAAATTATTAAATAGCGATACTTTATTCTTTTTTCACCCGAAGGGTTGAATTATAGATCAAGAAAATGTTATCCTCCTCAAGCTTGTTAAAAAATAAAGAGGTACTGGTCGACAAATGACTGGGGAAAATTTGGGAAAAGAAAACAAAGTTTATTTTTGGTAGCAAGTCACTCTCGAACATGACACTTATTTCACTCCATGTCCGTGACTGTTTGGGTTAGGTAATCATCTTGATGGTTCATTCAGACCTATGGTTCATCATACCTTCACTTTGGTTTTGGGTCAATGTTGCCAACTCATCACAGTGTCGCCGATATGTTCAAGAGAAGTCATCCAGTGATTAAGAACTCATTCTTATGCAATACTCATAAACCTTCATTTTCATGACCATCATCCCTGAAAATTGCTATATCAAGTCATACCCTTGTCTCTGAAATCAGTAACTCCAGTTTTGCAATAAGGTGACTTCCTGTCGACTACAAATCAATATCCAGGAAGTTCACTTAGAAACATCAGATTCCAGTACTATGAGGCTTGTTACAGCATCGACAAGATCCTCGCTTCTGGACTTTTGGCTGAAAGATTTTGTTTGGTCTTCGACATCAAATCATCTATTCACGCCTTATGAAATGTACTGCAGTACCTTGAGGGCCATTGACATTAATGGTGGTTCTTTCACGTTTGTTAACAACTTTCATTATTGGCTGGTAATCAAACGATGTCTTTCCATGTTCGACGACAAATCATATATTCGCATGGCTAGATTTGTACTTGAATGATCGAGTGAATGAGATAAGAAGACCCCAGATCTAGTTTCAGCCATCTGGGCTGTGATTTTAGGATTGTTGTACACATCATCTATACGGTGACCTTACATACAGATTGTCACCCAAACATCGGCCTATATCTGTAGGCGATGTCTACATCTGGGCAACATTCCAATGTAGACGACTTTCTGAATTATGTACATGTTATTAGATTGTTTTATGTGCTAACTATGGGAATGCCTACCCTCAAAAATTATGACCAATAGAGGATTTATCATGATGTAATGTATTGTAAGATTGATGCAGGTGACGGTTGCACTTTTTTTCCAGTCTCATCATAGTGTAAAGCATCTCAATCAAATGTTCTTATTATTTGGATCTCATGCTTTAGGGGGGAATTGTTATAGGTCAATTTGGGCACCATTCACAATGACCTGGTTAAATGGGCATCATCTCCAGGACCGATGGTAAAAGGTTCTATCATTCCCTATCATCTCAGTTTCTATATGCCCTAAGACAGGAAACATTCATGGATCAAACAAGATTTTCATCAAAGCAAGGCTTTTCCATGGTTTGAAGCTTATCATTAAACATGTGGGAGCTCACCAACATAGGCTCTAAGGGGCCTAAGTGTGTTGCATATATAGGTAGCCCCATTCAAGGTTTCTCTGTAAAGCACTTCCCGACATTCAAAGGTGCGTTGGTCACATTGGGAGCGAAATTCTCATTGTTCCGGAATCTCCACTTGGCTAGTGTCTTCTAGAAGGGTTCACATGTGTCATGCTTCAGATCCAAGTGTCCATTTGACATCTACATGACTAGAAAGCATGTCTTGCCTATTTTTTTAATGCAATTTATTGCAAAACAACCTACAGTTCATCTATAAATTGAACACAAAGCTAAGTGTTCAAGGAGGAAGAATTTGAGTAGAGAAATGCTGGAGAATTTTCGATAAAGAGTTTGATTTGTGGAGCTGCTGGTGGAGAGACTTATGCTGTGATGAGACTAGGGAAATCTGTTGGGAGGTCACGATGAATCAGTCACTAGGTTGTATCCTCTCCTTCTATCATCAATAAAGATTACTTCTTTTTTTTCCCTACATGCATCCATGTTTACTTTGATTTTCCATGTTGTAGAATCTTAGTTGATGAATGTAGTTTATGCTTAAATGATTTGGCTAATTAACTTGAATAGATATCTAGATTATTGTATCTTCTGCTATTTTAGTGTTGTTTCTTGAAGGAAGCATTTAGCTATTTGACCTCTTGAAGTTGAGGCTGTAGTGGAAGCGATAGAAAGGAGTCATTTGGAAGCGACTGAAACAAGTAAGCATCCAATCCTCTCTGTATATCTCTTTTGAGTTAGGAAAAAGGGTAGTGCAGTCTTTCACCTGTTGTTACAGACTAGACACCAGTCTAGGGAAGTGCATTTTATCCGTAGATTACAATTCCGGCCCAACACAAGTCTTACCACGAGAGTGCATAATAATCGAAATTTTACAAGTTGTACTTTAGGGAATCACAATTTCAGGAGTGTTGTTATACAATTTTATTTCAAATGGCATATTTATTCATTACCTTACTCTATTTTAAAGAGAGGAAGATCCCTTTTAAGTGTAGGAGTACTTCCAATGTAGCCATGTATGCAACATAATGCTACATATACTCACACTTAGTTTTAAAGAATAAACATCGATACATACCAAAGTGTGAGAAACCCGTTGCTTTGATTGATATGATACCAAGAGTTTCCAGTTAACGAGGGAATGGGGTGTGCTAACAATTGTTTGGAACCAAGATTCAATAGGACCCACATATTTATTATTCTCCAAATCTTCCATAGCTTGATGTTTGCCCTCTTCAAATTGACAGGGATGGTTAAGTGAAATTGTAGGATTTTCTTCTTGGTGAGCTTCAACAAAAGTCTTAAAATTTTTTGAATTATATATTTCTCCATTAATGGTTTATGGATTAAAGTTTCTTACCGAGGTAAACATTGTGGGGTAATATTGGAAGTTTCTAAATTCACTCCTCTCCCCTCTCCAAAATATATGGCGTTACGTTGAGTAGGAAAAATATTTGTTTTAAATTTATGTGCAACTTGACAATCAAAATTAGGATTTGGTTGCACAAATGATTGAGACCATAGAGAATGATAACATGGTGGTGAAATAAATAGGAATTGTGTTTGTTGTGGCTCAGGTAATGGAGTTTGCATGGGGAATTTACCTAGAGAAGAGGCTCCAAACCATCCTTGAGGTTGTGGGAATATTTGGCTCGAGGGAGAGGTCCAATGTGGCCATAAGGTGGGTATTGAATGAGAGGAGGATTATAAGTTTTCCATGGAACTGTAGGGTTCTAGATGTGTTGAGGAACCTGTTGGGGATAATAAATACTATTTCGAGTATTAAATGATGATGAGTTGTGAGTTATGCCTAGCAGTCGATTTATTTCCTTACTTGATTCCTTGAACACATGTTAAAACTCGGATAGTGATGGCAAATAATTTTTTGAATGATATTCCTTGCACTACTTCTATTCTTCCTATAAATCATCCAATTGTAAATTTAGACAAGCTTTTTTAGTTCCTATTTTTGTAGTGGATTTCAAAATTTGAGAAGAAGGTTCTTGAGAATTCTTACCAATCATGGAAATTCCTCTTGAATAAGTAATGCATAATTTACAAACATCATCATATGGTAAGGGAGAAAAATCACCTACTCCTACAAGATTTAAGTATTCTAAAAATTCATCTTTGATTCCTTTGAGTAGGAGTGTTTTCAAGGTCTCTTTTACCAAATTCTTATGTTTTGATTTTTGGAGGTTGTATCTAAATCGTTCCACATAATCCTCCAAAATTTCATTTCCCACCCCATGCTATCCTAAAAATATCTTCACCACCCTGGCAATAATCTTGGTATTTCTCCAAGAATACATTCTTCATGTCTTCCCATGTTTGAATGTTGTTCTCACCAAGGCTTATGAACCATCGTAGAGTTGTTGTTTTTAAAGTAAGAGGAAACACTTGCAACCTTTGAGAATTACTACAGTAACCATATCCTCTACAAAGTACCTCAAATTAAAATAAGAATGTATCTAGGTCTTCATTTTCCAAACCATGAAATTTTGGTAGTGCAGATGGGGGAATACCATGCATTTTTGCCACTCCTGGATATTCGATAGGGAATTCAAAAGTAATAATTTTTTCCATTTCTTACCAAATTAAAAGAGGTTCTCCATGTACTACTTCGAGACTCCTTCATCAAATTTTCTTGCCAATTGGTCAGTGAAATATGTATATTGTATGATTGATGTTAGCCTCAAAACTCCTCATTAAAAAAAAATGCCTTGAAATACCATTTTTTTTTTTAACAAGATATTTGGTATATATTGTTACCACATGGTTGGATATATTGGGGGGTTCTTACAACACCCAAGAAATGAAAAAAACTTAAGAAGAATGAAGAAAAAAAAAAAATTAAAAACTCTACTTACCAAACAATCAGGACATGGCTTTGGCGAATTTTCGACCTCTATGGGTGTGTGGGCTTTGTCCTTCGTCTTATCACTTCGAATCCCCCAGTCCTACAAAAAAATAAATCGAAAAAATCTAACTAAAAAACTTTCAGTAACATCCCTTAGCACCTCCTCGACAACTTCACCAAAATGTTGACTCAAATTATAGACTTATAATCTGCCAATAAATTCTCAACCCGATCTGAGTTAAATTTCCTGTAGTGCATAGGGAATTCCTACAGCACAGGAGCAAAAATTTTCTGCAGTGGCACAGGGAATTCCTGTAGCACAGAAACAAAAATATCCCACAGCGGCAAAATGTTGAATTAAATTATAGACGTATAATTTTCCAATCATAAATTGTCAACCCAGGGTAGGTAATCTTGTGAGATGCTATGCAAAATATATGCAAGCTTATTACTGGAAGTGTTCATAAATTAAATATTCATACACACACCAATTAATGCCTCTTTTCCTACATCAATACTTTAGCAACAAAGGCTATGGAGAGGAATATAACATCCCTCTACATCTCTTGGTATTGCTGATATTGACCATGAAAAGATAAAAGATCAAATTACAACAATCAAGAAACCAACTTAGAAAATCATAAATCCAAGATTTGATCAAATAAAATTAACACATTAACATCAGAAACTTAATCATTTAATCGATTAAAAATAGTTTTCTAAAACTTTGGAAAGAATTCATTAGCTACATAAAAACAATTGTTGTTGCATTAAAAAAAGAATTAAAAACACACACACACACGCTGCAGGAGTTGTGAGCGAAAGGGGCCCTCCCTCACTCACAATCCCTTCAAAAATCAAAGATATTGCTCAATAAAGTAAACAGAACATAAGATACTATATTAATCTGAAAGTATATAGCCAAGTACAATTCTATATATTGTTTATCAGCAAAAATCCCAACCCAACCCCCGTACAATATGAAATGCATATCCTTTTATACAATCTCTAAAGCCCATATTTGGCTCGAATGAATAATCTAAGCTATCAGCCAACAATACAGGTCTATACTATCAAATTTGGATTTTTTTGGGTCTAATCCATGACTAAAAGCATGGATTAGACAATATCTAATACATAGCTGAAGCTGTAGGAAATATGGTTACGAGAAGAAATTTGTAAGTTTGGGTTGTTTCAAAAGGAGGCTCGAAGTAGCCAATAGGATAGCATTAATGTGTAATGAATTCCCCACAAAACCCATGTCCTTGCTGGATCTGGAAATAAGTATAACACAATGAACCACTGATGTCGCTGCAGGTAATCAGTAGCTGCAGCAAACCTGGAACTACTACAGGAAATCCGGATCTGCTGCAGGAAATCTAGAATGATTGTAGGAAATTCGGAACAGCTATAGGAAATGTGGCTGATGGAGTTGTGTTAAATATTTTGCGGAGCTTATTAAAATAAAAGAAAATATTAATCAAATTAGGATAGTTGCAGGAAATCAATGTCTTGAGGAATTCTGGAGCTTCTGCAGGAAATGTGGAACTACTGGAGGAAATCCGGATCCGCTGTAGGAAATGTGGTTGCATGAGCTGTCTTCAATATTTTTCGGACTTGCTTCAAATCAAAGAAAATCTGCACATGGGTTCTAGATTAGTTGGAGTGGTAATTCAATAAAGATACAACTAGATCAAAGAATACTTTAAGTTCAAGGAAAAATGATACTTATTATTTTAATTTGACATAACTTAAGCTTATAGCACCCTTTTAGCCAAAAATATACAATATAGCCGACCTAAGCATAATTAGGGGTGGAAAGAGCTCAAAAATACGGGAGGTTAGGCCTGAGAAAGGTGTCAAAAAATAGGAAAATTTGAGACAACATCTTCCAAGTCAGAAGAGGTCCCAACATGATGCTTCTCATCTAATTCATAGGCAGAATATTTTTAGTCTACCATTTTTCTATTCATATTTGATTTATTTCCTATAATGAATACTATGTCAGCTAAACCTAATCACAATAAACCAACTCACCTTAGAATAATGCAGGGAGGATATCTCATATGGAAGATCAACCAATCAGTGTAATAAATGTATAAATATAATCATATCAACATATATACATATAACACATAGGTGTATCAACAGGTGAACATCATTCTACTTAGAGTCCAGTTGTCAATGCATGACCACATCACTACACATATCACGAATGCATGCATGGCAACATCCACTATACCAAAATACATGGAAAATATTCAATCATAGACACAGAAAGCACACAAGCATAAACGAAAACAATATACAAGCATAAACATCATGCAATAAAGCATAAAAGCACAATACCCGTGACGACATGTAACAACATCTATCCAAACATACAAGGGAAATACATGTAACAACATATAACAACATGTAGGCAAACATACACGAAAAATACATGTAAGAACTTGTCATGTATAAATAACACACAACCATTCATATAATCATGATGATAGAAACTAAAACAACACCATAAACCTACACATGGTGACATCACTGCAATGATGACAAAAAATGTGTGGATGCAACAAGCACATACGCCACAGGTATCAGAAACACTTATGCAACCAACAAAAATGCATGACCAACACACCACTCATCTAGTCTAAGGGGTGAACCATGCTCTAATACCACTTTGTAACACCCTCCTCCCATATCTACCCAAGTAACCATCCAATGGTGGTAATCATGTGACGAGAGGATACTATGATCATATTAATCCTCCTAGGTGACCTTAAGGATTTGGAATCGATGAAAACACATCACACAAACCTTCCACATAATAAAAAATACTCCCATGAACCATCCAAACCACTCAAGTAACTATCCCTTTGGTCCCACTAATTTTTTAACCCACATAAACCTCGGATGCTCCCACAGTATAGGCATCGGTGCATCTGGGAGGCTCTGGATTCTCCCATATCACAGGCATGCATGTGTCCAGGGACTAAATTGTCCAAACCTGTGCCTACGTTTGCTTGATTTAAGGCACCTTTTCATCTCTAAATCCTAGGCCACTGCCCAGAACACAATGAAAAACTCAAACATGAAATATAACAATGAAACAATGTTGTATTTGAAAAACCCATGACAAAGCCTACACTAGACGTCTACTAGCCATGACAAGAATTTCGTCAAAAATATCACAAATATGTAATATACAGGTGTAAACAATTAATATGAGCATAGGGGTCTGATACTTATCTGAGAATCACTAAGAAATATTTTTGCTAAATTGAATTATAGTCTAATTAGGCATAGATACATTTTTCATTCAATTACGAATCAAAACATGATGAGAGCCATACTTTTTCACCATCATAAAACTAAGTAATGACCAACATATAAGCAACAGAAATGAAAAGCACATAAAAACCATGTAAACCATAGAATAACAAGAATATTTACCCATCAATACAAGGGAATAATAGCTCTTATCTCCATAATAAAAATGCAATCATGTTAGGGAATTCCACATTCCACCTGACCATAGACATAGCTGAGCCAAATTTCTCTTCATCCAGTCACCCCCATGCCATATTCCAAGCATGAATATGGGATCTCATAAAACAATTCCATGAAAAACAAACTAGGGATTCCAGAGGCCAAACCACCGCAACCCTCAACTAGTGATTCCACCTCATGGTCGAACATCACAACCATCATCAATTCATATCTACCCAAATTGTCCAAGCCTCGAGAGTGTTTGTTCCAACCAAGGCTCCAGGACTAGTAACTCAACCCTAGTTGTTTCCGAGCTACAGAGAAATTGTCTAGCTAATGATCTAGGAATAATAACTCAAATGACCTATGGCTCAAGAGAATTTGTCTAGCCAAGGCTGCAGGACTTGTAACTCAACCCAACATCCGTCGGTCGGGCTCGAAATTTTTTTTCCATCCAAGGCTCTAGGAAATAATAACTCAACCCCAAAAAAAATGTATCATGAGAACCAACTAGAAAACAAATAATGAAAATGAACCCACAACACTATGGCTCTCTAGGAAATGGAAAGTCTAGGAAAATCCATTGTCAATCTAGGCAATAATCCATGCCAATGAAATATCATGACCAATAAACCACATGAATACACCATGCATGTGAAAAATAGTAAGGAAAACATACATGCAACTCGGTAGCTGCAATCAAAACCCGTTGTAGCTGATAATCCTGATGTCCTCTTTCCCTTTCCTGCTCTTCCTTTTCCTTCTTGCTCCAAATCTACAACACCCTGCAAGAGTGCTCCAAACAAACTCTGAGTATCCAAGATTATGAGAGAGAGAGAGAGAGAGAGAGGATAATGAGAGCTCCAAAACTTCATTGAACAAAAGCCATGAACTGATCCTCATAAGACTTTCTATTAATGAGGCATCTATTTTCTTCAATTTTCCATTATTTCCTTCATTTTCCTCCTCACATGAAACCTGTAACCTTTCACCACCCTTTTCTCCGATTTTCCATTAATTTCATAAATAAATTCTAATAAATTCCACTTTTCCTTTCCAAAGGTGTAGAAATTTCGTTTTCTGATTTCCTTAGCCATAATAGACCATATGAAAACCCACACTAGGATTTTTTTTCCCACCATTAAACTTGGAATACGTGTCCCATGACCTTGGTTATTATTTGTCCTTTATTAATATTTATTACATGGAATTTTCACCAAGGTCGTTATACAATCCATCCGACAATCTAGCTCAACCAAAGCATGAGAACCCATCTAATCAAGGCTATCCGAAATTGGCAAGGCTAGGCTGAAAAAATTGTCACACGTGGAAAAACCAATGCCATGAAAGAAAATAACCACATGCAATACCATGCAAGCCAAATCTAGCAAGGAAATCACACATGACAATCAATACATGCAAAGAGTCCTACTGTATCTTCTTGATCTTACTCCTCCTTGCTTTCTCCTTCCTTCCTCCTGCTTTCTTTCCCTTTCTTGATCCAATGCCAAAGTGCTACAAGAAAATTTAAGTGTCCAAGAATGAGAGAGAAAGAGAGACAGGTCCTAAACTGAACTGAAAAAAGGTACCAACTGATCCTTAGAAGCCTTTTTACTGATGAGGCCTCTATTTTCTTCATTTTCCATTATTTTCCTTCACTTTCCTCCTCACATGCAACCTGTGACCTTTCACCTCCCTTTTCTCCTAATTTACATTATTTTCATAACTACATGTGCCAAAAAATCCATTTTTCCTTTCCAAGGCCTTTGCCTTTGACATTGCCAATTTCTTTAGCCATAATAAGCCAAATGAACACCCACTAGGATGTTTTCCCAACATTTAGTTTCGAATAAGTGTCCCATCAACCGTGGTTATAATTTTTAAATTTTGTTACAGGGAATTTTCACCAGGGTTGTTACATAATCCTCACCCCTTAGGAATAAATGGTCTCCATTGTGTCAAGTTCCCCCATTAAATGGAGAAAATTCTATTGAATTTGGTTGTTGGTGCGTTGCATTCCTTGGTGAAGAAATTGCCTTGCTTTGAAAAGCCAATAGTGTTGTATGTGTTGTTGGAAAGTATCTTTTGTCTTGGTGTCCATGGTCTGATCCATTGTAGCTTGCCTAATGCATTCAATATTGATTTATTTGGGGGCCATTTTCTTGAATGCCTATGAGGTTTCCAACAAGGATGGAAAATATGGTTCACACAACTCCACATTAAATAATGGTGTAATTGAAGGAAAGGAGGAATACTCAATTCAAAATCCTTTTCACCCATAACCTTTATGATTGTGTAAGGCCCATTTCAGAGTGGTCTTAGCTTCCTATGGGGGATTTTGAGGAACTTTTCTATAAATTAAATGTTGGGTGATTTAATTGCTAGTTAAATCCTTGTCATTTAATTTGTCAACCCAAGGTTTCATAAACTGACAAGTTATACATGTACTATATGTACTAGGTGGTTATATTTTGGATTAGATTAATATAATGAAATTACAAATAATTACAAAAAATAATCAATTAATCAATTCCAAACCAAATCAAACCAAACATAAAGAAATTGAAAGCACACTTGCATAAAGGAAATCACACTTGCTTGAAATTGAAATCACACTTGTAGAATTGAAATCACACTTGATGAAATGAAATCACACCCCGCTTGCATAATTGAAATCACACTTTCAGAATTGAAATCACACTTGCTCAAATGTAATCACACCACAATTCCATAATTGAGATCACGCTTGCAGAATTGAAATAACACCAAACTTGCATAAATGAAAGCACACCACACTTACATAAATGAAATCACATCACACTTGCATAGTTGAAATCACACACACTGGAAAGTAAATCACACTTTTTTGAAAGGAAAAACACACTTGCATAAAATGGAAACACACTTGCTGAAAATAAATGAAATAACATAACTATACTATGTTACCAATATGTACAAATATGTGCAAATTGTGGTTGATGGGGGCCCTCCACTCCTTAGCAAGCACACTGAACAACTATCACATCTTGGAGATAAAAGTAGAACTATATAATTCATAAAAATGAACTTACAAGATATTATAAGAATTATCTATCCTCACTTTACGATTTACATCTAGAACTGGGAACCTCCGACTATCAACTAGCCACTAGTTAACAAGTGACAACTCACTACACAACCCTTTGTATGGAGGGTCCTATTTATACAAAAATTGAGCATAGATATAAAATAAACATAGATCCTCAGATCTCTCATAAATCCACATTTATCTCTTTGTCGTTACAACCAATCACCTAAAAATTTAAGATACAAATCCTCTTATCCATGTGTTGAGGAGGTAAATCCCCTCTGCGGACAGAGGTGATCCCTACTAGCCCAGCAGGGGTCTAGCAACAATCATAAAATGTTACAGCGCAAGTTCCTAGTTACGGATAAAAGACCAAAGATGGAGGCCTACCTGGAGTCCAATGCTATGATCCATAGAAGAGAGCATTCCCGTTCCTCAGCCTCGGCAGATCACAATCCCTCCACGATCTCCGCGGATGGACACCTGCACATGCAAGAAACAACATGAATACAAGCATAAAATCCAGAATACACAGCTAGATATCAATCAGAAAGGATATAACTCATATTAACATAAGTGAAAACAGAGTGGAACCATAACCATAATTATTCATTAAATAACAATCGAAAGAGAGTACAACCAATGTTCTGACGCAGTGATCTCCTTCGGAAGGGTCCCCAGTCATTCACGTCTCGCAAAGCTCGCCAGGGAAAGGGCAAACCTCTGTTGAGTCTCTCGACGATAGTCTCCTTACTTGAGTCGGCCTTAAGGGAAGAAAGAGGGCTCTTACAGCACAAAGGCTCTTGGGAATTAGGAGATTCAAAGCTTAGGCACCTCAAGACTAGCTTGCAATGGCAAGAGGCAAGCTTTTATAGATGGGGAAGGAGGGAGTTGGGATCCCTATTATTGTGGGATTGGCCCTATCATGAAGGAAGGTTCCATGAAAGGTGGAAAACCACTTCCCTTCCATAGAACTCCCATAGCCAAACCTCCCAACTCAAGATAGGCAATGGTTTCTGAGTTGGTTGAAACACAACTTCCGCAATCTTTATTTAAAAAACACTCCTTAAATTGGCTGGCGCGACTGCTGCTCTGGGACAGAGCGCCAGTTGGCGCGGCCTCTTTGTAGGATTTTCCCCATTGGCGCGAGTGATGAATTGTCTGCCCGCGCCAATGCAAAAGGAGATGTTTTCATGATTTTTTGCAAGGAGATGTCTTTAGGGCAATTGAAGCTCATGTTTAGAGGGATGCATTGATGATGATTTCAAGGCATGACAATGTTCACAGGTCACAAAATGGGTCCTCCATTGTGCGGGACGGGGAATGGTAGGGACGGTGACAAATTACTGTGTAACAGATGCCCCCTAAAGTATGAGGCCCGAGAGAGAGAGGGGTGAAATGCTTTACGGGAACATGTTCAACTGAAGGCCCACCGTCGGAAAACCTGCGCAGAAAAATACAACTGATATCTCAAGTACATGATGTATATGTGGTATGGGCGCAGCCATCCGAAACAGAGTACACTATAATCCGGATCCAGGGTATGGGCGCAGCCATCCAGCAAGGATCAAATAAATAGACTCAGGTATGGTCACAGCCATCCAATCAGTGAGTCATGTACAAAATGATAATAATCCACAATCGTAGCCTGGATTACAACAGACACGGTCCAGGGTCTTGCGCTCCATCTCGACCCAGATAAAGTACAAGTTCAAGCATGCGAATATGTGAGCTGAAGTCGAACATGCAAGAACATAGTCTGATTACCAGCCAATGATGAGAGCTGTTAACAGACGTGAGAGGAACCACCAATAATGACAATGGCCCTCAAGGTACTATAGGTACAATCTACGACGTGTGAATCAATGAGCTGGTGTCGAACACCCGTAGAATCACTCGATCAGAGGCTAATGATGAAAACCTAATGCTTTCTATCATGCATAAACTCGCTTAACAGGCATGCTCCAAGGTACCATAAAGGAGTTCTGAGATCGTGCCTTCTGGATAATGAGTCAAGTCGACAGAAGTGACCTTGATCGAAGGTGGCTACAATTTTTTCCCACATCATCGACACGAGAGCGAGGAACATGATGTTTTTGTTGTGAATCAGGATCATATGAGAATCAGAGGAAGGTTGATATTTGCAGAGGCCAACTTCTCTTGAACATATAAACGGCACGACAGTGGACTTGGAAGTATTTGACATCAATAGATCAGAGGTCATGGTGACAAAGCAATGAGCAGAGGAGAGGTCAAAAAGGATTATCCAAACCCACGGAGGCAAAGTGAAGAAACGAGATGAGATGTCCCCAACCCGACACGAATGCAGACAAGTGCCATGTTCAAGAGCGACATACTGCCGACGACAACGACGATGGTTCCATTTTTCCCCCACCATTTCTGGCGAGTACCCCAATTATTTTGATAACAAGCTTGAAGGGGATAGCATATGCTTGTAATATAAGTCCGCCCTTCGGGCAAATCCATCCTAGTGCATTTAACGAGTCCTAGGAAGGAGGAACTCGCAGAACGTCATTTCAACTAGATCCGATGTCATCAGGGTTTAACGAGTCTGACAAAGGAAGAACTCGGCGTCTTTTCATGTTTAGAGAGTTTGAAAAGACATCGGAGAAGAAAACTCCAAAGGTCCCTTTTCGTAAATAGTTCCCCAGATCCGAAAAGGTAGAAAACAATATCCGGGAAAACCTCCTAGTCGCGATAGGCTAGGGTATTCCTTTTTCGTAATCAATCCATCTCAGCCCGAAAAAGGGTTAAACTTATACTGGGTGGATGTCGATTCGTGTCCATTTTAACGAGATCGAAACGACAAGGGCCTCGGCAATCTTTTCATATTTAGAGAGTCAGAAAAGAGCTGAAAGATGACTCCAAAGTGACTTTTTCATGTATTTACCGAGTCCGAAAAAGTATAAAATACAACTCGTTTCCATCGTTAGTTAAATCACGACATACCACATGAAACTTATCAATATAACATATCAACATATTTGATAAAAATAACTTAAAACTCATCTTTATGTCAAAATTTATAAATATGCTAAAATGAAACATAATTACATTTACTATTTACCTTTCAGTAAAAGCATATCCATTTATGAACTGACAATATCATCACAAGATCCCATGACCATTCGGATTGTTCATGTAAGATATGCTTCATACTCTTCATATTTCAACCATTTTTTAAGTTTTTACATTGCACTGTAATAATACCTGAAATTTAGGTCACAAGCCACCGCGCGTATTTAATTTTACCTACTAATGGGCGTTTATGTAAAATGATCGCTACCACGCATGAACCCAATGCTTGCACCGCATGATTTAATCATTTTAAATGAATTTTGAAGCCCATCGCAGATTCACTTAAGGGTTTACATCATGATGAGGGAAACGAAGAAAATATCGAGGTGGAAAGAAAGAGAGCATGGAGAAGAGGATGAACAGGCCATAGAAAGTGATGCTTGCATGAATGACCTCAGAAACTGTGGGCTAAAGAAGTTCTTCCTAACACCCTGTTTACGAGCTTAGCCCGAGCTCCTCCAATATCTGATCAGTATTTGGGATGAACATGAACAAGTGTTCAAGTTGCGAGATCGGGTATTGGAACTAGAGGTCTCCGATGTGTATTTCATAACCGTACTATCTCGTAGAGGTCCGGTACCCATCTTGACTGGGAGCAGACCATCCGGCGAGAAGATGGAGGAAGTGATGGCACGAGTGTGCCCAAGAGCACAAATGGGATCAGGGAGCAAAAAGGTGGATATCCACACCATCCCCGATCTGGCATTGAGAGTTGTCCTACATACCATCACGCGGGCTGCAGGGTCGCAAGCACCGCACGAGGCCACAAAGGCCCAACCCACCGCCTGTATCGGCCAAGTCCTCATCGATGACCGGGCTGGTGCAGTGAATAACAAACACGAAGATGCATCTTCACAAAATGAAATGTTAAATCGAAACATTCTATAGCTATGGTTCTGCATCTCGATATCATTCATTTCCGGGAACGCTTACCACCCTCTGCACAAGGGGCCAGTAGCAGATCTGATACTACTTAGAGCCAAGAATGCTCGTCAAGACTAATGCTCGTAATGAGGTGGCCAACAGATGTCCTGGAGGCCGGAGTTCTTTAGGTGGTTACGGCGCTAGTTGATTGTAGTGGAGGACTGGCCATATGCAGGAACTGACTTCACCGGAGACCCAGATCTCCCACTGCCAGAAGGATATAACTGGGACGAGGAGTTGGGTAAGACCTCATGTTTTTTTATTTTTATGTTTTATGTTTTTTTTTTTGTGTTAATACACACTCGTCCTAACACATTTTATATATGTATGCAGATGTGGGCCCTGAGAGGCCAGCTGGAATGTCTCCAATCTCACAGAGGACTCATCTCACCCCTGATCCTCAGGGAGAGGGCACAGGAGGAGAGGAGTTAATCCAGAATCTCAAGGGCATTTCCCGAGGGATCCCGGATTATGCTCGGATGGCAGACGTACCGATGGCGTACCAGCGTCATACGGTGGGAGTTCCAAGTCGGATCCACCGAATCCTAAGATGCTTAGTGCATGCAGTTACATGTTATCATGAGCACCATGTGGATTAGCTCTTAGGGATCATTCCACACATATTTTTTGAGAGACATGTCGTCTCTAGATGTACTTAAGACGATTATGTATATTTTTGACTTTCGTGATGCACACTGTGTAAATATTTCGACACACACACATATATATATATATATATATATATATATATATATATATATATATATACATATGACTATTTTGGATGGATCTTTTACATGTGATGATGTTTTCTATATGTCGTGCAAATGTATAATACAAATGTAATCTAATGTATCAGTTACATAACAAACGACCCAATGAGAAATGTATTCACACAATGTATCTACTCACACATTTCATTTTTATGCAAGCTTAAAAGCACACATGAACACACATATATGCAAACTCTGCTTGAAATGAGGAAGACGGGCATGCCCCCCAGCATGGTGTCTCAATTCGAGGCGCATGCCCCCCAAGCTTTAGTCCATTGAAAATGGAGTGAAGGTTCAAAAAAAAAAATCGAAATGGACATGCTCGTGTTTCATTATTTTAACGAGGTTGACACACTTAAAAGAAATGTCCTCAAACAACTTGGTTCATTATTTTTAGGAGCTTGACACAAGTAGAGGAACAATGCTCCGAGAACCTGGTTTCATTTTTTAAAAATATTGACACAGGGAGGAAACCGTGCTCTAACCGACTTACATCAAAATGAACAAGAAGGCGGTGCTTCCAAGAGTTCCACTCCCAATGGAAGGAAAACATCCTGGAAGTCAGGACCCAATGCCCCCAGTACGCTATGCACGACGACGTCTTCATTGAGTACGGGCATAGGGTAGGTAGACACATAGTTGACCTGCGGTGGAGCAGATACAACGGGTGAATAAAAACCAGGAGGGGGTGATGGCGGACCAGCTGCCACATTAGGACCAAATAACGACAGCTGATCAATGGTCACGATCCGTCCTTCATGTGGAAAACAGGCCACACGAAAAAGGGAGGAGACAAGAGCTCCCATGGCATAAGTGTAATCGCGCCCCAAGAGCAAATTGAAATCCAAGGGGCCTGGAACAACCATCACGTCCATGTGGACGGTTTTACCTCCCAAAGTAACCGGTAACCTTGGAAGGATCCCCAACAGTTGACTCGTCCTTCTGTTAAAAGTCAATAGATTCTGCGTAACAGGCGCAAGCGGCGGCGAACCGAAAGCTTGCCAGGTAGTTGAGGATAGAATACTAACAGAGGCACTGTTTATACGAAAGCGGGCACAACCGCACCAAGAGCTCGAAATCGTGATCCTTAAAGGCACGTGAAGACTAAGGCGAACCGTGCGAAAGCGACTCCAATCAAAGGAAGCGACCAAACTACTCGGAGGGGCTACCATTGAAGCAATATGGTCTTCCCTCGGTGTTACGGAAGAAGGAGCATCCTCCATGACTTCCATCACGGAGTCGGGAAGAGTATCCTCTAACACCTTCATCATGGGAGGTGAAGGAGGGGCTTCTTGAAGTACAGGGACAGGAGAATCTTTCTCCAAGTCTGAAGAATCTGAAGAGATCAGAAGGACATGGGGGGTGTGAGATCCACTCTCGACAGAAAAGACCTAGTGCACCGCGGATGGGGCCAGCTCAACCGATCCTACGACCAATGGTTACCGTGACGACCTGAATTCCGACCAGGAGGCCAACAGATGATTTCGACCACTGGGAGATCAAATTTCATGGAGGACTCATAAAGAAAGCCAATTTTAAATTAGATGGAAGGCGTGGTAGAAACCTGGCTGGTTGTTCAAAATTACCGTTCTTTGTCTATATGACAAAGGTGAACAAGGCGGTGCCTTTCACACGTCTTTGCTGTGACTGTGATCTTACCGCTTTCAGGGAGTCTTTGTCCGCACCGCTGAAGACGTGCTCGAACTCGTTCCCGGAAGTCAAAGACAATGGCGGACGGCCGTTGGACCATGCTTCGAGCACCTTGAGGATGCCAGGGTAGTCTCGAAGAAGATGGTCTCCCGTGCACAACATGCAAGGGAATTTGACTTTCCGTGGAGGTTTGGAAGGTTTATCAAGAGGAGATATTTCAGAAATAGTAGTGGCAGCTTTAGCCTCTCTTTTATCAGACTTCTTCTTCTTTTTCTTTTTCTTCTTCTTCTTAGCCACCTGGTTACTCGAATCCAGACTTTCGCCAGGCGAAGTAGAAGAGGAGTATGCAGAAACAGGCGAAGAAGGGGAGAGGTCCACCTTGGAATAAACATGATGTTGTTCAGGTGGAGGAACTGGTTGAACAGTAGCAGAGATATTTGTGACCACAGAGGTTGAAAACAACCAAACAGGCAATCCAACAGTTAATCCAGGAAGGGACAACGTTGCCATGTAAGGAGCAACAACATTCCCAAAAGGAGGAAACTGACCAGGATTCCCTTCTGAGGGGATTCCTTGGTTGGTAAACTCTGAAAAAGTTGCCATCAAGACTCAAAACCACACACGGGCTGAAAAAGAGTCAAGACACATGATCAAACGGTCAACAAGCAAATTCTAAGAGGGCGTGTAATCGTGGGTGATTAGTTTTTACCACATTGAAAAATAAGAAACTTTACCATTTCATGTTTTAAGAGTCGAGAAATGATAAAAGGTGACTCTATCTCTTTCATATTTGACACAAGCGTGAAAGGACAAGCACTTGGCGATCTTTTCAAATTTAGGGAGTTAGAAAAGATCAAATGACTGCTCAGGAATACTAGGCAAAAGGGTGTACCAAATAACCATGAACTACAATATACACCTTGGTTTTAATAATGAAAAGAAATCAACCAAGGACTTTCCATACGTGCAGGCAATCTCCCCGAATGTTGTGTTCGGTGTATCACGGGTATAGGGCGGCATAATCGGCTTCCTATGGATAAAGGATTGAAAACCTAGAGGGGTCTCCCTTTATATACGCGACGGTACGGGGAGCACATGTCCATACTAGCGCTGTCTAAAGCCAAAAGGCGAACGACAGCTGCTAGGTTTAAAGAAGCCGGAACACGTCTCTAGCCTAGACCACTGAATATGTTTCATTAGATTTCAATGCTGCCTTAGGTTAATTGAATAAATTTTATGGTTGATCTTCAATTAGGTTTCAATTTTCAGGCCCTATCGTATGTAATGTCTTGAAAGACTCCTAAATGCAAAGCTACATGCCACAGTACACCATTTCGTTCGATGAAAACTAGCTACAGAAGAGTTGAGAGTCTTTACACAAATGAAATGATCGGAAGACAAACAATGAGATCTCTAATGCAACTAATGAAATTGAAAACTTTTCATTCAAATCACTAATCACTAGCAAAATCGAAAAGATTACAATTTGCACTAATCAACCAAAAGCGAAAGAGATTTTTTTTTTTTTTTAATTTTCAATGTTTGATAGCTAAATGCACTAAACAAACCGAAAACAAACGGAACGACTTGAGAAACGATATTGAGAGAGAAAAACGAACAAATTTCACTCAATGACACCACGATCAGATCTCAAATCGACCAAAGTCTCTCAAAACCAAGAAAAAGACTGAAAGGCTCAAATGGACTGTGTAATCTGGGTCCAAAGCAAGACCGAACGAAATTTGAATGAAGAAATGAGCAATCACCCAAAAATCGCCACAAAACAGTGAACAACTACTAAGAGAATGCAGAGGAGCAATCAAAGAGTTGACTGGATAGACGAAACACCAAAACTCCCAAGGAGGGCTCGATACACAAGGCCACTAGATGCCCTAGGGCTCAAAACGTGAAATCGATGGAGAAAAGCAAACAACCAAAGGACGAAGGCAAATTCCCAGTCAAACAGGACTCCAACACACTCAGGTAGTCGAAAAATCAAGAAGAAAAACACTGACCAGACCTAGAGAGCTCAAAACTAAGCAAACTCAAATACCCTACAGGAGTGGGGAATTTAAGGTCAAGAATTGGATTTAAAGCAATTGGTACGGGTAATACAAATGCAACATATGCCCAATTGGTGCGACCAATAAAATTTGGGTACTGAAGCTGTACCCAAAATTAAAAAGAACTACCCGTACAGACACGAAATCTAAGCAAAACCAAGAAACAAAGACAAGAAAGAACCACTTTTACATAACCAAGCAAGTGAAAATTATAAACAATCAAACGAAATAAGGCAACGAGATGTTGAAAATTCAGACGATCTCACGTAGTCGCTAATTGTTGAGGTAAATCCTCCACAGACAAGAGGCGATCTCGACCATTTTAAATAGTGTCTATACAAACAATCACAAATGTTACAAAGAGATTCTTAGTTACGTGATAAAGATCAAAAAGATAAAGCCATCGAGTCCAATGCTATGATCCGTAGAAGAGAGCGTTCTCGTTCCTCAGCCTCGGCAGATCACAATCCCTCCACGATCTCCGCAGATGGACACCTGCACATGCAAGAAACAACACGAATACAGGCATAAAATCCAGAATACGCAGCTAGATATCAGTCAAAAAGGATATAACTCGTATTAACATAAGTGAAAACAGAGTGGAACCATAACCATAATCATTCATTAAATAACAATCGAAAGAGATTACAACCAATGTTCTGATGTCGTGATCTCCTTCGGAAGGGTCCCCAGTCGTTCACGTCTCGCAAAGCTCGCCAGGGAAAGGGCAAACCTCTGTTGAGTCTCTCGACGATAGTTTCCTTACTTGAGTCGGCCTTAAGGGAAGAAAGAGGGCTCTTACAACACAAAGGCTCTTGGGAATTAGGAGATTCAAAGCTTAGGCACTTCAAGACTAGATTGCAATGGCAAGAGGCAAGCTTTTATAGATGGGGAAGGAGGGAGTTGGGATCCCTATAATTGTGGGATTGGCCCTATCATGAAGGAAGGTTCTATGAAAGGTGGAAAACCACTTCCCTTCCATAGAACTCCCGTAGCCAAACCTCCCAACTCAAGATAGGCAATGGTTTCTGAGTTGGTTGAAACACAACTTTTGCAATCTTTATTTAAAAAACACTCCTTAAATTGGCTGGCGCGACTGCTGCTCTGGGACAGAGCTCCAGTTGGCGCGGCCTCTTTGCAAGATTTTCCCCATTGGCGCGAGTGATGAACTGTCTGACCGTGCCAATGCAAAAGGAGATGTTTTCATGGTTTTTTGCAAGGAGATGTCTTTAGGGAAATTGAAGCTCATGTTTAGAGGGATGCATTGATGATGATTTCAAGGCATAACAATGTTCACAGGTCACAAAATGGGTCCTCCATTGTGCGGGACGGGGAATGGTAGGGACAGTGACAAATTACTATGTAACACCATGATTCTTCTCATTTGAACATGCATAGTTAATGATCCACTTGTTCTATAATTACTCCAGAAATCTTCATGAGTTGTAATTTTAAATTCGAATTTGTGGTTGGTTAGCCAAGTAAGACCCTTCTAGAATCTCCAAGTAGGCCTACAATATCACAAAACTAATAACACTTTTAAATATATATGAAAATATGTTAATTTCGTAACATTTAATCACAAATTCACTTAAAATACTTAAAAATTAATGACTAGGAAAATAATTATAATAAAACCATGTGATGATTAAAATGGTTACTTAATGTAAGGTTATGGAGTTACAAAGTTACGGAATGAGGGTAAAATGATGGAAATGAAGCTGAAAGTGCATGACATTTTGGAGGCCCATTCTAGCCGCCGATTGAGAAGGCCAGATCAACGCATAAAATGTAGGTTGTCAACTGTAAGTTGTTATTTATAAGTTGTAAGCTAGTGGTTAGAGGTTAGAGGTAGCTAGTTGTTATGTGATAGTTGGAGGTTCCAAGTTCTAGATGTAATTTGTAAAATGACGATAGAGAATTCTTGTAATATCTTGTAACTTTGTTTTTATGAAATACACATTTCCACTTTGATCTCCAACATGTGATAGTTGTTTAGTTTTCTTGCTAAGGAATGTAGGGCCCCCATCAACCAAAGTTTGCATCATATTTTTACATATTGGTAACATAGTATAGTCATGTTATTTCATTTCTTTTCAGCAAGTGTGTTTTTCCTTTTAGCAAAGTGTGATCTCATTTATTCAAGTGTGATTTCAATTTTCAAGCAAGTATGATTTCCTTTATGCAACTATGATTTCAATTTCTTTACGTTTGGTCTAGATTCGATTGATTTAATTAACTTTTTAGTTAGTTTTAATTGCATTAGATTAATCTATTCTAATAAATAACCACCTAGTACATATAGTACATGTATACCTCGTCATCTTATGAAACCCCGGGTTGAAAAAATAAATGACAGGGATTTAATTCATAATGAAATCACCCAACATTCTGGCATATAAATGAAAATTTTAACAGTCAATTAAATTAACCATATTTTCTTCATTTTCTATAATTTTCCTTCATTTCCTCCTCACATGCAACCCATGACCTTCACCTCCCTTTTGTCCTAATTTCCATTATTTTCATAAATAAATGTTCCACATATGCCATTTTCTTTTCCAAATCCTTTGCCATTTCCTTTGCCAATTTCTTTAGCCATAATAAACCAAACGAAAACCCATTGGGATGTTTTTCCCAAAATTCAACTTGGAATAAGTGTCCCATCAACCGTGGTTATTATTTTTAAATTTTATTACATGGAATTTTCACTAGGGTCGTTACAAAATCCTCACCCCTTAGGAATAAATGGTCTCCATTGCGTCAATTTCCCTCATTAAATGGACAAAATTCTATTGAATTTGGTTGTTGGTGAGTTTCTTTCCTTGGTGAAGAAATTTCCTTGCTTTGACAACCCAATAGTGTTGTATGTGTTCTTGGCAAGTATCTTTTGTCTTGGTGTCCATGATATGATCCATTGTAGCCTTCCCAATGCATTCAAGATTGATTTCTTTGGGGGCCATTTACTTGAATACCTCTAAGGTGTCGAACATGGATGGAAAATATGGTTCATACAAGTCCACATTAAGTAATGGGTGCAATCCAAGGAAATGAGTGATACTCAATTCAAAATCATTTTCACCCATAGCCTTTATGATTGTGTAAGACCCATATCGGGGTGGTCTGAGCTACCTATGCAGGATTTTGAGGAACTTTTTCTGTAAATTCAACTACACCTTAGCAGCAACATGAAACTCTTGTGAGACCTATCATAGTCATGGTGTTGTTTGTACCTGACATTGTGTCATATCACCAATTAAAAAATTTACATAGAAATTCCCAATTTTGCAATTTTGGCCATACATACATACATACATACATACATACATACATACATACATACATATATATATATATATATATATATATATATATATATATATATATGAGAAATAAGTTGTGGAGACATTTAATAAATTTTTGAGAAAAGGAAATTGGTTGGACATAGGAAAAGAATAAAAATTAAAGTTAAGTTGTGGATTTACCAAGCATGGAAATTGAACCATGGGAAGAATCAAATCATGGTATGGGAAAAATTGAACCATGGTATGAGGAAGTGAAAGAAAAAATAAAAGGAAGGTCGGGGTGTCCTTTTGATCATTCAGGTTTTCACATTTCATTTCTATATTGGAGGTTTATTTAAGTTGCTGATCTAAGTCAACCAGTACTATTTAGCACATGGATTTCCAATAAGATAATCCCAACACTCTTTTGGTGAAATTAGAGTGTCACCCTAGGAGAGAAAAATTTGAGCTGACTGAATATTTAATTTCCTGCATTTTGTGAGCCATTTGATCTCTACAACAGGTAGGACGGATTTTTCAATGGGACATAGTAGTAGAAGTAGAATTTCTTGGAGGAAGAGAATTATGAGGAGATTTGTGTTGAGAATTTGCAGGAGTTTTTCTTGGAGGAGGACAAGTTTCCCTGTGGATTTTGAGATCCTAGGAATTTTTCATTTGTGAGGGTTGTATTTTTCTTCTTGTGGGAATGCGTAGGGGTTTTATAGGCTGTTTTGTCTGGAGAATTTGATATAATATTGTGCCGAGAAATATCTGGAATTTAACTCTATATTTTTAGCGCTAAGCTCTACTGTTTTCTCCATTATTTTTGTGGATAAATTCTGGTGTAAAAACTGTAGATTTTCTGGTGGGACGTAGAGCTAGGTAGTAGGTGATTTCCCTTGATTTTTGGGTAATTCCGGGAGGTTGGAATTAACCCAAATATTTCAGGGTTTTGTTGGTCCATGGTTAGATATAATTTTCCTATTTTTTTTAATTTTTGGAGCATATTTGAGGCCTCAAATATAGGTTTTCCTCCAATAGTAGCAGTAGTAATTTATGGGTAGAGCGTGTAACTAGCGTGCCATCCCAGTGTGGATTTTTATTAATTCTCACCTAGGTTTTGTGCGATTCCTTTAGAAAGCCTAGGTGCACACATTCCACTATATTTTGTACTTATATTGTCATTGGATTATTAATAAAATGGCTCAACTCTATTATTTATGCACAACAATCTTCTAAACTTGTTGTTCTTGTGGATTTTTTAGATTGCATGTTTATTTGTTTGTTGAAGCTAGTTCATGTTTGATATTTAACTCTATTTATCTAGTTAGAACATTACCGTGGTATAAGAGAATGTTCTTGGCCATATGTGGGATATATAACATGTCATGATTGGACCGTTTCGTGGAGTTGTTCATCTTCCTAGAGGCAGACGCAGAGGCAGAGGAAGAGGTCATGGTAGAGAGGACGAGACTGAGCATATTTTCAATACAGATTTTGAGAACACCATAGAATACATGGGGGAAAATGGTGAAGATCAACCTAGGAAGCGTGGGCATGAACCACTACTGGAGGAGTTAGCAAGATCAAACCAACAAATCATGGAGATGACGAGGAAAATTTTGGCTCTGCAATTACAGAATATGTAGGGAGGACCTCAAGGTGGTGGGGGAGGAAAAAATGAAGGAAAAGGAGGTTTTTGAATATTATAAGGGGGTTGTGTACATCCATGCAGAACCCACACATATGGTCAGAATCCCAGCCCGACTATGCACTGCTTCGGGGAGGATCCAGAGTGAGAGAGAGGTGTTGATGCATTGATAGAGTTAATTAGATCATTCACTAACATGATTGACGACTATGAGGCCTTGGATCCCAGGATCAAAAGGACACTCCCATTTACATATTGCTGCCATATAAAGGAGAAATATAGGGGATTTGGGCCCTCATTCCGAGGAGGACAACAGAATTAGAATTGGGAAAATCAAGAGCTAAGAGGGAAGGTGACGTTCCCAAATTTTATGGGACAACCAATGGTTCTGTGAGATCAGGGGTTCAGAAACTAGACTCTTACCTTGGTTTGAATCCCATGTGGGAGGCATATGCCATCATATTTGCTACATTTCATTTGGCGGGTAATGCACAGGAGTGGTGGTATCACAGATTAGTTACACTTAGGAATGCATCCATCACATCCTATAGTGAGTTCACTCAGAGGATGGTGGAGGTATTTGGTAGCAAGGATCTAGAGTTGCACTTCAGGGAGATGGCTAAGCTCAAGAAGACATGAAGCGCACAAGCTTACATAAGATAGTTTATGAGGTTTCTGGTGATGGTTTGGGAAATTTCCAAGGCATGATTGAAAATGTTGTTTATTGAGGGTTTCGACTAGCCTCTCTGAGGTTGGGTGCAAACTTACAGGCCAATATCATTGCAGGATGCCATTAGACGAGTGCAGGACCTGCTAAATTTTGTTCCAAAGAAGAGGGTTCCAAGACCTACTAAACCCTCTTTCCATCAGAAGGTAAAATAAATTAGACCTTCTCATAAGGAGTGGAAAGGTAAGGGAAAATATGATGATGAGACTAGAAGGGATCTTCGGTAGAGGATTATGCTTTACTTGTCAGGAGCCATGAGAAGTAGGGCATCACTACATAGAATTATTTTCAGACAGTGATCCAGATGAGGAGGATGTATACCACGAGGTAGATGTAGGTGAGGGTGGACCTTAGAGCTTGGGAGGAGGTTTCCCACCGCCCCCACCTAGTGGACGATATTTCTTGCTAACTGATGGAGTTATTTCTTCACTTTGGGGAGTTCTGAATTATTTGACATGAGGATTAGTGGTAGAGTGCATGGAAAATGTGTGGCCATGTTTGTGTGTTGGAGCGGGGTCCCTTAGGTCTGAATTTTGATATATTTTTGATATATTTTGTTAGATGATCCAAATATCATATTCTAAGTTAGGATAAAATATTTATTAAATTAGAATATTTAAATTAATATTGGAGATACTTATAAATATAATATTGTTAAAAAAGATATGACTCTAGAAAAGTGTCGTATCTTAGGCTCTAATATAGGAAAAAAGTTAGTAGTTTTGTTAGGAGAATATTTATTGTAAATGGACACTTGTTGTTTTATTAAGTGGTCCATAACTAAAATATGTTAAGACATGTAGCTTATAAATAGGTCATTTTCCTAATTGCAAGAGTGTTGGAGTCTACGGGTGTAAACTCTTGCAAATTTTTGATGTAATTTCTTTTCCTATTAATAAAATTACAGGTCTAAGGACACTTCTACCATTATTGTGGTATCAGAGCTTCAGTATTGTAGCAGATGTGAAGAAGAGATTCCAGCTTTCTAGGCTTTTGGAAAAGTCCATCGATTTAGCATAAATTAATTGGTATGCATTTTGTCCAGTCTATTTTTAAGGGAAAAGAAATTTATTTACAAATTTATTTTAGATTTTGAATCTGCAAATCAATTTTTTTTTAAGATCCAATTTAAAATTTTTTTGAGAAGTTGTGGATACAAAGAAGGTGTTTGGAAATTGTGTTGAATTGCGGGATCATGCAATTGGAAATGTAAAATGAGTCCAAAGACAAGTTTTCATGAGTAGACAAACCATCTCCATACCCATATTTATAGTAGAAATTTTGCAGAATATCACACCATCCGTTCACACCATTATTGAGCTTGGAACAATGAAACGATGATAGATGCCTACAGGTAAAATAATAAAGTCCCCTTTCTTTAACAAAACTCGAATCCATCTGTCATTATGGTCTCTTACATCAAATTATCTCCTTGTCATTGTGGGTGTGCTCCTTGAAAAAGCTCTTGAACTTCTTATGATAGTTGGGAAGTTTTTTCTGGAGAACATGTGATTAAGTCCTTGTATGTATATCCTTTGTTCTCATGAATTTATTGTAGCTCTAGATTAGTTTGATACTTATCAGCGTCCCTATGCTAGTATAATACCCCCAAATCTACAAGCCTCTCCAGAGAAACATATTGCTTCAGCTCGTAGTGATGACGCAACCTCTGATCCTCGTCAATTTCGTTCATAAACCACGCTTCCATCATTGAACATGGAACTAGTGAGATGAGATTGTAAGAAAGTGAATACAATAAATGAACTAATGGGTATTATGAACTCTTCTCATTCACGGGTATGATCTAGAGATCGATGTTAAGTGTTGAGAACAAAATGCTTTCCCATCAATAGTAATTGTTACCTCTACTGAAAAAAAATTAGGATATTTTATGCGTTTCGCAGTGGTTGAGTCAACATTTTCACTGATGACTTCGTAGGAAAGCACATTCATAATTTCCAATAATTTTTCGTTGCTCCCCCGTGAGTTTGTTGGCAAGGAACAAGCCGCTTTCCGAATTGCATATGTATAGTTTTTTGTAAAAGTTTTATTTTTTAATATTTTATTTGAAGTTAGGGAATTTGTTTAAGGGAGTAATAAGATGTAGAAAGGGGTATTTTGTAATTTTTGGACCAATAAGTAGATTAGGTATATTTTTTAATTTATATTTGTTTTTTTATGGAGAAATAAGGTGAGAGGTGAAGTGGTCAATTTTTTTGGAGTAAGAGGAGATTTTATTTGTAAATTTTTTTTAAGAGGTAAGAGTGCTTTTGTAACTCAAAGTAGAATTTTACTATTAGGGTGGGGTGAAAGGCTATATGAAAATTTGCAAGAGAATTGTAAACATGTCAAATTTTGTTGTAAACTCTTAAGAGAAATTGACTAGAGCCAAGTGCAAAGCTTAGTCATTTTCCTCCTCCTCCAATGATTATCTGAGGGTCAAGCCCAAGCCCCAATAGATCGTTTTAATTTTTTGCATAGCATGTTGTGTGTGGAGTGTTGCTCATCTTGATATTTTTTGTGCTTTTTACTTTTGCTGCGCTGCTTCAACACTACAATGTCGAAGTTAATTAATATGTTCTTTGATTCTGATAAGCTAGAAGGGGTGAAATATTATAAGACATGGAAATTTCTAATTGAAAGAAATCTCATATACAATGAATTGTGGCATGAAATATGTGATGGCGACATTAAGCCTAATAAACTAATAAATGCAACCTTACTTTCAAAATGGGAAATAAAAAATGCCAAGGCACTAGCTCTTATAAATTCTTCAATTAACAATGAAACATGCATTCACATTGAAAACGCCTAAGATGCATGGATTTCTTTGCGTAAATTCAAAGATCTATCTGATACACAACCTAAATAAAAAAAAAGGTTGATCTTCAATTAAAATTTCTCCAACAAAAATTAACTGAAGGTGGTGATGTTCTTGAATATATTTCACGGCTAAAAAACATCAAGTAGTAAATAATAAATGACGGTTTTGAAGTTGTTGATGTAATTTTCCTAACTGCAATTTTAATTGTTTGATTGCCATCATCTTACACACATTTTTTGGAAACTTGGAAAGTCATTAGAAAATTAGAGAATTAGAGAAGATCAATTTTGATGAGTTGAGTGATATGTTAGCCCAACATGATAAAAATTTTGGGAAGAAGAAACAGATTGGGGAAGATGTCTTCTTCACAGAGGCTAGCACAAGTAAATCCAAAACTGACAGTTCGAGAAGTAGAGGACGGGGAAATTTAAATCAAAGTCAAGAAACACATAATGTACAAGGTCATGGTCGCAGCCAAATCATAGGAAACAATTTCAACAGAGGCTACTATTGAGGTAGGAGAAATTTTCAAGGCAGAGGAAACAATCAAGGCGGAGGCTATAATAAAGGAAGAGGACAAAGTCAAGGCAGAGGAAAAAATCTGAACAGAGGATAGAGAAGAGGCAGAGGACAATATCAAGGAAGAGGAAAATATTTCAGTCAAATTGTTTGTAGAATATGTTTAACAAAGTTGGACATTATGCTGAGGATTGTAGAAATTCCATTGATAAAATTTCTAAGTTTCATCCAAAAACTTCACATTTTGCAAATGATCAAGATGATCATGATGGCTTAGAATATGTCTTCACAAACACAAAATCAACAGCTTTATAGGTTTCAACCTTTCTCAAAAGTGAATATGAAGATGCATAGATTTTGGATATAGGAGCAACTCAACACATGACTTTTCAACGTGACTTATTTTGGAACTTCCAATAATTCCATCTTAATTCAATCTATCTTGATGATAAAAAAAAAATACTCCTTATGGAAAAGGTATAGTTAAAGTTATTTTACCTCACACTGGAGAAATAATGATTTCAAATGTATGGTATGTACCAAAATTTAAGCAAAATTTTCTATCTTTAATCCCGATTCAACAAGCAGAATATCTGGTAATTATGGAGGATGACTAAGTTAAAATTAAATCAGTGAAACAGAACATGAAAACAGTGATGAAAGGTTATTAAGATGGAAAACTGTTAAGGATGAAGGGGATAGTTATTCCAAGGAATTATGACTTTCCAGGAGCAACAAGTAGAGGCATTTCACCAATTAGATTATGGCATGTAAGGTATGGTCATCTCAACTTTGAAAGTCTCTCTTAGTTACAAAAATAGGGAATGGTTAAGGGACTTCCAACTTTCAAAAGGGAAAATGCAAAATGTGAAGCTTGCATTTATGGAAAACAACATCGAGATAATTTTCCAACAAGTTCATGGTGAGAAAAAAGGCGTTTACAATTGGTTAATAATGATATTTGTGGACCCTTACAAAATTTGCTAGGAGGACGAAGATATTTCTTAGTCTTGGTTGATGGTTTTAGCAGGATGAATTGGGTATATTTTTTGAAGAAAAAGTCAGAAGCATTTGAAATGCTTAAAAATTTTCACCAACTTATTGAAAATGAAGTTAAGGAGAAGATTGGTACTCTTAGAACAGTCAATGGAGGAGGATTCAATTCTAATGAATTCAAAATTTATTGCACGGATAATGGCATAAAATGAAATCTGACCAATGTCTACACACCACAACCAAATGGAGAAGTAGAAAGAATGAACCACACCTTGTTAGGAATGGTGAGATCTATGCTAAATTTCAAAATGTTAAGTCCTATATATTGGGCAGAGGAAATTGATACAATTGTCTACTTAAGGAACAGATCTACAACTACTTCTTTAGACGGAATCACACCTTATGAACCATGGTTTGGTTTCAAACCTGAATTTAAACATCTTAGAGTTTTTGGATCAGTATGCTATGCCTTAGTTCTGAAAGAAAAAATAACTAAGCCTGACTCACGAAGCTTGAAGTGCACAATGATTGGGTATTTTGATGAGAAAAAAGGGTACTGAATTTTGTCCAATGGGAAATTTATTGTGAGAAGGGATGTGATTTTTGATGAAAATGAGAGTAAGAGTCATGAAGAAATTGAAATTCTTCTTCAAAAGTTAGAAACAAAAGGTGATAAAAGAAAAGGAAATATACAAAGTCAAAAAATTTCACAAAATTGTTATGAACTTGAGTTTCCTTCATCTGAAAATGATTCATCCAGTCCATCTTCTTTACCAGCGTCATCTGGGTCTTCTAGTAGTTCATCCAAATATCCTAGTAGTGGCAGTTCTTCTGACAGTGAATCTCTGCCCCTAGAATCTGTGGTTGATCAACGAACATTTTTTTACATCAACCCTCTTTACAATGACGACAAATTTTCATAATCTCATACCAGTGAACATCAATTGCCAAAATGGTCAGTTCAACTTTTGAAAGATGTAAGGCCTAATGAGAAGAATAAAACAAGAACAAGGGGATCACATAGAAGTGAAGGAAATTTTTTCTTGATAGCAAATGATTTTATTGAAACCTCTACATATAGAGAGGTAGTAAAACATAAATAATGGCAACAGGCTATGTTTGATGAATATTAGGCAGTTCTAGACAACAACAGTTGGAAACTTGATAGATTGGAGGTTTCAAAATAACTCCTAAGTTTTCAAAATAGTAAGACAAATTGGAATTTCTTGAAACATGGATTTGGTAGTTTATTAACATATTATTTAATTTATTTCTAGCCCCTTTTGATTGCACACTTTCAATTTCAAAATAACTCTTAAGTTTTCAAAATACTAAGGAAAATTGGAATTTCTTGAAACATGGAATTGGTAGTTTATTAACATGTTATTTAATTTCTTTCCAGCCCCTTTTTATTGCACACTTTCAATTTCTTTATGATAAGAGCATTTTTATTTCACACTTTCAATTTCTTTATGATAAGAGGATTTAAAGTAAGACGCCACTCTATGTGAAAAAAAATATAAAATTCTTTCTCAACCAAATTAATAATGCATTCAAAGAAAATTATTATTCTTTTCTTTTTTTCTTTTTAATATGCTTTTATGAGCTTAACAAAAAACGTCTTATAACTATTCTAATTTTTGGAGATGTGTCAAAATTTACTGAAACAATTTTTTATTATATAGTAATTTTTTTGTTATTTAAAATGTAGTTTTTAAATGTATAAATCAATTTAGCATCTTGAAAAAATTGTTTAGGTGTGAATTATTATAAATTTACTATTTTGTTTACTATTTACATAGAATATATATATATATATATATATATATATATATATATATATATATATATATATATATATATATATATATATATATATTAAAAATGTACATATCAAATTTACTCTCTCATAAAGGGTGAAAAAGGGCTATAGAATACATTTTTGGGGCAATTAAAATGTTAAAATCCAATGCAATCTAGCATGAATGATATTAAAGAAATTGGTTGCTCAAACAGAATGAAATACATCCAATCTATTATATAATTGGATTACATTTTAATAATTGATTTTTTTTTTTAAATCACATTTTGGAATATTCATAAAATTTAAGATTTATAATCATTCAAAAATATTAAAATTTTAAGTAAAAATTATATTAAAGAAAATGGTTGAGGAAACAAATTGAAATACATCCATTCCATAATATAATTGGAATATATTTTAATTATTGGCTTTATTTTTGGAAATCAAATTAAATTACATTTAATAATATTAACCAAATTAATAAAAAGACAACACTAAAAAAAATTTGTCTTCGGAGTAGAACTATCTAGTTTGACATTCACTCATTATTTAATTATTTAATTATAACATAATAATATTTTAAATTTATATATTAAATATAAATAATTTTTTTATTAAGAGGTTTCCAGATTTTCCACAATGTCAGAGAACATTTGTGGAAAACAAACATGAGCAAGCATTTTATTTCATTTCTAGGAATTTATTTAATTTATTTAATGATGATGATGGTGATGGTTAACATCCACTGAGACCAATATTTGGTCTATAGGATCTAAAGAAACAAATTATTTAGTTTGAATTAAGATTTTATTCCTATGCTCAAAAAGATTGGAGATAAGCCTCCCAAGCTCACTATAATTTTGACATCTTAAAAGGCTAGGAAGGTCAACGTTGCAACAAAGATTATGAAATTGAGATCTAATGTGGTTGTACGCGGGGCACTCTAAGGGGAAGCGATTTTCATCCTCAATGTTCATATTCTCACAAATATGGCACATCCTTTCCATCCATGGTGTTTTAGGAATGTCCCACGACCAGTTTCACTATGGAGCTCATGAGAGTTTGTTCTAATCTTGGCTGTATTAATTTTCTTCTTTGAGCTAGTTAAAAGAGAGAGATACATTTGATCTTCTAGGGTGTGTTTGATGACCTCCTTATAATATCTTAATTTTCATTTAGCTGCCAAATATTTCTCACACCACATTTTTTCTTTGAACTTAGAAGTAACAATTTTTTTAATCTTATTAATGTTTTGAAAAGAAACATTCTCGTTGATCTCCCAATGGTTTAACCACAACCTGGTGCCTTTATTCTAACCTCCCAATGGTTTAACCACGCCCTGGTGTCTTTATTCTAACCTCCCAATGGTTTAACCATGCCCTGGTGTCTTTATTCTAACATCGTTTGAGCCTTAGGTGGTTTTGGATGGAATTTAAAGCTAGCTTAGGAAATCTATGGTCTCCTATGCTATTAAGATTATGCTTGTACAAGAGAAGCCTAGTCATAGCTAAGCTCTCGATAGGGGAAAGACCCACTTCTATAAGGAGAATAGGATAGGGTATATTGCTTTTAATTTTCTCAATCTTTCTCCAGGATTCTCTAGAGATGCTGTAACCTCACATCTTTATAAGATAACAATATTACATGAATTAAATAATTACTATATTTATTTTTTTATTTTAGATTAAAATTAATTAATTTATAATATTGAGTTGATTTAAATATTCATACAATCTATTAATAATATCCAATAATAATATAATACTATAATAATAATTATTATTAATAAGAAAATAAATTAGTTAATATGAATTAATAAAAACTATTAATAATATCTAATAATGAAATAGGTTTATAATAAATTATTTTTTTTTGTAAATTCCGTAGTACCTAGCCATTTTATATTATAGGGGCAAGTTGCATCAAAATTTACATCCAAAATTGAGTGCCTCAACCTGCCCGAAGGAAACCAGGTCTGTTGGCCATAAGCTAAGCTAACTTAACAGCTAACCAGAATCTATATTGTCTCTTATGCTTAGTAGCAGCTAACTTAACACGACTATGTCCATAGAAACTACATATGAAACTGAGAAGATATAATGTATCAAGAGTCATTCAAAATTTAAAGCAAAACATAAGGCTAATGAAAACATGAGATCAAATATCAGTAGTTGGATCCTTGACAGTAAATCCTGAAGGCTTCGCATCCTGTAGAAGAAAGAGCTATTGTTCAATATTGCCAATTCAGGCATTTTTCTGTTGTTGGACCTTTGCCATTTCACACATCTCTTGCTTCAGATATTGGAGTTCAAATAAAACTGATGAGTAGGATTGAATTTATTTTTTCTGAAGGCTCTATATGGCTCTTGCCAACACACACTTCAATTTTCAGTATGTTTTAATAGAGTGTTGAAATAAGGAGACTCTGCCCCTAGTATTACCCAGGTCCAGAATAAAATCCATTCTATCCTGTTGCTCACTTATATCAGTTTCTGCTTCCTCAGAATCTTGTTCCCATTCTGCAATTGTTAATTTGATATCCTCAAGGGTAGTAGACTCATATGTATCAGCTATATTTTCCATAGTTTCTACATTAGATTTGAACCCTCATTTATGAGATGGAGTTCTAGCAGCACTCTGCCCAACACTCTACCAAGATTTTGTCCTAGCCATGAAATCTGGAAACAAAGATTCAGATAAGACATGAAAAAAAGTTCGACAGAGACTCTGTAAAGACGTGAACTGGGTGAAGGCCAGAATATGCAGAAGGTGAAGAGCTAACGGAGGATTAGCAGTAGAGCTATAGAGCCAGTATGTAGAACAAAGGCTATAGGCGGAACTAAAAATATACAACTGAATAGGAATCAAGTAGAACCATAGAGAATTGAAACCCCATCGATTTAAGACTAAACCATTTTCTAAAGGCTGAGAGCGTGAATTAGACAACTTAGACAGGTTTACAGTTTTGCTGAAGATTGAAACATTAGAGACATACGAATTCAAATAATGAGAAAAAAGAGATGCATAATAAGTAGATATGTTGGAACCTCCATTCTGAAAAGCATTCTTTCTATCATACTGAATAACAAAATATGTTTCAGGGCTTCTAAAACAAGGAATGACAGCTAGATTCGGAACAATGCCAATAACTTTGAGAAGATAAATAACCAGAAAAGCCATCGCGCGACTAGATTTCATGTGCTGGGCACATAATTCATATGTAAGAGAGCTCAGGTGAGAAGACTTAACATACCGGAGAATCCTGTAGCACTGTAAGGAGCGCTGACCAGAGCCAACCACAGCCAAATACACCAACTAGAACAGGAGAGGAATAAGAAAATTTGTTTGGAGGTTACCTTTACATAGAAAAATCCGGCACCAATAACCAAAATGACACCGCCTTTCAGAGTTAAAGCATGGAGGATAGGTGACAAAAGTCATCATTCCCATCAGAGGTGGGAGAATACTACCATAACGAGAGACCTGTCAGGATATAAAAGCCATGAGTATATGCATAAATGTGAAGTACAAGTTGTCCCGTTAGACTGACAGGCACCCCGATCGTGGAAGGTTTATAATAATTATTAATAATAATATTTATTAATATAATAATAATACAATTTAATAAATTTATTAGCAATTATTTTATTTAATGAAATTTCTGATTAAAATTTTTATATGCTTAAAATTTTTATTTAGAATTAATTAATGGTTAATCTTTATTATTTTTATTTTTAGAATTTAATAAATTTCTTAATAATTATTATATTTAATTTTTTATTAGATTTCTTATTTAAATATTATAATTTGAATGTTTAATTTTTTTTATTTTAGATTAAAATCAATTAATGGTTATTATACTAAATTGATTTAGGAATAATTAAAAATGAATTTTCATTATATAATAATATCCATTGTTATAATATTAATAAAAAGAGAAATGTTTTATAGTTGAATTTGTTTATACTGTAATAGTTCCTAATCAATGTAGATGGTGATTTCTAATCCTATTTAATTACTTGTACTAAATGGATTGATTTCAATGTAGATGCTAGTTTCAAATCCTATTTTCTTATTTGAACTAGATGCATTGATTTGAGTGTAGATGTTTATTTATAATCATACTCACTACTTGCATTAATGCATTGATTTCAATGTAGAAGATGTTTTCTAATCTTGTTTCATTGATTGCATTAGATGCACTGATCTCAATGTAGGTGTTGAATTCTCATTTGATGTAATTGCATGTATAATGGTACATTAATTTTAAAGTGGTTGGATTAAAAATGAGCATTGATTTTGGTGTAAGCACAAAAAGTTATTGGCAATGTACATTGACTTTTGTGTTATAGTATTTCAACCTATTAATATTGGAGAGAAAGAGAGACGAGGTATGATGTCTACCACAACAACTCGAGCTAAAGATTTAAATGACTTAGGATTTCAAGTGTCGTTTGAAAAAACTAATAAGGATGACAATAAGAATAGTAGAAAAAAATAGTTTGAGATTGATCACAATGAAGACTATTTGTAATTTATTACATTCTTATTATTCACATTTTCTATCATTCAACACTATTACATTGTCACTTTGCATTGAAAAATGTTATTTCCTCAATTTTCATCATTAAAGTTATTAACAATATTTATCATCTCAACAAATTGAGGTAACTAAGAAAATTTAAAATTAAAATGACCAAATTATTCTCATACATATTTAGCATATTTAAAATGATTACATTAATATTAGATTTATTTACATATTATTGATAAAATTAATCATATGTTTGATAGGTTTTCCTTGCTAACACATGACTGAAACCAGCCTACATCTATCTTAACTTTGGATCTATCAAGCCCAGAGAGGGATCAAATATCTCAAGGTGCAAACCTATCCTCAAGTTTTTCGCTCAAAAAAGAGGTTTTCACCTCAAGGGATTTGATCCCTCTTGCCACTTGATAGATCCGAAGTTAAGATGGATCTATGCTAGTAAGAATGATATTAAAGAAAATAGTTTCCCAACCAAAATGAAATACATCTATTCCATAACATAATCTGAATATATTTTAATAATTGACTTTATTTTTGTAAATAAAATTTGCTAGAATTCCTAAAATTTAAGATTATATTACATTTAATAATATTAAAAGGTTAAAATCCAATAAAATCTAATAAGAATTATATTAAAGAAAATGGTTGACCAAAAAAATGAAATACATCCATTCCATAATATAATTGAAATATAATTTAATAATTGAATTTATTTTTTAAAACAAATTTTATAATATTCTTAAAATTTAAAATTATATTACATTTAATAATATTAAAATACTAAAATTCAACACAATCGAGTACAAATGATATCAAGAAAAATGGTTGAGCACAAAACAAAATACATCTATTTCCTAATATATTTGGAATATATTTTAATAATTAACTTTGATTTTGTAAATCAAATTTTAATAAATGAATGGCTTCTTGTAACTTGCAAGGTGTGCAAAACACACACTTTTTTAAATTATCAAATAGTTAGGTATGAGAAACTCATAATTTTTTTAATTAATTTGAAATGGTCACTTACAAGTGGTGAAATTCTCTGAGATAATAAATCGTGAAACCATGAATTAAAATATGAATCTCTACTTATAAAGGTGTGGGAAACACATAATATTTTTAACTATAAAGTCGTCAAACACACAACATTTTTAATTAAGTAGTGAACTTCTCATGAATTTTAATGAGTCACTCCAAAATTTGAAGTTATATTGTATTATTATTTTTAGATGCTTCTCTTGGCTTCACAAAAAATGGTTGTCCAATCAAAATGAAATATAGACGTTACTTAACATAATTATAATATATTTTAATAATTGATTTTATTTTTGTAAATCAAACTTTGGAATATTCCTAAAATGTAATATTATATTATATTTAACAATATTAAAATTCTAAAATCTAATACAATGGGTAAGAATGATATTAAAGAAAATTGTTTCATAAACAAATTGAAATATATCCATTCCATGATATGATTGGAATATATTATCCATTCCAAGATATGATTGGAATATATTTTAATAATTGACTTTATTTTTGTAAATCAAATTGTGAACTATTTCTATATTTTAAGATTATATTGCATTTGGTAATATTAAAATGCTAAAATCCAATACAATCCAATAAGAATGATATTAAAGGAAATGGTTTCCAAAAAATGAAATACATCCATTCCATAATATAATTGGAATATATTTTAATAGTTGACTTTATTTTTATAAACCAAATTTTGGAATATTCCTAAATTTTAAGATTGTATTACTAATAATACTATCCGAGATATATCTAACACTATATCTGTGAAGTGCTAAGAGGGATCGAATCCATGAAGGTGGTGTAATGACTTGATCTGATCTCTCATCTTGTCCTCAAGACGAACTACAATGGTTGGTTTGAAACCGTTGACAATTTTCTATCCAATGTGATGACAACCGAAAGATATTTGAAAATTTACTATTATCATAGAAGCATGAATTCAAATATTAAAATGATAAAATTTAGTACAATTCATCAAGAATAATAATAAAAAAATGGTAGCACAAACAAAATGAGATTTGTCCATTCCATAATATAATTGGAATATATCTTAATAATTGACTTTATTTTAGTAAATCAAATTTTGGAATATTCTTAAAATTTAAAATTATATTATATTTAATTATATATCCTATTAAACAAAATGATTGCCCAAACAAAATGAAATAACTTTTATTTCTATAAATCTAATTTTAGAATACTCTTAAAATTTAAAATTATACTACATTTAATTTAAAATTTTTAAAATTTGAAATTATATTATATTTAATAATATTAAAATGGTAAAACCAAATATCATCTAGGAAGAATAATATTAATAATTTTTAATACTGGTCCAAACCACATCCATTAGTCGAAGTCCTAGACCGTCTGTTAGTGCACACCCCGGGTTCGGTTAATTGTTAAGACTGGACCGGTACCCCACCTTACTTCGGATATGCAAACTGCCTGTCGACACTCAGTCCGTCTCAGTGCAGTTCTTGCCTTAGCACCGTGGTCTACGACTGTGTTAACCAGATGCGACATACATACCTACGGTACGAAAAGTACTGGTTTTGTTGTTAGTGAAACGTACAACTCTCTCATTCGTCCACTGCTGGAGCATTCATGTTTCATCTGGTTTGCTTGTTTGTGATGTGCGCATCTGTTGCTTCTTCCCTACTGTTCTAAATTGTTGTTATACTTCGTAGATGTTCCAGAATGTGTGGTGTTTCTAAATTGTTGTTATACTTTCTAAACCATGTGTGGCGTTTTCATATAAGTAAGTTAAGTTATTAGAATGAGTGGTATTTTAATGGTAAATGTAAATTATAATTGAATAAGAGTTATTAGAGTGAGTATATGATGTGTGGTGTTTCTAGAGTTATTAGAGTTTATAATGTGTGTTGTTTTAATGTAAATGTCAATTATAAATGATAAGAATTATTATAGTTTATAATGTGTAGTGTTCTAATGAGTTATATCTGCATAAGAGTTATTATCATGGTTATTGTTATTATTATGTAAGTTATTATATAGATATTTGGGTATTTCAAACACAACTCTATCTAATAAATTGTTGTCTCGTTTTTCAATTTGTGCTATGCTCTTAATATTTATCTCTTCATAAATACACAGACTCTTACACAAACATCTCTTTCTTTTGCATTAGGTGATGCTTTTGATTTCCTATGCCAATCAAAACAGCTCTACAATGACTTTCGCATTGAGCTAAGATAAACTTTAATATTAATTTTCATAAATTTCATTTTAAGTATAAGTAATCTTGAGTATCATTATTTTGTAATCTAAAGCTTCTTGGCTCTTTTTTTATAATGTGCCACATATAATAATGTATACCTAGACTTACAAAGTAGCAAGTCTACATGTGATGATTTTGGTGGGAACAAAATGCTACCTACATGAGCCTACCCCTAACTCCAATTATATTTCCTAAATGAAAATATACATTGTGATAACTAGTTTGTTAGGGTTTTTCTAGTAAACTTGACTTGGTCAAGTTACCTATGGTTTTGGGCTCGAGGTTTATGGGAAACCATGGTTTGGCCCATGGTATTCATCTCCAATGAAGCCCATTTAAATCCTATAGATATCAATGTTAATGTCTCGGTATGAGAGCTACAAAGCAGTGCCTAATGAAGCCCATTTAAAGCCTAGAAATATCAATGTTAATCTATCTCAGTACGATATGAGAGCTACGAAGCAGCGCCTAACATCTGGTATGAGAGCTACTAAGCAATGCGAGGACTACACCAAGCTACTTGGTGCAAGTGAAAAATTAATGGATAGTTGAATGCTGAATGGATTTGGAAGAAAAATATAGGTCAAAGGCGAGAGAGTGGTTATATGGACAAGAGAATGAAAGGAACTATGATGGATCAAAGAGTATTGAATGAGACATTTTGTGATGAGGGAACACACAAAGGATTTTTTCTTCCAAAGAATTTCTCTAGCAAGTTGTAAGACCTATGTTTAGGCAGCCATGCTGGGTGAGAGCATGTATAATTCTATAATTCTATATATTTTCCTAACAAGAAATTCTAAATTTCACATAACATCATGATGGACTTATTCCATAAAACAAGAATAACATTATCACTAAAATTGTAAGACCCCTACATCTACATCCTAACCATCCAAAACTTAAAAAATATTAAAAATACTTGGTTGAATTTGCAATGCTTCCTTGGAAAAACTATCTGGGAGAGTGTTCAACTCCGTCAAAATATTTTTTTGTTTCGAACAATTTAGTTTTGTGAACCTCCTTATATATTTCCTAAATAATATGAAACAAATGAGGAGCAATAATTCCAACTATGTCATCCATGCAGTCATTCATTACCTGGTAATCTATGAAGATTTGTAATTTCCTTACCCTATCATAGCCTGCTACTTACAATAATGTCGAGAGTTCCAACCTTATTATTTTTTCCACATTCGAGGAAAAATTGAATGTGTTTTACTAGGTGTTTATTTAAAGAAAGAACTACATTGACCCCATAGATTTGGGGGATGGACCTAGCTAGAATAATCAAGCAAACCACATTGCATTTCTTCCTTTATTGGAATCATAATTGGAATTCTATTGTTTTTTATTTTAGCCTCCACCTTATGAGAGTTGAATGTAGCCTTAATGACTTCCATTATAAACTCAACAAGAATTAATTTTTCTTCAAAAATTGTGAAGTCCTTGGATCACCACGTAAAGTGAATGATATATATATATTCCATGAACTATTTTTTTGAGGAGGAAAGAAATTGTAATACCCCTGATTTACAAATTTTATGTTTATGTAAATAAGACAAAGGTCTAGGTGGACTCATGGAACAATTATGTTGTTGGTAGAAATGCTTTAATTAATAATTATTTATGAAAATTATGGAAAATTTGTAAAGAGAGAGGAATTGAGATCTCGAAATTCTTATCTATAAGGATAGCATAGAATTTCATACTTTCCCAAAATTCTCCAAAAAAATCCTTTGGAGAAAAATAAAAATATTAAATTAGATAGAAGAAAAATATCTAATAAATCCCCAGTAAAGAGGAAAGTTACTAGGAAGAGGTAAGAAAAACTTAGCTAAGGAAAAGCGAGTTTTAAAGCAAACTTTTGTGGAAAAAACAAAAATAAAGCATAGGCTATGGGAAACAACATCCCATAATAACGAGACGTCGTTATGGAAACTTGCTAGGGAAAGTGGGCTTAAAAGTGCCATCACTAGTGTGACAAGAGGTTGTCAGCACTAGGGAATATTTGTCTTTTCTCGGGGGAGAGATCTGAGGTGAAGCTCGTGGTTGGGAGGAAAAACAATTCTTTACAAATTGGTATGCAACAAGTCAAAATTTTATATTTAATTTCTTGTGTTTTAGCAATGGTTAGAAATATCAACTTGTATAATTTAATAGAAAAAATTATGCCTTGTAATTAACGGATTAATGTTAGCTTAAACCAAGTTGGAAAGCATGGTACATTCTAGTCGCATATGCCTTGTTAATGTTACATATAACATCAATAACTTGTGTTGGAATTGTGGTATAGACTAGTTGCTTATGCTTGGTTAATATTATATACAATATTAGTTATGTGGATTGTACAGTGCCAATACCGAGTATTGTACAGTGTCAATATTGTGTTAAACTCAGTATTGATACTGTGTTCTGTACAAAAACAAAGGTATTGTAGGTGGATACAATTACAGTGTGTTTAATTATAAACCCCAAAGGGTTATGATCAGATAGAAAATATTGTGTACTTATTAATATATGTGCACAAGTAAGATAAAAAAATATAGAAATTGCAAACTCTAGCTACTGAGACAAAGTAAAATGAAATGAATACATGGTACAGTGTAGGAGAAACTACAAATACATTTATGTATAAATTACAGATACATGTAATAGTTTCTAGTAGACTAACCAAATAAACCATTATTAAACAAGAGAATTCTAGAGGAATATAACATATTAAAGGATTCAGAAACAAATGAATTCATTATAAAATTTGAAAGTCTGATATAATAACATATAAATTCATCACATATATGATGAGGAAATGAAATTCCAGAATTCCAACTATAAATATATATATATATATAAACTATCTAGTACAATAATCCTTGTACATCCTTAAGGTTTACAGAATCATGTGTATATGACTAAATTAAAAGGAAAAAATATTACGTCAACTTCTTAACTATCAAAGGCCAAGTATGGCAGTGACATCTAAATCTAACAGCACATGCCTAAGCGAAGTGCGAGAAGGAGAGCCATGGTTGAACATCATGCTACCAACCCAATGAAGAATACAGTTGGTAAGCGTGGGCGCTGAGGGAAACTGGAGTGTCACACATACCAACAAAAACTCAAAAAACATACCTTCAAGAGAACATGAATGCCATAATTACATAGAATCAAATAGATTAATAAGTAAAAATTATTTATGTATAAGGGACAGAAATATGCCTTACGTGAGCATGATGTCATTGCATTGATTTCTCTACCTGTGCATACAAATCAAAGAATTTTTTTATTGAAGGGGTCCTCAAGCATATACACATGAAGATAGACAAATATGAAATTCAGCAATAACATAAAGTATTGAAACTAACCTGAAGATGATAGGATGTCATCCTCATCTCCTTCAACAAAATTCTGGGTCTGAGCCAAGGATTAAACCTGGGTGGAAATAACCCATATTAAACTCATATTATAAAATTAAATTCTATGTAGAAGGGAGAAATTCTAAAACCAAATTAAATATACAACAGTAACCAAAACGAGAAATAGAACTGGGAAACAAAGTGGCTGTGCCAAACCTTAAATGAGAAATAAAATATGTGTTAAGAGACTGCACGAAAACCTTAAGGGGTAGAACACCCACAAAGGTTACGCATTCTTCCTGAGCAGTGGGGAGGGAAAGAACAACCCAAAATTGATTACGCAACTACCATGCACAGTACAAGGAGGAAAAACCCCATTTGCAATGCAACTCTATGAATATATACAAAAATAAATACTTAATAGTAGATAAAGTAGAGAGTAGTATATTACTCTCTCAAACCACCTAAGAGAAAAACCTAGGATTTAATTAAAATAGAGGAATTGAAATTCCCTTAGAATTCACAAGAAATGTATAGTGCGGTGAAAGGTGCATACAACCCAGAGTTAAAATAATATATAACGAATGTAAAACCCAGATTTAAATTAACTAAAGGGTCAAAATCCCTTTATATTCATAGGTCATTGGATAATAATAACAAGTACAAAGCATGCTATTGAAAATAACAAAAAATTTAATATATATACAACCCAGAAAACTAAATGGAAAAACCTAGAACTAAATGGGAGAGAGGATAGGCCTCACACTTGCAAACTTGTGCCATTCACAAAAGGAATTAACCCTGAAATTAAAGAGAAATAAGGGTACTACCTATGCTCTAGTTAGCATACTCGAAAAAATTAAATCAAACTTAACAGCGTATGGGCAGAAGTGGCCAAGTACAATGAAAATATTTAAAATGCCAAACTCAATTTTAAACCCAAACTTGAGTAACTATTCTTATTTTGGATTTTGTATCAGAAGTTACAAAAAATTGATATCGCACAGAAGATTCTGTTACCTCACCTAACATATCAGATAGATAATAATTAAACAAAAGATCAAATATGGAGTGGGACTTATAACGTAATATACCATTTAACAATTCAAATGCATAACTCAAGACCTAGAAATTTCTGTGTATGGTAGACATACATAAACCATAGCTAAAATGGTAGATGAAATTTATATATACAAACTCAAAATTTGAATGGTGAACCAAAGTGTATACACTGAACTCATGATGCATAAAGAAGGAACCTTTACCTCTTATGAGAAGAAAAGGGTCGAAGGGCTACCAATTGAACTCAAATATGTTCCATCGAAACGATGTGATGAAAGAAAGACGTATTTAAGCAAATGACTACACACTAGAGATAGAGGGCTCCTCCCTACAAATATAACCAACCCATATTCAGATGGGCATTCTAAAAATAATGAACTTCAAGACATTGAAACATAGGGCAAAGGTAAAATAGAGTACCTGAGTTGAAGGTCAATTTATCTGAGGTGAAGGCTAAAGCTGCCAATGTCATGAGGTTACTTGCACAAAAAAAAAAATGAAATTAGATCCATTTCTCACTTTATAATTTAAAAGTGATTTTTCATTAACCTAGGACCCATGTCCCACTTTTTACCACTTTATCTTTGTAATTTTTTCTCCTAGGCGAATCATGTTCCGTTGATTAATTTTTCCCATCCTAGCCATTAGAACCTTATTAGGCTAGTGGATCCCATTCCTTATGTCTCCTAAGAGAATGGGAACAATACAATCCTCCCTGGAAAATAGTTCTTGTCCTCAAGAAACTTTAGTGTTATATGTTGGAGCACTTGTTCCCCTTCCTAAGTGGAATCTTCAACAAGAAAATCCTTCCATTTCACCGAGTACTCCTTTATAGTCCTACTTCTCAGCTTCTGCTCCCTTATCTCTAGAATTTCCTCTGAAACTAGAATAAAATCCCCTTCCTCATCTAGTGGTGGAAGCTTTGTAAAAGTGACTACATCTTGTTTCGAAGTTTTTATGAGACAAGACACATGGAAAACATTGTGAATCTACACCCCTCTAGAAGATCTAACTCATATGCCACCTCCCCTACAAGACTCGCAATATTTTAGGGCCCATAGAATATGGGTTTCAATTTTTTTCCCATTTCATTTTAAGCGATGACTGTCTGTAGGGCTACAAATAAAGATACACTAGGTCCCCAACCTCAAATCTACACTCTACTCGATGCTTGTCTGCATATTTTTTTGTTGGTTCTGATCCATCTGCAAATTGTCTTTTGAGGACCCACAGTATGTCATTGCTCTCTTGAACCCAATCCTTAGATATAGGTGCTAATTTATCCCCAAATATTTAATCCATAAATGTTATAGCTTCGTATCCATATAATGCCTTGAAGGGTATATTCCAATTGACATGTGGTAAGTGGTGTTATCACAATGATATCCCAAGTGTAACCACTTTACCCATGCTTTATAATGACCAAATACATAGTTTTTAAGATATCCCTCCAGCCATTTGTTGATTATCTCAGTTTTTCCATCCGTTTGTGCGTGGTAACTAGTACTAGGTGTTAGCTCCATCCCAACCAGTCAGAACAACTCGTGCTAGAATCCTCCCATGAAAATTTTGTCCCTATCACTCACAATGGTCTCTGATAACTCATGCAATCTTAATATATATTTGAAGACAAACTCTGCTACTTGTGTTGTTGAATATTTTCAAGGTATGGTGAAAAAGTGTGTAAAATTCATGAGCCTAACCACCACCACATAAATATAATCATTCTGCTACACCTGGGACAATGTTACGATGTAATCCATGGAAATGATTTCCCATTTTTTCTCCGAGATGGGAAGAGTATAGATCAACCTTTCTAGATGATTATGCCTCTACTTTTTTTGTTCGTAGACGTTCCATTCTCTCAAAAACCTCAACACATATGCCTCGAGGCCCTTCCATGGTTACCTCACCTGATTTTCCTGTAGGTTTTCAGGTACCCTTAGTGTCTTTCTAGGGGTGAGTTGTGTGTTTCATGCATGATATTTTCCTTGAGTTGAGACATTGACATAGGATAAATATAGTATTTTTAGTAAATAATGTCATCATCGACACGGTACTAGTCATCGTGGACTAGCCCATCGAGGATATCATAATTGAATTTGTTTTTGCAGTACCCCACCAGTTGGAGGGATTTCAAATCTCCCATAATCTCCATGAGAGAGAGGGTGGATGGAAATCTGAAAGCGGCATCTACTACCACATTTTTCTTTCGCTTCACATACTCAATATCGAAATCGTATGTGTATAGTTTTTTGATACACTTTTTCTACTTCTTGTTCAATTCCTTCTGCCCCATGAGGATCTGCAAATTGTTGTTACCAATATTAACTTTAATATTTTTTTCCCATCAGATACTATCTAAACTTGGCCAGTGCATGTATAGTTTCCAACATATATTTATCATATATAGAATAATGTTTCTCATAATCCTTGAGTTTGCGGCTCTCAAACACAATGGGGTGGTGATTTTGCATTAATATTGCTCCTATCTTTGTCCCTGAAGTGTGACACTGCATCATGAATGACTAAGTGAAGTCTGTTAATCCTATCACATGGCATGAACTCATTACTTGATTCATTGTCTCTAAGGTCGCTTGTGCCTTATCATACCAACTAAAATCTCCCTTCTTTGTGACATATGCAAGAAGTGATTTCAACTGTGAGAGCCCCTCAAAAAAATTCATGTAATATGTGCAAAGGCCCAATAATCTCTTCAATTCAGGTAGATTCTTTGGATTATGCCAGTCAATGATTTCCCTGATCTTCTCGTGGTGTAGAAAAATTATTTTACTATGTGCAAAGGCTCAAGAAGATTTTCAATTCAATCACATTATTTGTGGTAGGACACTTAATGATTTCCATGATATTCTCCTAATGTAACACCCCACCCCACATTTACCCTATTTTGCATGCTCTCTAGGGTAAACATGAGCTGAAAGTTACTATGAAATAAAAAAACAGCTAAGATCCAATTATGGAAGTGGGGTCTATCATCCAAAACTTACTACAAGTTCTGAGGGACACGAGACCACCTAGATGTGAGAAGACATCCAATGATAATCTTACCCTCAGCAAGAACTATCTCTTTCCTTGACCTAATAACCTAGTTGCATGCATGTCAAATTGTGAGTGTGGTGAGAAGGCCCCAGACGCAGGCACATGCCTTCCTCCATTTGTCTACAACTGAAAATCATCAGTTAAGAGACTGCGTCTACGAAATTAGTGCCACATTTTCAAGGCTAGCCTATAGGCCATTTCCCAAAACCGCCTATAACTTCTGAGAATCAAGTATAAAATAAACACAAGTATGCATGGCTTATACTTATGCTCAAATTTTTCCCAACATTAAAGTTATATGATAAAAATTTCGAAAAACATATGGTAAACATAGTAGCTAGAAGTCATTAATGCATATCTGATCACTGATTCACTCATTTCACTAGAGAATCATCATGAAGACTGGCTTCCCTCTCAAGCTAGTTGTATAACACTTGTTATCTCATACATTCATATAACCATTTAATAACTTATCGAATCATGAGAAATATGCATAACAAGAGAAAATAATTTAGCATGTCTATAACTAAAATTTAACCATAATGGAACCATGAAAAACCAATCATAAAAAAACACAATAATCCATACATGTGCCCATTGATTTGAATAAGAAATAACACATAATAACATATGAAAATGCCAACCAAGTCAGGCAATTCCACGTACCACATGACCATAAATTGGGATAAACTAAATATCTCTTTCATCCAGTCAGCCTCATTCCATATTCCAAACATGAATGTGGGATCACATGGGATAAACCAAAACAGAAACCCCCAGAGATTCCATTGGCTAAACCACCTTAACCCTCAACCTTAGTGATTTCATCTAAACCGGACTAGAAATCAATAAAACAAAACAATCTTGGATGCCTCCAGCTTCTTCACCATACCCAGAGGAATTTTCTTATTTCCACCCATTTTTCAATAGTTCCAGGAGAATTCCCATCTCCACCCTTGACCCTTCGAAATGTTCCTAAGACCACCTCACTAGGATCCAAAATCTACTGGCCATTTAAGTCTTAACCAAAACAAGGAACCCACTACATCATGGTTATCTAGGAAATGGAAAGACAAAGCTAAAACCACTTCCAATCAAGTAAAATAGCATGCCAGTGACAAAACGTAATCACATAACCAAATGCATGTACATTGCAGTAAAATATCAGCAGGGAAATCACACATGCAACCTTTTATATGCAACGTTATCCTATTATATATTCTTTTCCAACCTTCTCGTTCGCTACACGCGAATTCCTTTTCTTACTTGCTTGCTTATGTCCAAATGCCCTCTCCCCAATAACAAGTGAAGATGCCTCAATCTCCAAGTGAATGCTAGAATGCTCCAAGAGTAACCAAGAGGTGATCAAGTGTAACTAAAAATGACTAGGAGAGGCATAGAATGGTATTCCTATCCTTTTGTTTTCTTTCCCTTTTATTTTTCCTTAAATTTCCTTCATTTTCCCTTGCATGCATATTCTTTTCTCTTCATGTGCCTTTTCTCCTATTTTCCTTTATTTGTCATATCAAATTTCCATTTATTTCCTTTTTCCTTTGCCTTTTCCAATTCCAATTTACATAGAAAATAATAAACCATAAGTTATTCCAAATGTAATATTTTCCCCTCCATTCATCTTGGAATATGTGTCCCATTACCTTGGTTTAATTTATTTACATAGAAAATCAACCTAGGGATATTACACCTAGTGCACTTGAATGCTATTCCCCCCGATCACATGCCCCAAATAGAGCATCTCAGTGATATTGATATTAAACTTGGAATATTTTGCATAGAACTCTTGTTGCTCCAAAATTCCCAGCACTTCGTCCAAATACCTGGGGTTGTCCTCCCAATTTTTTTTGCAGATGATAATTTCTTCAAAAAAAAACCAACAAACACTTCTGCAATTGTTTGTTGAACAAATGGTTCATGAAATATGGAAATGTTGTGGGTGCATTTGTTAGCTCGAATGGCATAACGAGAAACTCGTAGTGCCCATAGTGGCACATGAAAGCATTCTTTGGGATATCCTGCTCCAAAACTTTGATTTGATGGTAGCCCAAGAGAAGATCTATCTTTGAAAACTACTTTTCCCCCCTTAGTTCATCTATGATCTCATCAATCCTTGGAATGGGGTATCATTCTTTTATTGTTCTTTTATTAAGCACTTATTAATCAATACACATCCTCAAGGTTCCATCCTTCTTCTTAGCCATCACCACTGAAGAAGTGAAGGGGATAGAACTCGGACGAATCTGGCCCAATCTCAGCAACTCCTGGGTAACCTTTTCAATTTCGTCCTTATAAACCTTGGATGATGATAAGGGTTGGTTATAACAACCTACACCCCCTCTTCCAAATCTATCACATGCTCAAATCCTTTATCCAGATGCCTACACAGAGGAATTCTAGCAAAAAAAAATTGATGTTTATGGAGTAATACATGAATCTCATTAGGATATTCTCAAGGATGCTCCAGTTGTTTTTTGTTCGAAATTTAACACTATATGTAGCAAACCCATGTTAAAATTTCATGTAATAAAAGTTAATAAAGGAAAAATAATACCAAGGTCATGGGGCATGTATTCCAAGATGAATGTTGGGAAATACATCCTAGTGGGTGTCACTTTTAGTTTATTATGGAAAAGGAAATTGGCAAAGGAAAAGAGGCATTAATGATTTTGGATTTATTTATGAAATAAAAGAAAATAGGAGAAAACAGACATGAAAGGTAATAGGTTTGCATGAGAGGAAAATTGAAGGAAAAATAGAGGAAATTAAAGAAAATAGAGGCCTCGGTGATAAAAAGGCTTATGAGGATCAGTTCAAAACCTTTTGTCAATTTAGTTTTGTATCTCTCTCTATTCTCTCATACTATTTCACACTTAAAGCATTATTGGAGAACTCTAGCATTGGATAAAGGAATGTAAAGGAAGGAAAAGGAAATCAAACGAAAATCAAGGAAGGTTGGAGAAAGTAGCTTCTGTAGGAATGTTGTGCAAGTAACAGGTTTCATGTGTGATTTCCTAGATGGTTTATGAATGCATGGTACATGCATTTTTATATTTGCTTCTTTTTTCATTGTCATGGGTTTTTCCTGGTCTCATGATAGTGGTTTCATATTTACCTTTCCATTTCTGGATAGCCATGGTGTGATGGGATTATTTTTGGTTTAAGCTTTTGATTTCTAGAAGGTTTTGGAATCGGGTGAGGTAGTCTCAGGAAAATTCCCTATGGTTTGGGATGGAGGTGGTTTATTATCTGGGAAGCCCTCAACAGGTGGGTGGATACAGGAAAATTCCTCAATGTATTGGTGAAGGAACTATGAGGCACCCAATCTTGTTTTGGGCATTATGACCTCTTGATGAGTCTTGGAGGGATCACGGTAGCCCGAGGGTGAAGGTGGTTTAATCTCTGGGAAGCCCTGGTTTTTTATGTCTTGAGATCCCACATTCATGCTTGCAATATGGCATAGGGGTGATTGGATAAAAGAAGTATTTGGTTTATCCAAATCTATGGTCAGGTAGTATGTGGAAGTCCCTGACTTGGTTGGATTTTTCATCAATTAATAAGAGTTATTTTCCTCAAGATGCTTTCCGGATTATCCACAGTGTTGAAGAACATGTATCGACGTTTCGAACCCCAACTGGGATCCATCATCAGGACAATTTAGAATGATAATTTTTCCTATTGTAATCAATGATAATTTTTACTTTTTAATATGGCGATTTTATGGTTGTTATGTCATGGTTAGTAATATGGCTATATGCTAGTTATAAGCATGGATTTACAATGTATTCTTGTTATGGCTTATTCAATATTTGATAATTATTTGATGGTTAATGAATGCATGGGATAATAATGTTATTCCAGCTACTATGGGAGGGAATTAGACCTTCTTGGTGATTCTTAGATAAGTTTCAGAATCCAATGTTCAGATATGCATTCATGACCTGTATATTACATGTTAGCCATATGTTTGAAAAAATGATTGTCATGGCTAAGCCTGGTTAGGTCAAGTTTCTTATTCAAGTTTGTATGTTTACCATTGTCATTATGTTATTTATCATTCTGGAAAGCCTAAAATTGTTTTGGGTAGTGGTATGGAGTTTGACCTAGAATTATGGCTAAGATCTCAGGATTATACCCTCTGAACTGAGGATTTTGGGCTACAACCGCAATCATGCAAGCTTGTGCATGTGGTTGGAGGTTCAAAATCACACTCATGCATGATTTTTCATGCAGTTGGGGTGTTAAGTCAATGAAAAAGAAATCTATGTCAGGGTTGGGTCACCTAGGGTGGTTCTTTGTCCCCTTAGTGTCTTGAAAGATACGAAGGATTTCCATTTGTGGTCAGTAAATCTTATTTGTCGGCCCCATTTCCATAACGGAAGCTTGGAGGTCAGGCCATGTCATAGTAACTCTTTCTCTCATGTTTATCATGAAAAACCTGTGAAATTAGGTAAATGTGGGTGGGGGTGTTACACTTTGCTTCCCATTCTATTTCTCCATTCCATAACACTACCTCCATACTCTAGCATGATACTATCTTGGTTACTAATGATGACCCACAAAACCACCTTTTGACTTTGATGATTTGTGAACTCAATCTCCATCCTCCTCAGATAAATAGTGTATCTATCGATGGATTAAATCCATTGAACATCGAGAACCACATTGGTATCTAGTACACCCACCACAAAGAATTCATCCTTCAATGTGGATATACCCGTGGTTATTTTTAGTTTCGGGACCCATCTAGTGCACTCCATTTGATGACCAGCCAATATAAATTTTGTGAATCTGTGAAAATCCTCCATCTAAATCTCCCTCAGATCCACCAAAATTGCATCTATAGAGTTGTGGGATGTCCCACCGTCAATCAACATTGTCACATCTTTCCCCAACATGGGCCCCCTGACTCTGAATACATCATACCTAAGAAGTCATAACATGGATTCTATAACAGGGCCTTTAGGCCTATCCTATGATGAATCCTCACCTTTTGCAAAATTTCCCTACTCGAGTATCTATCCCTTCCCCGAATCTTCATCCTCCTCATCACTTTAAATGTATGAGTGGACCTCAATGTAGTTCACTTTCCTCACTTGTACTTTCCTACACATTTGTGTCCCGACGACTAAGGATCATGATAGCTAAAAGAAATATTCTTCATCCTCAGCTACTTTCGAGTCTCCTCATCCAACTTCAATTTCCTAGTATACTCCCCTTGAAAGGGTTTAGCCTCTTTACCCTTTTGAGGGAAGGATGGTTTGGGAGGAAATATTCTCTTAGGAACAACATCCTACATATCTCTAGTTCTACTTGTTGGGTCCTTTATTCTTTTTAGAAATATGGAAAATAGGCTCGGAGAGAAGTTGTGGAGGAAGACTAGATAAAGCCATCGGAAGAAGGTCACCAAAAATGTAATGTCCCAAATGGGGAAAAATAGGCTCAGTAGGGAATATCTTAATATATTCCTATATGGGATCAAAGTAGCATGGAAAACACACCAGCAACTTCTAAACCAGAGATAGACTAGTAGGGCATTTACTAGTTATATCACCTCTAAGGAGAGGATAAAAACCAGAGGCAACCTGGCCCGTTCTAGACACTGTCTATAGAAGACTGATGAAACAAAGCAAGTGTGGGAATGAAAAAATCCTCTTAGATTTTTCTGCCCTTGGGAACCTTATATCTATAGATCTAAATAATGGATCCAAAGAGAAGCAAAAACTAAACAAGTGAGAAGCGAGAAATTCCACTCTTAGGAAAATTTTCAATAGGCTCAAGGAGGACGCTGTATAGGCTAGCCAGTGTTAAAATAACATAGAAAAGGTCTGGTTTCCCTTATTTTAGGATGTGTGGGACATCCATGCAGATTTTAGGAAAAAATAAATAAGTTTAGAGGGCTTAAATAGATCTCCCACAAACAACTCTAGCTGAAAATCAGCTAAAGGAGAGAGTTGGTTAATAGAGAAACCCTCCTTCTGGAATTGCGCAGTTTCTGCTGGAAGTCACTGGAAATCAGTCATCAGGTGCATATTTCAGTATGGAATAAAGAAATTATATGCATAATTAATTTCTCTTGTAGAAGCATTAATTTTACATGAAGCAAGAGTAAGAATCCTTCAGAAATTGTAGTTGAGACACATGGAAAAGCTGCAGAAAGACTTGACAGCGTCCTATATGAGGAGCTTCAGCTGATGTCAGTTACAACTTAGATATTCAACTGATAAATATCTGAAACATCAGATCCATATCAGATCTGGAAACTACTCAGCCTTCTTAACAAGATCCCCTTGGGGTTTTAGCAAAATAATGCATAACAATTTGTAGATCTAGATTTTCATACACTGAACTGCAGAAAAATTCAGAGATTTCTGAAGATGGCTTTCATTACATTACATATGAGATATGAACATGAATAGATTAGCAAGCTACTTTACAAATCTCAAAGGGAGAGGCAAGCCTCAATCACTAGAGAGCAAGTACAATAACAAATCTAGACAACATTGAAGCATGTACATGAAAATAACGTAGTATATGGAAGAGGCTACACAGTAGCTGGAATGAATTGATACAACCAATAAAAATTATAGATCTGAAAGTACAATGAGAGTAAGATCCCCTTCCGAGTGGTCATGAGACACCCTCCCTGAGAGAATTCTCCTCTAAACAACTAGATCTTGCAGATCTAGTTCCCCCACTTCTTGCAACTCATGAACAGCTGTAAAACCCTCAACAGGACTATTGCTTCTATAGAGATGTAGCTTGGCCATAATGCCAGATAGTGGAGAGATGCATCACAATCCCCTCCAAAGAGCTACTCCATGGAAGGAGAGAGGATTCCTAAATAGGAAATCCTCTTCCCTTAGGCTAAACAACAAAGAGACTTGAGTTGCTGCAGCAACTTCTCAAAATTCTTCAACAACGATTACTTGCTACCTCTCCTTCTATTTATAACATGAGGGCTTGCCAAAACCCTAAACCATCTTCTTCAACTTATCCCCTTTCACACATGTGATCCTCTTCTATAAGTACATTGTGCTTGATGGATAATCTTCCCTCCAAACTGCGTTGTAGGTGGGGCCAAGTTGACCCATGCAAATGAATTTCCCCTTTTGACACTTAGGGGTGTTTAATATAATAGCCCAGATTTTTCCACTTTCACATTGGGCATGTACTTATTCTCAAATTAGGAGTTTAATAAACCTCCTTCACATGCTTTTATTCATGAACAAAGAAAACTGAAATTAAAATGCAATGTTCCCATTTAGTTGCAAAAATTGGGACATGACAGATATGAATTGTAGTTGTAAACTAAATATCCAGACTTGAACATCCAGAAAAACATGAAAGCATGCTCATAGAAATGGGAATTTTGGGTTAATTTTGAAAGGATCAATAGGAAAAAAGGAAAAAGGAACCGGTGTTTCGTCAAAGAGGACCAAATCAAGGGCATGATCAAGCAACCTTCGGGAGGAAAAATCAAGTGAGTGAGCCTATAAAAGAAGATATAGAGGGAAAAAATGGGTAGCTTTTTCATAGATAGAACCTCTAATCCATCTGTTGTCCATCTTTGCTGATAATTTCCTATAAGACTGCATCTGCAAAAAGTTTTTGATTCATGTATTATAAAGTCTTGTGTAATATTTGATCTGAGAATATCACACAAGTCTGTCTGATCCTTAATATAATGGATGGGAAATATTAATAAAGAAACTGGAGTTCTAGGAAATATTATGTTACTTGATTCAATGATTGCATGGCCCCCTTTTAAAATTTCTTGTTTATTTTCAATGAATGCATTTCCTAGCTGCAATGTAGTTGCATGGGGTATTACGATGGTTAATGGTGTAACTAAAATAGTGACAAACATGGTTCTCTGATGCTAATTTGGATCCCTTATCTATTCCAATGGTTATAACTTACCTTGGGTGAGACACTGCTTTACATAAATGAAGTGAAAATGTTGGTGAAAAGCTAGAATATGACAACCTCATTTGTTGGCAAACTCAAGTTGAACCTTGGGTCTTCATTTCTCTAAATTTTCTTCCAACAAATGGTTTCATTGCGAGGACCCTAAAATTTATAAGGGATCCAGATCATGGTATATAGGATTTTTTGCAGAGGTATTCGGGATTGGTGGCATGAGAAGGTTGATAATTTTATTCTACAACATGCTCAATTAAGGGAAACAAATCTGAATTGGATAAGAGAAGAAGTTATGTATGTTGAACTTGCTTCTGAACAATACGAGATATTTTTGTGTGAGTTCCCTGAGAAATTACAATAGTGGTTAAGGAAGTTACAAGTTAAAACAGGAGCTAGAATTCGCCCTTGGATTCGTAGAGATAGGTTGACAGTTGATTTGGCTAAACTCCCCCAATTAGACATAGATATAATGGGGGTTGTTTATTTTTGGGTAAATGCGACATTATATGACGATATTATTGAGTTTGTAACTGAAGATCACCAGTAATTTTCTAGAGAAGAAGGAGTTTTCAAGTTTGTGTTGCGGAGAAGATTTTTGAAAGACATCCCCCTATGGATCAAAATTTTGATTGTTGAAGAAAATCTGCTACCGTTCCAAGAATATCGTATGGTCTCTTAAAAACCTTAATGTCGAGGGATGGATTTAGGGGGAGGAAAGTGTGTGTTTACAAAAAATGAAGGGTTCTTGTGATGGAATAAGAAGAGTTTCATAAAGCATGGAATTTTATAGAATTGTGGAGGGCGAGAATAGCTAATGAGTGGAGAGAAAGGAAGTTACAAGAAAGTAGGTGGAGAAGAAGAGAGTTACATATGATAACAAAAGAGGTGATAATTTTAGCATCATGGAATCATACAATGTATAGTCATGAGTTGCATGGAAAAGGAGAGAAGAAGGCATCTCCTTCTGGAGAAATACAAGACATCAGTGTCGAAAGTTTGGTTGGGACTAGTTGAGCCTAATCAGAATCAGAAGGATTTCCTACACCTCAGTTATCTATACAACCGATTATGATTTCTAGTGAGCACACTCCAATAGATTATGACATGAATTTTGTTATGAGGAAATTTCTCTTTGAATATGAGTTATTCCCTGCTCGTGATAACCCACAACATAGTGGTACAAATTCTCCTCTCCCTAACCTTTCCCTAGTACTGTATAAAAACATTAATCAATTCTTTTCTAAACTAAGTAAGATTATAAAATTTCAAAAAGTATATTATAAATATAGTGTTGATAGTTCTAGTGGAGGAAGTAGTTCTAGTAATGGTGTTCATACAAACTCAGTCAATTTCTCTCAGTCGGGTTCCAAGGGATTTATAATTGTTCAATTTGGGAACACAATCATGGCTGGAATTATGGCTGGATCACTCACTCGATATCCTGATTTTTCAGGACAAGGTGGTGAATATGTTGAACGACATTGGTATCTATGTGAGGCTGTTTGGAGGGCTTGAAATACTCCTAATTCCACTAAACTTATTGAGTTCCAAACTACTCTAAGAGATAGGGTGCTTCGATTATTTATTAATTGGATTGATGCTAATCCCAATGCCACTATGGATGTTGTTAAATGAGATTTTTTCAAGAATTCAAGTTACCTCATCCTAATTAGCAAGGCTTGGTAGAATTGTTGGATATTCATCAAATAGAGGGAGATTCTACTTGGTAGTGTATGCAGAGATTCAAATATAATATTAGTAAAATATCATACTCCATTGGTCCTCATCAAGGGAGGGATTTTTTTATTAAGGCTTTGTTACCAATGACTAGGATTCCACCGTCAAAACAAATGTTTAACATGTTGAAAGATGCTTTGGAGCAGGCGATGCAGATTGAAGCAATGGCCGAGTACCCTCGGGATTATAAAATGAACACTCCTTCCGCTAACCCTGCTATTATGGGGCTTCAGAACCATATTTCTAATCTTATTGAGAAATTAAAGGATATTTCTCCTATGCGATCCATCAGACCTCAAGTATGGTGTACACATTTCCAAGTTGAAGGGAATCATGTCATGGAACACCCACGACTCAGGGGTCAAGGACCATCTAGTCTACTTATGGGACCTCCTCCGACACCACCAGATAATCCCGTAGTTGCACATATTTCGTTAGTAATGCCCTTCCAGGGTAAAAATCAATATTAGGTGTTCCCTCCTCAACAAGGTATATCTATGAATGAGTTTTATGAAATTTGTAGGACCTTTGGACATTCACCTCATCCATGTCCTAATATACAAAAGTATTTGAAATTTCCCAACAATCTATTTGTGAATTCTAAGGGTCGCCCACACATCATACGAATCAATGCCAATTTCTAGATGCATTGGATGATTTCCTAAATTGTACAACTTTATGAATTAATGAATCCCCTCTAGGATGAGGAGGAGGAGTCCCCAGGGGAGGGAGGACATGAGGAAGAGGCCTAATCAAATGCTATGACTATGACTAAAAAGGTCATGTCGCTAGGTAATTTCCAATGCCGAGTAGACCTTGGTGTTCACATTGTCGAGTGAATACACATGCTACAAAATATTGTCCAGATCTTATTCTCCACTAGGAAGAGTGCAACCAGATGAAGGAAACCAATTTGATTAATGTTGAACCATGAGAACTAGAACCAAGGGCACAAATGAATACTAACATTGTGACTACAGGAGGAGAAAAAACTTGGGTCGATTTTGGAACTTCTGAGCAACCAAATGTTGTAAGGCTAACGTCACCAAAAATATCATATGATCCTAATAAATAAAAAATTATTATAGAGACGTGGCTGAATTATTTTGGAAAATGGTTTCTTCTCAAGCTCCCCGAAGTTAACAATAATAATAAGTACAGACTAAAAGTCCCAAACCTTCAGAAAATATATACTAACCAATCTTAGAATGGCTTAAGTTATTTCTATAGATTATGAACGATGAGCAACTTGCTAGTGAGTTTCATAAGAAATTAAAATTCATTGTGAAGGATGATCCATTTTCTAGGTGGTTTTACCAAAATAAGAAGAGAAAAAAAAAGATAATTTTGTGTTGATGCTTAGGTTTTTAGATATCAAATCAATGACTCAATGTTTTATCTTGGCTTATATGTTAAAAAAATTCCAAGGAAAATTTGGAAGGTGCTCGGGAAGCCCAGATTGTTCTTTGCACCCATTCAATTATGAATGGAAAACCAATATTGTATTCTACCTATTGGGAGATTAGAAGAAGTTGAGGTTGATATTTCAGGTGCCAAGGCTTATGCATATTTTGAAGTAATTTATATTCCGGGTGACAAATATCTATATCCATCCCTTTTTGGAATTGGATGGGCATTTGAAAATTATGTAGTTATTTATCTAAAATGTGAAACTATGAATTTTGAGGTGGATTGATTTCTGTTCATATAATAGTTGGATTCATATAAGGGCCCAAGATTTAATCAGCCTATAGATGATGTTGAAGAACGCAATTTTTTAGATCAGTGGTATCAACTCATTTATGTGAAAAGAGAGGATTACATTAACCCAACGGTTGTCGGATTCACCAACTAGAGAAGTGTTCAAAGCAAGGAAGTGGTTTCAGATGTTGTGATGGATGAAGGTAGCAGGGGGGTTCAGGAGCTTCATTTGTGACATTGTGAAACTATCAGATGTCTTCACTGGATCGGTACTGAGGTACGCAATTTCCCCATTTTCAATCATTAGGGGAATTTTGAGGTCTAAAATGGGCCTCCTAAGGAACTTATAAAATAATAGTGGAAATAATAAAATAAGATTGGATTACATCATCAAATTTTAGAGGGAAAAAATAAAAAACAATTTTTTCAACTCGTATTTTCAACTTATCTCCCTATAGGTTTACTTAAATTTCAAGCGAAAACACTCATTGGATTCAAATTTATATTCTTCATCATAGGAGTACCCATGTTTCATACTTCTGATGGACCCTGCTACATGAAAAATGAGAAATACATGAAAAACGTGATTTCACTAACATTTTTTCATGTATTTCACTTTTTTCGTGTAGTAGGGTGCATCAAAAGTATGCAACATGGGTATTCTTTGGATGAGGAATTAAATTTTCCATCCAACGATTACTCCCAATATAAATTTGAGTAAAACCTTATAGAGATAAGTTGAAAATACGAGTTGAAAAATTAGTCTTATTATTTTATAATTTTTTAATCTTTTTACCTTTTTACTTCAAAAATGGTGAATCATCACCCATGGTTGACATCATCATATTGAATCCTATTAGTTTTTATAAAGTTCAATTTGGTTTTACATATTTCATAGGAGGCCCATTTTAGACCTCAAAATTCCCCTTATGGGCACTAAATTGGTTGTGAATTTTATCCAAGAGGTTGATTTCAAAAAAGAAGAAGGTCGAAAGATCTTTTTGATGAATTTTGCTTTGCAAGAAACCCCCGCAAGATGGTGGGAATCACATCGTGACCAGTTTCATAATTGGGATATTGTTAAAACTGATATGATACATAGATACTCGACTTTAGAAAATACCTTAAGCAAGATTCCTCTCTATGATGGATGTATCGGCCCACAAAATCATATATAGAATTGTTGTTCCACCTATACAGATGATAATTTACCATATACGATGTGTACGAATTAGTTTATGAATAAATTGGGTACTGTTCCATGTGACTGGTATTTGAAGGAGGAACTGAAGAGAAAAACAACAAATTGAAATATAATGATTGATCAATTCTTCAATGAATTTTCATTTTACGACATTGATGAAAGTATAGTTGAAACTCTAAAATCTGTTAAAAGGGTGATATTCCTATTTGAGAATGCTCTGGGAGAATGCAACATATGTGGATAATTTTCACATCAATATGATTCTGGGTTTCATGAAGTTGTCGCTTGCAGGAAAATTAATAGAGAATCTTATGGTGATATAGAATAATTAAGGCACTTGCCCATTAAAGAATCCGAAGGGGAGAGGGGGATAAAGGAAGATATTGTTACCAATGCATCACATTTGAAGCTTCTCAAGTCAAAAAGGTTAAATATTTCAACCGAAGAGAAACCCAAGCTTGCTTCCATTGATTACTATTGGGACAAGAAGACTACTAAATAATTTTGTTTATTTTCTCAAGGAATATGAAGATTTATTCCCTACTTCAGTTTCTAAATTAAAATTTATTAAAGGGGATCTGGGAGAGATGAATATAGCTTTGAAGTTGGATGCAAAAATAGTAAAGCATTGACCTTACAGGTTAAATGAAAGGGTCAAAGAAAAGGTAAAGAAAGATATTGACAAGATGTTGGTTGCAAGACTTATGTTCCCGGTCGATGAGGCTGAATGGATAAGTAAAATTGTCATCCAAGATAAGAAATATTCCCATGAAATTAGGATCTGTGTCGACTATAGGATCCTTAACAATGCTTGTGTACATGATCTGTTTCCCACTCCTTTTAGTGATGAAGGTTTGGATAATGTTGCAGGAAATGAGGATTATTCTTTCGCTAATGTATTTTCTGGTTATCATCATGTTCGTTACATGCATGCAGCTTCAAATATCTCTAAATTTTAAGAAATATATTTTTGTGGTTCTTTTTGGAACTTTTTTGAGTCACATAATGTTCAAGGAAGGTGTATGTGTGGACTCCTCCAAATTTGTGGTAATATTGAATATTCCACCCCCAACTATTGTGAAGCAGTTGCGATTGACTCTGGGACAAATTGGATATTATCACAGGTTCATCTAGAATTATGCTTTAATCACTACACCATTAGAGAAGCTTTTAAATAAATTTGAATGGTTTGTTTGGTCTGCGGAATGTGATTATGCATTTGACACTCTCCAAGAGAAACTCACAAATGCACCAATTTTGGTTTCTCCCATTTGGAATAAATAATTTTATGTTCATATAGATGCATCCAGGATTCCATGAGGGGCTATTTTAACGTATCTAGGAGAAGGAAACTTGGATCATCCCATTTACTTTGCTAGTAGAAAAATTTCTACCCTGGTGAAGAATTACAAAACCAAAGAAAATGAGTCTCTTGAAATGGTGTACTCCCTTAAGATGTTTTGACACTATCTATTGGGGGGTCCATTTAATTTTTTCATAGATCATTCTAATTTGAAGTAGTTGGCTAATAAACTTGTGCTCGAAGGGAGAGTATTTTTTTAGGTTATTATGTTCCAGGAATTTACCTTTGAAGTCATTTTCAAGCCGAGAAGATAAAATGTGGGTCCAAATCTTATATCTTGCCTTGAATCGAAACAATAAGGATGTTCAGTTGACAACCAATTGCTTGATACACACTTATTTTGAATTGAATCAGTTCCTCATTACTTGGAATATATTTCATTATTTCTCGCAACAAGTCAGTGTCCTAATGATTATACATCCACTTAAAAGTGACATATCGTTGTTCACGCCCCTAAATATTAATAGATCACAGGACAATTATATAAAATAAGACTTGATCAGATTATAAGAAGATGTGTATTGGATCATGAGATGGACAATTTTCTATGGGAATGCCATGTAGGTGTTGCAGGATGCCATGTTGGAGGAAAATTTATTGATGAGAAGGTCTTACAAGCTATTTTATGGTGGCCAACCTTATTCAAGGATGAAAAAGAATATGCAAAGTAGTGTGATGTTTGCCATCTCAACGGGATGAACTACCTATGCACTCGGTTCGGGCACTGGAGGCATTTCAAAAATGGGCAGTTCATTTTTTTTTGACTTATCAGCCCGCCTGCTCACCATTCCCACGCTAGATATATCAATACTGCAAAAAATTACCTAACACATTGGGCAAAGGAAACTCCTGTAAAATATTGCACCACTGATACAACTGTGTGGTTCCTTTTCGAGTATATAGTCACCAAATTTGGTTATCTTATAACTCTTACTATTGATCAAGGTTCTCATTTCATTAATGAGATAACTTAGACATTACTACAAAATTTCATGATACAATATTACATGAGAAACCCTTATCACCCGCAAGAAAATGGAACTGTTAAATATTTTAATAAGATATTGGATAAATGTCTTACTAAAATTTGTTCTATGAATAGGGTTGACAAGTATGAAATGATTCCAACAATGTTACATAATTATCACACTAAAAGTAAGTGGTTCCATAAATATACCCCTTTTAAGTTGGTATATGAAAGGGAAGCAGTGGTTCCAACAGAATTTATAGTCCCTAACCTCTGTATTGGTCATGATACTAATATGTTGGAGGATGAATCTATCCCAGAGAGGTTGTAGGAATTGTGGTAACTGGATGAACAAGACTTCCTTGCATATTTCCATCAGATTATTGAGAAAGAGAGACAAACAACTTCGCATGACTGACATATTAAGAATAAAACATTTTTTGTTGGATATCACATCTTACTTTATGATAGAAAATATTTCAAGCATCCTAGTAAGCTATAAATGCATTGGTATGTCCCGTTTTATGTTGCAGATATTCGAGACTCAGGAGCTTTCAATCCTTCTCAGTTGAATGGTATCCTTTTTCCTGGTTGGGTGAACGATGCTCTCCCAAAGCCCTACTTTCTCTCATAAACTTCTTTCTTTTTAAGCAGTCTTTGAAAAGGGAGCATTAGTTAGGTTTTTAGGACAGTTGTGTCAGTTTTTAGTTAGAGTTTTTTTATTTTTTCAATTGTGTCAACCTTAGTCAGATTTAGTATCTTTTGTTTCTTGTGTCAATAAAACCTTTTTTTTGTCATCCACTGCAAGAAATTGTGGTTGGGGAGGTCTTTTCATGTCCTAGCATATCATTTACCATAAATACATGTATTTTCAGTCCTTCAGTCTAGTATTATCGTAGTTAATTCACAATCCGATCTGCTTGTATTTCCGTAAAGGTGTCATTATTTTTTTATTTTGTTTGTAAGTCATTTAAGTCATGAGGGAAATTTGAGTTATTTTTTTCATAATTATGGGGGATTTTGGGTCCGTAGTGAATTTATGGGCTAATGGTTTAGTCATTTCAAACTTCTACCACACATTTCTATATAACCCTCATTAATTTTCATTTTCATGCCATTCCACTTGTGCGCTTCTTTAGTCTTTCATCTTGCCTTCTGTGTCACCCCCTTCTGAGTCTCCAACTTGTTGTCCCCCCCACATTTATTTCATTTAAATTTTTTGTCCTGCTACCATGGTTCGCCAGTCTAAAACTGTCGTGTTCCTCTTTCCTATAGAATCTTGTATTCCTACCATCGATGATCTCATTGGGAAGTATGATAAATCTACCCTAGTCCATAACGACATATCATACCATCTTCTTTTCCCTTCCGTCCACACAGATGTATTCGTGAAACCTAATGTTTGACCTAGTGCCCACTCCTCTCATGAAATCAAGACCGAATTTAGTTCATTGAAGGAGTCATTGACTTGATCAATAATAAACCCATCACGCTCGCCTATTATATTATCACCAGCAGCTCATGCAACTGTACCATGGGGGAATGATCAATTGATGCCATTTTTGTTTTAAAGGCCTATTTGAAAGGCAAACAACTCAATTGGTTCGACTATCCACTTAACGAATTATTTGAAGTTGGAGAAGATGTTCATGCAGGGGTGAATTATTTTATTTTTTGGTATTTTATTATTCCTCTCAATATGTTCAAATGGTTCCCACATGAAGGAAAACATCTAGCACTCGTTTTTGATGATCAATCACTCACTTATGCTTACGCACCCTATCGCAACACCGAAGATCCAACGAATCGATATTTTAATGAGCTTACCTTTGAGAAATGGTACAAAATAATGGTTATCATCACCCACAATGTCTCTAGAGTTCCCCTTCCATTGTTGCACCACTATGATCAGCAAATTTTGTTTTGGATTAGTCACAACAACTCTTATGTTCGACCAATCACCATCCATGAAGAAAATTTCTCAATGCAAAAATTTCCATTTTACGTTAATGAGATTGCATTCCATAGTGAGGTCCTTTCATTGCCTGGAAAAATCGCCATGCAATAGTATGGTCAAGCCTTCTATTCTTTTGATGCTATGTGGCCCAAGGACTCTATTGAGGTTGCTCCCTCTTCATCTCGAAAATGATCTATCGATATTTATGAATGCTTCCATCCGCTATTGATGAAGGTCGATGATGTATCTCTTTGGCACATATGACTTAGAAGGAGGTAGGTTCCCTAGTTTTTCAAGCTACTATTGTTCATGTTATTACACCCATGTTTGTTGCGCCACTAACCATTGCTTCTACTCTTCCTCCATTTACCAAACCTTCCCCACTTTCACCTCAATAACCCCGTAAAAATACCAAACCAACCGTGTACGACCTCATTGATCTCACCGATGTGGGTACTGCAACTACTATTGAGCCCAATGTGCCCCTCACTAAAGAGCGACCCCTTTCACTCCATTCCACCCCTAATACATCACCAAAAACTTCTAAGGAAACCATTTATGACTGACCCAATTCTGATGTCGTTTTTGATGAAAATACTGAAATGGAAACTAAACAAGATGCTCTCACTTTTATCATGCCAATTTCATTTTTTTCCACTAATCTACCTCCACTACCTCTAGTTTTTTATCCATTTGATCCCACATTGTCCATTTCCTCATTACCACCCAGTTCAATTATCTCTGTCATAAATTTGATTCCCTCATTGCACAACAACAAGACATCATTCCTCTTCTTCCAACACTTGTTATGTTAAACCTTCGCCAAGATATCTATAAGGAGCATGATATGGAGAAATAATTTTCTCCCTAGGGTTAGTTAGAAAAATCGATTGCAAGTGGACAACCACTACAAGATAGGTTTCCACTGTCAGATACCCTGATGAGCTTCATACATGGTCTATCCCACAACTATTTTAATTCATTCATGCCTCTGCCACACAGCCTGAATACTTCTTAGTTCACATGGAATCATGGTGTACAAACCTTTCTGCCAGATGTGATCAACATCATCATCAACTTGCCATGGTTACAAGCGAGCATGATTAGTTAAGGGTATATAAAGCCTAGTTGGAGCAACAAATTTCAGATATGAGTACCAAATTTCATTCTATGTGGCCCACCCTTGTCGATTTTGTTGATGAGAAACCTAAATACATTGTTTCCTATTCCCTTTCCAAACATTATGATTTTGTTGAAGTGACTTGTTTGAAGTTGGTTGCACAAAATCATGAATTACAAGCTACTGTCAGTAAAAGCTCTGAGGCACTCACAGCCTAGTCTACCTAGTATCGTGAGAATATTTCTGAAGAAATTACTACAGCCTTGGAAGTAAAAGAGACCCTTCCACATTTTATGCATGACTATCAGGGTATTTTCAGTCAAGTCTATGAGTAGAGCGGTGTTCTTTCCCGGAAGAATTGGTCTTTCTAACTGCTCTAAGAAAATGTTAAGAAAATATTTGCTCAAAATATCAATACCTATGATCTAGAATAATAGAAGGAGTTATTAGCACAAGCAGATGCGTTATATGTCCAAATAAACCATATAGAATATGCTTCACAAGTCACCAAGTGAGTGCTTCATGACCTTAATCTAGTTGTGTAGCATCACTTTTTCACCATGAAGGATCTCACTGCAAATGCTGAGGGAAAATTTCAGGAGATCATCTAGTCTCAACCCACTGAGCCTAATGTTGAGACTACTACACAAATTTTGGGTCAAGTATCTACTATGTTAGAAACATGGAATGTTGTTTTTTCCTCCTACATGAGTTTCAAAGATGATTTGTTGAAGACAATACTAGAGTTGGGTCCTTTCTTTGAAGGAGAAACAAATGTAAGAAATGAAGCACAGACAGAGAAAAGCCTATATGCACCAACGAAAAATTGAATCGAGGGAGAGTTAATAGATTGTGGTCGGGGAATGTAGTAACCTTCATTTTTTTAGAAATATAGAAAATAGGCTCGCAGGATAGTTGTAGAGGAATAATGGATAAAGCCACTAGAAGTAGGTAACCAAAAATTTGAATGCGGCAGTAAACTAAATATTGGGACCTGAACATCCAAAAAAATAGGAAAGAGCACTTGTGGAAACAAGAAAGTTGGGTTTATTTTGAAAGGATGAATAGGAAAAAAGGAAAAAGGAAACATGATTTCTTCAAAGAGGACCAAATAAAAGGCAAGATCAAGTAACCTCTCTGATGACCAAATAAATCGAGCGAGCCTATAAAAGAATATATAGAGGGACAAATCAGGAATATTTTTCATATATATAACCTATGATCCATATGTTGTCCATATTTGCTGATAATTTCATGTAGGATTGAATTTGCATAGAAGTTTTAATTCATGTATGGTAAAGTCTCCTATAATATTTGATCTAAGAATATCACACAAATATGTTTGATCCTTGATGTAATCGTTGAGAAATATTAATAAATAAAAGGAAGTTTTGGGAAATATTTTGTTACTTGATTCAATGATTGTATGACCCCCTTTCAAAATTTCTTGTTTATTTAAGTAAATGATGTTTATGTCTATTTTCTATGAATACATGTCTCGCCTATAATGTAGTTGCATGGGGTATTAATATGGTTAATGGTGTAACTGATATTGTGAAAAACATGGTTCTACGATACAGATTTGGATCCCTTATCTATTCCAATGTTCTTGGCTCGCATCAGGTGAGACGCTCCTTTTCATAAAGGGAGTGAAAATGTCGCTGAAAAACTAGACTACGAGGGCCTCCTTTGTTGGCAAACTCAGGCTGAACTCTGGGTCTTAATTGACTAAATTTTTTTCCAAGACTACTAAATGAATCATGTAGAGTGGCGGCACGAAAAACCTTAACGAAAAAACATAGAGGCCAATATATCCCTAAATAAATAACATCACTATTCGTGCCTGATATATATCGATGACCATAACTACCAACCTTTGAAACTATGAGATATATGCCTCTGGACTTCTGGTCTGCTTGAGTTGTGCCAGTTCTCTCAAATGAATCATTGAATCCTTATTGTCAAAGTGCTCTATGAGTCTCTGAGTAAACTCATAATATGAATTTATCCTAGCATGACCCATCCTCACTAAACCATGGTACTACCACTCATGGGTCTCTCCATCCAGATGTAATTTTTCCAACTTAATGGCATCAACCTCCGTCATCTATTGTAGCTGGAAGCATGTGTCCAAATTTTGAACCCATGATCTAGTTGAACATTTTGATGACCCATCAAAATGCATTATATACACTTTCCCTGGTGTCTTTTCAAGCTCATTGTTTTTCTTCATAACCTTTTGAACACCTTTAGGTTTGTTTTTCATATGAAGTTTGAAAAAACCAGTGAAACTCATGGTATCTTGGAAGTCTCATGCCAACCTCCTATACTCATCAGAATAGTCCGCAAAAGGTATATCCTAATCATTCTGCTCCACTTGGCCTATTGGTACATCATTAAAAAATTGTGGGATAGTGGGTCTATATGACCAAATATATATGTGGCAGTGGTTGTGCATGATTTTGCATCCATGAATAACTTCTCCACTATTAGATCACTCGTCATTAATGGCCAGATCCTTAGTATACTTCTCCCCCATTAGAATCCTGGTGGAACCCCCCTTGTTACCTAAGTTTCTCATTAGCTCCATCATCTACTTTTGGCTGTTAGCCAAATCATATAGGATGCTAATAAATACGTTAAACTTTTGATTCTCCCTATCTCCCATGAATTTCTTACCCTTCTAAAACTATAATAATTCCTCTTCTTCTACTTCAGGAATTTATTTTTCGTCTAAAATTGGAGTGGTTTCTCTAACCTTGCAGTGTCTTTTATATGTGACGTATGGGTGGTCTTATGAACTCATAAACTGCAGTTATAAATTTCCCCGCAAACCACACAGATGTCCAATACCATGCTCTAATACCACTGTAATATACCCCCTTGGGAATATCTCAAAATCTTCACTAAATTCCTGAGTTTTTTTTGAGTTGGTCTTTGTGGTATTTTGTCGAAGTGCTTCTTTATATTTTTATTTCCAATAAACTCACAATAATAAATATATAACATAAAACGACTTCCAAATCAACAAAAAAAGATTGATATTAAAATCAAAGAGGATATGTACCATTGATGATGAGAGCCACAACAAATAAGGGAGAATATAAAAAATACACCAAAAAAATTTCATAAATAGTGGCCTAAAAGGTTATTGATGTACATGCTACCTTTATATAATACATTTGGCACTTATCAAAACTTAGCTACAACTTGGTTAAATAAGGAACTCAAGCTCCCAGTCAGTTGAATGAATCAACTCCTTTGGAACTGGAAAATCGACCCTCATAGATACAAACATGGCCAACATTTGTGTCTCCACATGGTAATTAAATATTCGTCCACCAAGAAGATGATATGCCCATGAATAATCATATTCAAACCCTCTTAGTGGCTCAACCCTTTAGGAAAATAAACTCAGTTATCAAAGATAGGATTCGTCCACCTTTTCAAGGTTGTTCTTGGTCCTTTGAAATGAATGAATTTGAGTGTTGAACATGATGGAACTCAACCACTGAGAAAAGGAAACTAGGCTTGTATTTACAAGCGAAAATTTACCCCTTGGAACAAAACTCATCTTCTATTGGAATGATAGACTCAACCCTCAGTTTTATAGTGGAACTTGACCAACAAATAAGAAAAAGTGGACCTCTATCAAGATATGAAATTTCCCCCAATATTGTTCTAGATTTGACCTGTAAAAAGAGATTATAGATTATCAAATAGATAAAGATAAAATCAATTGATAACACCTTATATTCACCTCATTTATGCCACTATCCTCTTGTACCTCGAAAACATTGAAGCCTAATGACGAAATTTGAATGATCTTGTTTTCACACTAACTAGAGTGTATAGTTTCAACATTGAAACCAACAACCAGAATAAGGGTTTCAAAAAACCCTAGGCTCTTCCAAAAAATTTCTCCAAATTTATTTTCTCATGTGACCAAATGCAAGAATGAGAAGAGACTCCTCATTTCCGTCTTTTATAACTCATTCACCATTTTTTTCACTTTTTTACCCTTTTATTTTAATAAAGGAATTTTAATAAGTTTTCTCACTTTATAATGTAAAAATGGATTTTCATTAGCTTAAGACCTATGTCCCCCTTTTTACCAATTTAGTTTTGTAAGGTTTTCTCCTAGATGAATCATGTTCCCTTGATTAATTTTTCCCATCCTAGTCTGTGTGAGCCTTATTAGGCTAGTGGATTCCCTTCCTTATGTCTCCTAAGTGGACGAGAACATTACATTTTATGAACAGTTCCTGCTTAAATAAATATTTTCACAATAAGTCACTAATATCCCAAATTTAAGGATCTTCATTCTCTCGTTTTGTTCCATAATTATAATTAACTGTCTTATTATAATGGCTATCTTTCTTCTTTTCAAAAAATAAATGTTGTAACAAAAAATATTGTTGTTCGTCCCAATTCCACTAACAAACATAGATAACTAGCGATTGATATTCATTGTTATTTTCTTTTTCATTTGCATAATTTAAAACAAAACATACAATAATATGAATATGATTTAGTATAATGCCATTCGAAAAACCAATATGTTTTTGCAAAATTTAGTGGAAATTTTTTAAATAAATCCAATTTAAAGGAGTGATCCTTATTCCCTCTAACTAAAACTAGCAATCAAATAAGAAAGAATTTTTCTCGCATTTTTACTCAACTTAGCAACTGTTTTGAATGCCCTAAATCCAATACTAAACTAGGTACTCCTTTTCAGGGGATATCACGTAATTTTGCATATAATACTAATAATAAAAGTTTGGCACTCAATAATATGTCTAAACTATAGAATTCAAAGTACAAAAAATAAGCAATAGGTGTCATATCTTCACTTGACGAAAAAACTTAATTATTCTTGGATCCAAAAAATTACCAACTATAATTTAAAACTATAACTATCAGTGTCATATTTTCACTAGACGCAAAAATTTAATTATTCTTGGATCAAACAAATTACCAACTATAATTTAAAACCATAACTATATCTAACTAATTAGTTATTATGATTTAGTCTTAAGTTATAAAAACAATACAATGAACAACCAACTACATGACATTATGGCAATTATTGCCTAGAATCCGATCCATCAAAATCTCCAAAGTTTTGAAAATAAAAATAAAAATTCATTGAAAAATAAATCGTTAAAAAGTTAAAATGTAATGTCAAGTTAGTTTTCTTACAATGAAGAGTGTTTTGCAAACTAATTATTAAATTATAATAAATCTAAAATATTTTTATTTATATAAAACAATTTATTTTTATTTTTAAATAAAATTAATTGATTTATATAATTTTTTTATTTATAACATTTTAAAATTAGGAGACTCGACTCCATACAATGAATTACGCATTGGCCGTTGCGTTCCCTGTATCTTGAGCTACATGGCCCAACCTGATGACTGGTGATCGGAGCAACCTCAATGAGTTATTACCATGATTGGTGTCAAATCTCAGAAGGAAAGAAATAGGTTTTAGGCCACTAAAAAGGGAACAAATTTTTAAAAATAGTGAAAACCTGAAAGTATCGAAGATAGTGTTGGATATCCCAACAACAACCTCACTCACAATGATGTTGGAGAATTCGGTTGTTGTGAAAGAAGGGGCTTTGAATCTTTCATCAATTGTGGTTCAGGATTCGAAATAACTTGTCGTGTTGCGAGGTAAATCAGGGTTACTTATTGGTTAAGTCTCTGCACAGGAAACATCTTTTTTTGCGCTGATAAATTTGATTATATGAGGAGTCATCATCTGTGTTGAATTTGAATACGACTAAATTATTCAGGTTCATAAATGATATTTGAATGTTGTGATGGTCTAAAAATGATGCTCGGGTATTGCGAGACAATATTCCTTGCGGCGGTGTTGTGTGTCGTAAATATGGGTAGAGCTCGTCTATGGGTAGAGCTCGTCGCGCCTTCCTATGGATGTTTCTCATTACCCGGTGATTCGGTTTATTTCACTAAAGTTCAAGTTTTTGACAGGAATTCAGTGTTGAAATCATTTCTGTAGGGTCAGTGTTGGGAAGAGGCTTTGATTTCCCTTAATATTATCATGATAATGGGACAAGAAAATTCATAACCCATGGAAACAAATGATATACGAAAAGTTAAAATTGCCTCATTAGTCGAACCTGGGAAGTGGGTTTGGTTAAATTCCAAACAGTATCTTGACATTTTAAAACGAAGACTAGCTCGTCAAAAATGGGAGCAGAAAAGGAAAAAAAGGTTTCAAAGGGAAACTACTCGGGTCCTTTGCAAGAAACAACATTCAAACAAGTCCTCTTTGCAAGCATGTGTCAACAACATGTCCAAAGGAAAATGAAAATTCATTGATGTTTCTTCCTTATATATTCCCACATCCACACCTCTCACTTGTTCATCTAATATTTTTGCAAACTGTTAAATGTAAAAAAGAGGTTGTACTAAAGAGCAGGGAAGAGATTGTATAATCCATATAGTAACAAATGAAAATCAGGCTTTAGAAGAAAGCAACAAAGTTTTGAAGGAGAAAATGGCATTGCTACAGGAAGCTCTCCTGATATGGAAGACATCATGACAACGCATGAAGGCGAAGGTGCAAAACATGAAGAAATTTGCAGTGGAGAATACAGAGGTGATGAATGTGAAACCATCCCAGGATAAGGGGAAAGTAGTTTCCCAAATAGACAACCATGAAGAGACATTAAAAGAAGAAAGGAAAGGAGATCCCAGATAACTCTTCAAAACCTGGGCTCATGTTATTAGCAATTCTGATAAGAGGGAAGGAGAAACAAACATTCCGGTTGACAACATACAAGATAGAGAAAGAAATCAAAGACAAGATAGAGCAACAAAATTAATTATTAAAGGGGTGAAATATTATGGGAAAAATGAATGTACTCCTAACCTTACAAGAGACTTCTTGAAAGACACGCTGCAATGGCAAGGACAAATATGCCAAGCATGTAGAGTAGCTAAGCTTAAGGGTGAGAGATCCAGGCCCATAAAAGTCATCATGCCTAGTTTGCATGATAAAGATATCATTCTAAGCAAGAAGCAACTCTTTAGAGGTTTTCAGTTTTTTCTAGAAGAATATTTAACTGTAACAAAATAAGAGGAAAGGAGGGATGAAATGAAAAAATTTAGGGCAACAAGAGATGAGGGAAAGAGCACATGGATTTATAAAGGGAAATTTGTGATAGCGCAATTTGGACCTCCTTCCAAAATAAGGCAGCAAAACGATAACAAAGAAGAGACAACAAACTCTTTAGCAAGAAATGAGGAAACAAGGTCAGTATGGGGAAGAAGGGACAAAGACTCAACTGTGAGTCTTGCATTTCAAAAAAAATAACAATCAAGTCGTACCCAATTTTCTTTAAGATTAGTTTGTTGGAACTGCACGGGTTACCCATGGAGACGTAGACCTGGGTTAGGGCCTATTGCGGAAGGTAGATACATACCTTGCCTCATAGAAACACATGAGCATGAAGGGTGCAAGACACCTTTGTTTGAAGGGTTCTAGAAGATAGAAGTGTGGAACAAGGCAACAGGGAATGGCAAAGGGCACGGGGATATCATGATATTAGTGAGAGAAAAATATGGTCATTTCATTCAGCTAGAAAAAGAAGACTGAAATAAGCAATTTGTCTAGCTTAAAATATCATAAAATGGAAATCACATCAGAATTGCAGCATGCTATTTTGCACCGCAAGTTTCAAAAATCTACAAAAGTAGTGGGCTTGACTACAAAGATCCCTTTTCAGCCCTAAAAGAAGATATTACAATATATTCTCAGCTAGGTGAAGTCCTTATAGTGGGGGATTTCAATGATAGAACTGCGTCTGAACAAGCTAGCATTCTTTGTTGTAAAGAATATTGTGACCCTATCTGGATTACAGAAGAGAGTAGTCACAAATGGGAAAGAATTTAAAAGGATAAAGGTTGCAATCTCTTTGGAGAACAATTGCTTACGCTATGTGGGGCTTTCAATTTAGTCATTTGTAATGATTTGACTAGATGGGAAAAATCTGGTAATTTCACTTGAAATGCTTTCAATGGAGCAAGTGTAGTAGATTATGTAATTTTATCGCATATTTTGTGTGAGAAAATGGAGGAAGTGTTGATTGGAGATCGAATTTGGGACTTAAAATCATATCGAAAGCCAATTTATTTAAGTTTCTCTTGGACCGAAAAGAAGCAATTAGGGTCAAAAACTCAGTGTGTTCAACAAAATCCCCCAAAGGAAAGAATCATTTTGACTCCAAAGAACTGTAATACCTTCAAAATAATGCTAGAGAGGCTCTTCGAGAAAAAAAAATCTTATTTCATGGCCTTCATAGTTACGAATTAACACATTTAATTCAAAGCGACCTTTTTGAGTGAAAAAGAGCAAAAATTAAGAATTCAAAAAACAAATTCCTTTCCAGTTAATGCTTGGTTTGACAAGGAATGCAAAAATGCAAGGAGAATGTGGAAGGAATCAGACAAGGATAACATAAAGCTCAAATCTTACAATAATATATTAAGAAAGAAAAAGGTTGATTTCATGGTTTTGAGAAGAGAGGAACTAATCTTCCTTGGGAAAAAGAACCCCAAATTATTTTGGAAGGAGCTCCAACCGAACAAGGTGCAAAATGAAAACAACATTACAGCTTCTAAATGGTTCGACTATGCAACACAGATTTATGAGCGAGATCCCAAGGTTGACCCTCCTCCCTTGGTCAACACAGACACAAAGATCTTTACGGTTCAGGAGGTAGAGATGGGTATCAAGAAGTTGGGTGCTAGAAAATTAGAAGACTTAGCTAAACTCCAAGAAAAGTATCTAAAGTGGGGCTTAAAAATTCTTTCACCTCACATGACAAAAAAATTCAAAAACATCATACAGTAGGGGTTCCCCATAGATTGGACAACTAGTATGGCAATACCTATTTTCAAGAGTGGTGACGTAAATAATCCCTCCAATTATAGAACCATAATGATAAACCCCTTGTTTGCAAAGTTAGTTGGAAGCATGTTAGAAAATAAAATCAGTAGGTGGGCAGAAGAAAGAGATAAACGTGCTAAAGAGCATGCAGGTTTTAGACCTAAACATTTCACAGTTGATCATTGTATAACTTTAAGGAAAACCATTAAAAAAGTTTGGGAAAAAAAGGAAGAAATTTTTTGTTTCTTTGTTGCTTTGAGAAAATCCTTTGACACAGTTCCTAGGATTTGGTATAGAATGGAGGAACTCGGGGTTCCCAGGAGTTTTAGAGAAGTTGTGCATAGGATGTATGAAGAGGTGAAAGCCAAAATTAGAACTTCAGTGGGAATTCTAAAAGTTTTAGAAGAAATATCAAGGTCAAGCAAGGTTTCCCATTGTCTCCTACCCTTTTTGGTTTATATATTGGCAAGATTGAAGAGTGACTAAATTCGCAAGGGGGTGACAGTATCCATTTGGGAAAGTTTGTTATAAGGCTTCTTTTGTACGCAAATGAGCTTATACTTATTGCTAAATTGACTCTTGGTTTGCAAGATCACTTACGTTCCCTTGAGAATTTTTGTAGAAGGGTGGGGATGCAAGTCAATATTAGCAAGACGAAAGTAGTGGTTTTCTCTAACAAAAGAAATCATAACAACCATAAGTTATACTTTGAAGTCAACATTCTGGAAGAAGTTACAAATTACAAATACCTCAGAATTGACTTCAACATAAATTCAAGTTTGGATGGTTGTAGAAATAAAACAACTTTGGGGGGTTGGAAAGAATTTTATGCTCTTCAAAACCAGTGTAGAGAGGGCAAGTTGTGGGACTGGAAAGCCACTCTAAATATTTTTGGTATTCTAGTGATTCTGGTGATTCTCTACGGTTGTGAACTGTGGGCCAGTAGCACAACCGAGATGTAGTGGAAACAAACTGACAAAATTCAGAAGCGTTTGATTACAAAACAATTCAAAATTAAAAGTGTAGTTCCTTATGCTATCTTTTTAAGTGAAACATTGGTTGCTCCTATTGAAGCAATTTCTATGGTGGGATTCATAAGGTATTTGAAAAAAATTGAGCAAATGGAAGAGGGTAGATTGCCTAATGTTGTGTTTAATGACAGATTGTGCAAAAGAAAGAAGACTTTGATGCAGAAAAATAAAAAATGGTTTAGTAAATGGGGTATTTTTCTTGAGCATGTGTCCTACAATCAGTAAAGAGATAAAAACATTTGTTATGGATAAGTTCCACAAACTTACTTTGGAGAAAGAGCTAGGGAGAAAGAATAAGTACTACATTGAAGAGTTTAACCCAACTCATAATTATTAGCAAAAGGCGTACATAGAGGCCAATATTTCTTTGAGATAAAAAATTCTTATTTCTCAATTAAGGACTAGTTCTCATCAACTCCTTTCTAAAACAGGGCGCTGGAAAAGGCCAAAAGAAATGTGAGAGGAAAGAATATATATATTTTTCTCTTTCGGAAAAGTGGAAATAGAAAAACACTTCATTTTAGAATGCGAGGCCTTCAAAGACAACAGGGAAAATTATGCAGGTATTATGGCAGCTAGCTCTTGGGATAATCTATTCAAGGAGGAGTTTGTCAAGAAGCTGGGAGCATTTATTGTAAAACTCCACATGAAAAAGACCGAATACAATAGTCAGATGGAGAATAAATCTGTCTCATAGGCTATTTTTAGCCTTGTGGACATTAAACATACTTTCTTTGTTTCTTATATTTTGATAGTTAGATAAAGAGAAAGAATACTTCCTCGTAAAAGAACAATTACAATCTTTCTAATAAAATAATTAATGGGAGAAAAAATAAAAGAATAATGTGAAAAATGGGAAGGCAAGATTAAAGAATACTATAATATAATAAAGAAAAAAAGAGTTATAAGTAATTAAAAAAAATGGTTACCATAACATTTAGTTAATATCGATTACGAATTCTAATTGAGATTAATATAGGTCAACTCTCCTACGATGATGGGTTCAGAATGGGACTAAAGCGCTCTGCTAGGTTTCCCGCCCTTTCTCTTCAACTGCATCAGCTGACACTGTCTGCCTCCTGCGTTGTTCTGGCTCTTCTAGCCTAATCCATCGCGGTTGGGTTCTGTTTCAATGGCAATGGCCAGTTCTTTGGGGGGGGGGGGCGCACAGTCCTCCCCCTCAAGTAGCGACAAGAAAGTTTCCCCAAACCCCCTGCAGAACTCTGGCGCGAAGCAACATACTTCAAAAGACAAGAACATTCCACAGCATGACTCAACAAATGTCGATGTGGACAAAAGCAATGCTGTACTGGACGAAGAAATTGGGTGTAAAGAAAAGCCTGCAGTGACCTCTGCTACCTGCAAGCCCATCGCATCTGAAAGGCCAAAAATCGAGCTACCAAGTCATAGAATCAATGGTCAAATCCAATATATGAAGGATCATGCCCTCATTGGGAAATTAATTGGCTTTTGGCCCACTGAAAAGGCTCTGCAAGGGTGGATTTCTACGAAATGGAAACCCAAAGGGCATGTGACCCTTCAGCTAGGACCGAAAGGATTTTTCACTACAGTCTTTAACTGCATCGAAGATCGTAACAGGGTTATGGACGAAGGTCCATATTTCTTCAACTCAGATGGCCTGTACCTAAGGGACTGGGTTGAACATTTCAACCCTGACAAGGAAGATTTCAGTTGGGCTCCCGTTTGGATTAGAATGTACTCACTCCCGTTGGAGTACTGGGATGAAGAATCTCTAACTGAAATAGGCAGAGGGATGGGGGAGTTTATCAAAATCGCTGAGGAAACAAAGCTCCATCATTATACCTCTTACGCCCGCATCTGTGTCTACATGCGCCTGGACCAAGCTCTCCCTGACTCGGTAAGCCTCTATCATGATGATTTTGAATGGATCCAGCCTCTAGACTTTGAACATGTACCCTTCCGGTGTCGTAAGTGTCATGTCCATGGTCATATTTTTAGGGATTTCCCGCTTAATGTCAAGCCTCCAGCTTCTGACCAACCCGACTCTTCTGTTCCGGAAGGGTTCACCAAATTTCCCAACAGAAAGAGAGCTGATAAGAAACAATCTTCTGGGAAAAAATCTGCTATTGCTACCCCATCGATTCCCTCCACTAGCAATAGTTTCGAAGCCTTAGTCAATGATGTGGATACGGCCCCCTCTGAAAACCTTAAAAGCTCCCTAGCGGCCAAAACAATCCCGCTTCCATCGCTACCTGACTCTACCCCCTTACCTCCCCTCTTGAAGGCTTAGATTGCGCCTATTGCAGACTCTTTGATGGATCCAAACTGGAAACCGAATGGAATGGATGTTGACGGTATTCCCATTCAGCTATCGCCACTCACCAATCAAGCTCAGCAAATGGAGGAGGAACCGGAAAGCATCGACCTCAATGGGCTTGACATCTTTGAACTTGAACAAGCATGCAAAAGGAAGGAGTTTGACAAGATCCCAGATCATCAGCTTGAAACCCTGGAAGTAGTCATTGCCAGAGCCTACAGACAGAAGGAGCTTGGGATTCAACTGGGAAGCAGATGGGATGGCACTCATCTCCCTAAAGATTCTAAGAAGCGTGGAAGAAAAACATATTTAGAAAGGACCATCACAGTGGGAAAAATCCTGGTTGATTCCGGTAGATATGCGAAGCTGACAAAGTACTATAAGCCTCTCCCAAATAGTGACTCATGAAGCTCACTTCATGGAATCTAAGAGGGCTTAACAGTCCCGGAAAAGTCAGAATGATAAAAAACATGATAAAGTAGGAGCAGCCTCAGATTTGCTTTATGCAGGAAACTAAGTGTAATAGTCGCACTCTTGAGAATACACTCTCAAAAGCTTGGCCGGGTTGCCACTCAGTTGCCGTTGATGCTATGGGAGCTTCTGGAGGACTAGCTATCGCATGGAATTCTCAAGCCATTTCTCTCTCCGACTTCCACGTGCACCACTATATCATACAAGCTACTTTCCATATCATTGGAACGAACATACATGGTCACCTCACTAATGTTTATTTCCCTCAGGACGCAGGATGAAAAATCGCCCTTCTAGACACAATACGAGCGATAAATTTTGACAGAATTCACCCCCTTTGGATCGTAGGAGGGGACTTTAATATGATTACCAAGCTGGAGGAAAAGATGGGAGGCAGAGCCAAATTTGAACAAGAAGCTGGTCACTTCAAAGATTTCATAGAATGCAATCTGTTGATTGATCTTCAATATTGCAATGGAATTCACACATGGAGCAACAGGCGCTCCGGAAAGCACTCAATAAGCTCCAAGCTTGATAGATTTCTAATTTTGGATAATGCAGTTTATCTGGGTGGAGACATTTCCTCCACCATCCTCCCTTACTCTGGCTCTGATCACTGGCCAATTTCCCTCCAATGGCAAAGACCGGGGAATGTTGTGCGTCGTCCTTTTCACTTTGAAGCTTTTTGGCTTACTCACCCCGCTTTCAAAGACCTCATTAGCACTTTTTGGAAGAATTTCAGGCCGCCGGAAGGATCCAAAATGTTTCAGTTTCAACAAAAACTCAAAAGCCTCAAAGCACACATTAAAAGTTGGAATCATAACACTTTTGGCAACATCTTCCAGGATAAGCAGGACCTCATTAGCGATTTGAGGAATCTCCAGCAACAGATCATTACAGAAGGACATATGGAAAGATCCTTAGAATAGGAGAAACATCTTCACGCCCGCCTGGAGGAAAGGTACAAGCAGGAGGAAATTTTGTGGAGACAGAAATCCAGAATCAGGTGGCTTAGAGAGGGAGAAAGAAATACCAATTTTTTTCATAGAACAACAGTCCAAAGAAGAATGCATAACACAATTACATTCATCAAAAATCGGGAGGGGGAAAGATTAGAAATCCATGAAGATATAGAAAAGGAGTTCATTAGACACTTTCAGGAGGTGCATCAAGAACCTCTAGTGGATAGACAGGAAGCCATAGATAAAATAACTCAAAACATTCCAAGGCTAATCATTGATGAGCACAACCAGCTTCTCCTGCGCCTGGTTTCGACTCTGGAAGTTGATATTGCCATGCAACAGCTCAAAGAGGGAAAGGCTCCTAGGCCGGATGGCTTCACAACCACCTTCTTTCACAAGTTCTGGGACCTCATCAAGGACGAAGTGTGGTAGGTGGTGGAGGAATCACGATCCATGCATTGGCTTCTTCCCTCCCTCAATGCCACCTTCATTGCTCTTGTCCCCAAGGAAGAAAACACCAGTGCAGCAGATAAATTCCGACTGATCGCCTTATGCAATGTTATATACAAAGTTATATCAAAAGTGATCGCTAACAGATTGAAGCCGCTTTTTCCACTGCTAATCTCGCCTGAGCAATCGGGATATGTGGAGGGTCGGCAAATCTTAGACGACGTTATCCTCATGCACGAGATCATATACTCCCTCAAGCACTCCAAGCAGGTAGGTATGATACTAAAAATCGATCTTTCAAAAGCTTTTGATAAACTAAGTTGGATTTACATTCAAAAAATGTTAAGTGCGTTTGGTTTCTCTCCCACTTGGATTCGCTGGGTCACAAGCCTTATTTCCTCTTCTTGCTTCTCTATCCTCATTAATGGAATTCCCTCGCAACCTTTCCGCCCTTCTCGTGGTATCAGACAGGGAGATCCCCTGTCTCCCTTTCTCTTTGTGTTAATGGCTGAAGGCCTGGGTCGCCATCTTAAAACTGCCCTCCACGCTCGGCTCATCCGCGGTATCTATGTCCATAATTCCCAGGCCCTTTCCCATTAGCAGTTTGTAGACGATAACATGCTTTTTGGTTATCCTTATACAAATGAAGCCGCCCAACTCCAATCCCTTCTGAATTATTTCTCGGCTACCTCAGGCACTAGGATCAATTCAGCCAAATCCCAAATTTTCTTCTTTCACACCCCTCATGTCACTCAAGCTGCTATCGCTCGTATTCTGGGCTTCTCCATTTCCAAGCTCCCCTCAACTTATTTGGGTGCCCCCCTTATTGACTCTTCTCTAAAACATTCCTCCTGGCAAAGTCTCCTGGAAAAACTTGAAGCTCGCCTCTCCTCTTGGACTCATAGAACTCTGAATATAGCAAGCAGAATAGTTCTAATCAAAGAAGTGCTACAGGCATTGCCCCTGTACTTATTTTCTATCTTGGCAGCACCAAAATGGGTACTCAAAAAAATCAAAGCCCTTCAAAGGAATTTCCTATGGGGATCTTACGGCACCAACCATAAGTGGGCTCTTGTCAAATGGTCTACGGTTTGCTTGCCTAAGGTTTAGGGAGGAATTGGTCTGCGTGATCCCACTCACAGCAATGCCATCATGAGTGCAAAAATTTGGTGGAACTGGCTCAATCACCCCCAGAAACCATGGGCAACCATCTGGACTGCTAAATATGTGCACAATATACCATAGGAAGAGCTCATCAGATTTATGCCCACTGAGAAAGGTTCATTAATATGGAATGCGGCTAAGCAGCACTACCTGCTTGTTCAACAACACAGTTTCTGGGAAATTAGGAATGGTAGTACTGCTAGATTCTGGTCTGATTCCTGGGATCATTTTCCCAAACTCACCAACATCTACCAACCGCCTCCCAGTCCGGAATGGGACATGCAGCAGATGGAATCAGTTCAACGACAATGGTTGGAAACAGATGAGCAGAATTTCAGAAAGTGGAAGCCGATAGAAAGGATAATGGAGAATGGTGATGAGCGAATAAAAGATGTTTTAAATTCTGAACTGCAAATCAGATGGATCAGGGTCTCCACTGACAGGGACATCCTACGTTGGGGATATTCCCCAAAAGGAACATTCTCAACCAAGGAAGCCTACAGAATCTTATGCAGAGATCCTGCTCCCAAAGATCCTCTCTGGGACAGAATATGGAATACTGGAATTTGGCCAAAAGTCTCCTCTTTCCTTTGGCTTCTGGGGCACAAACAAATTCTCACGTGGGATAAATTAAGAAAGAGAAGCTTCCAAGGTCCTTCAATTTGTCCCAATTGCAAAGCCCAAGAGGAAACGCAGCAGCATATCCTAAACTCTTGCACTTTGGCAACTCAAATTTGGGAGAAAGTCAGCTTCCGATGTCAAATAAATTGTAGGCCTTCTGCAGACATCTCCAACTCCATTAGATATTGGCAACAGAGCCCCTACAAAAGTGAATTACTCAACCAATTATGGAGAATAATCCCAGGTCTACTCTTCTGGACTATATGGAAAGAGAGGAATAAACGCATTTTCAAGGATCAAACAACTCCCCTCAATATCTTTTGGGAGAATTTCTGTCTTAACCTCTCGGAAACCCTGGCTCTGCACTCTTGGAAACCGGATGAATTCCCCACTCTGGATACTGAGATTTCAATTTGGCATAATTGGGGCTTTCATCTTGACATGGGTAAAACCACTCACAGCATCCCTAGAGCCTTTGGCAAAGCCCAGATATCTTGGATTCCTCCTCCCAAGAACACCTTCAAAATTAATTTCGATGGTGCCTCCAAAGGTAATCCGGGCAAAGCAGGCTTTGGAGGCATCATCAGAGATCACAAAGGCGCTCCTTTGGTCATTTTTTTTGGGAATCTGGGATGGGATATGAATAATTCTGCTGAATTGGAAGGACTATGGCAGTGCCTTCTCCTTTCTCATCGAATGGGGCTCTTCCCTTTGGTTGCTGAAGGAGACTCCCAAATTCTCATCAACATGGCCAATCACCTCCTTAATGGGACTCATGCGAACAAAATAGCCAACAGCTGGAGATTGGAAGCTCGTATTTTGGCTATAGAAGGGTGGCTTCATAACAACAAAGCACTCATCTTTAATCACACCAAAAGAGAAGCCAACAAAGTTGCTGATTTTCTTGCAAACCTGGGAGTAGACAATGAAAACAGTCTGCTTACAGGCCCCTTAGACATTATCCAGAACCATGATCAGATACAGAAATGCAAAAAATTGGTCCAGACTGATGCAGAAACCCCGGATGCGGGTGGAGAGGCGAGAGTTTAAGATGATGGGATGGGGGTGGAGTAAGTTTGAGCGCCACCTGCCACCCCGCGAGCTGGAGGATGATGGTTATTTAATTTTGGTTGTGTGTGGTGTTATGGCATTTATGTCTGGCACTGGTAACAATCCTCTGTCCAACTTTCGAAACGATTCGCAGCATTGTAAGATGATCCGGCCCTCTAGTAAATTAATTGCAGGTCCTCGGCTCTGGATTCTTTGGTACTCTAGAGATATTATGGATAATTTCATTGATTTGGCAGATGTTCCCTTGCCAATCGCTCAGAAATTTTCTCTGGACGCAGGTATTTCTTTCAAGTGAACGTCAACTGGTTTGAGAAGCAGTTTGAACTGCTGTCTTGACCTCGGCAACAACTTTCACCTCTCTCTCGCAGGAAATTGCATGCACGCATCCCTCTTATTGCTTCCTAACAAGTTGGTCTCTGCCCCTGAGCAGGTTTTTTCTCCTCTTCCTAATATCCCCATAGAGTCTGCTATCATGCCGCGCCTCCGGCATCGAATGCGATGCCGCAGAGGCTCCTCACGTGGCTGGTTGCATCGTCCTTCGCTCACTCCTAGCCCCACCTCGTCTTCTTCTTCTTATGATGATATTCATTCCAGTGCTCCTCATGGATGTAGGCTTCGCTCTGGGCATTGTCTTGGCACCCCCGTTCCCTCTCCTCCCCCTGCTCAGAATCACACAGCGCGTTTCTCCTTCCTCAGTTCTCTTAACCGTCCTCTTATCACTGCCTCTATCACAATTTCCTTTCTGGAAGAACCTAAAAATGTGGATCCCATTTCTGGTCTTGTCTCGTCCTCTGACTTGCAGGCAAGGTCGATGCACAATGTTAATTTTAACTTGCAGGGATTGGGAAGCTCTGCCTAGAAGGGGCAGACGAAGGATATCTCTATGCCTGAAGGTCAAGCGAGCGGGATGCAGATAGCCAACGATCAAGAGAGCGTGATGCCGAATGCTGATGGTCAAGCGAGCGAGGGGCAGACTGATGGTGGTCTCATGTGCCCGAAGCGGAACACTGTTGATCTCGTTAGCGGAGGAATGGTTCCTCCTTCGACCGGGAAAGTTATCCATTCAGTTGAGGACCTGTATGATGCAGATGGAAACCCTGATGAATTCTGGTGCAGGGTCGTCCAAGAAGATCCCGATGAGTAGTTCCACCCTCTCCTACTGCTTTTTGTGCTCTGGCTCGGCCCTCTCTTCTGGTTTTGTTCTTGTCTGTCTCAATGTTTTTGTTATCAGCTTGTTATATTGTTATCTCGCCTACCTTTCAGCTTGTTATCAGCTATGGGATCCAAAAACTGATGTTTATATTTCCCCTACGAGGGATTTTTTTGTGAATTCTGTTTTGGCACTGGTTTCCCTGCTTTAGGGCAGTGCTCCTCAGGATTTTATGTTCAAATGCCACTGCATAGGGCAATGTTCTGGCTATGGCTTGCTGTAAAAAATTTTTATCTGTTAATAGAATAGTTTTACTTAGAAAAAAAAAACATTTAGTTAATATCAAAATGAAGAATATAAATATGAGATGATAAGGAGTTCAATGGATGTCTTTTTAACAAAAGGCAAAGAAAAGGCAATGTTTAAAGACCAATAATTGAAATTTTTTTTGTTTGAAAGCTAGATGATACATTATGATATGTCATCATTGTTATAAGCAGCGGAAATCGAAAGCTTCGAGTTGAATATATGAGATGTTAATTAAAAATAATAATAATATTTATTTACTTGAGAGATTATTTATTTACTTGTTAACGTGGGTGATTTTTAATTGAGAAAAGTTCTAAATGTTATAGTACTTCATAGCTTATTAATTTTTTAAATAGATTTTCAATTTTAAAATTTGAAATTCTTATGATTTTATCATTAATGAAAGGATACTACTTAGTAGGTTTTATTTAATAAACATAATTTAATAATGATAATTTATTTATTTAAATAATTATTCAGTATTATCTAATAATTTTATTCAAAAAAGACGAGTGCATATATTAATTGATCAACTCTTAAGTACAAAAAATTTGGGAGGTTGTTAAGGTAGGACCTCAACACCCTCTTCTTTTTCAAAACTAGCATTTCCTTTTGTAGGTGAGGAAATTGCTATAGTATTTTTACTAGTTTCCATGTTGCATCTTTTTTATGTAGATCTTTCCATTAGGTTAGTATTTTGTGGATCACGGATTGACATAAGTGATTATCTTTGGTATCAAACACTATTTTTCTTGGAGCCAAATGCTACCTTTTTCCTCAAGCTTTCATTTCTTGGTTTACAACTTGTGGCTTGATCCTACCACCTTTCTCAAAGAAGACATGAAACATTAGATGAATCTTGGAGCCGATTTAGAAGAACCATTATGCAGGTCACTCATCTAATGCATTGGATGATCTTATAAAGGTCCATTAATTTGTTGCTAGTATTTACTGGATTTTGTTTTCAATTAATGTTTGTTTATAAGGTTGAAGATGGAGAAACGATGATCCCCTTTTGAAAAAGGACACTTTCATTGACATTGATCAACATGTTGTTTCATACTTTTTCTAATGCGTGTGAAGAATGGCTTCTCTGATGTGAAATGTGTTATCCAATGCATGATCTTTAGAGGCATCTAATAAAAAGGGATTCATTACTTTACAAGGGGTGGCCTTTTTGTTAATTTGTGTGGTTTTTAAAATTGAAACATCAAAAGTGAGTTTTTAAGAGCTTGTTGACCACTTTTTTTAACCATATGTTTAAGGATTATGCAGAATGCTCATGCGTAGTGGGGTAACTTGAAGTTTAAAAATACACCGCCCAATTTTCTAATGAATATGGAATCTTGATCTATGACAAAGGAAGTGGTCATGCCACATGACTTAAAAATATGATCCATGAAGACTTGGGCCACTAAGAATGATTTCAGATATACAAGGAATGAAATGCAAGTCAAAAAAGGAAATTAAGCACACAAAGCGAAATATAATAGAAAGCATAGTACTATAGTGAAAGCTCAACTTCAATTAATAAAGAAATAGTATAATATTGTAGAACACAAACTAGCCAAAATGGTGGTAGCTATTTCTTAAGAAAGAGAGATGGTTTCTACATGCATTCACAAAACCATTACATAAGCCCCAAAAAATGACAATTTAACATGAAGAAAGAACTCTAAAGGTGTAAAATCCTAATCTTAGAATATGAAGTTCCAAAAGGTTTGTGGACCCCAAGGTTTAGTTGGTGCATCCATTTTCTGGGGGCATAACTCTTGCATACAATATCTGTTTGGCACACACTATAGATCATTGGAAAAATCCATCCATTGACTACAAATTTTGATTGGGAATAGCGCATATCATGGCAATCCTTGGCCCCATAAATTCCAAAAAGAATTGTTTAGGACCTCAAAACAACCCTCTAAGTTTGGGACCCAAAAAAACAAATAAAATCTGCTAAGAATATAAATAATTATTGTTTCAATAAAAGACGGGGGGGGGGGGGAATTGATAAACACCTAGATAAATTTGTAACACCCTCATCCCACATCTATGCAAGTAACTAACCAACCAGGGTAAACATGTGATGAAGAGTTACTATGATAAGATTAAACCTCATAGGTGACCTTAAGGAAGTGAAACTGACTGGAAAACCTCATACAAACCTTCCACATTAGCAAACAGACTCCCAAGGACCATCCCAACCCCTCAGGTAACTATCCGCTGGGTCCCTTTGATGTTTTAGGCCTTCAAGTCCCCATACACTCCCACAGAGTATGAAAGCATGAGTCTAGATTCTTTCTCCCAGATACCTATGTCAACATCCTCAAGTTTTGAGCCAATTTTTCAGGCCCAGAGCACAGGTCACTTACCATAATTCAATGACAAGCTGAGACATGAAATATAATTGAAAAACAATGGTGCAAAATAAAATAATGGAATAAGGACTTGACTGGACCCCTACTAGCCATCACAGACATTTCATCAAACATGTTACAATTATGTAATCTACAAGTTTAAATAACATATTTAAACATAGGGGTCTCATACTTATCTGAAAATCACTAAAAAGCATTTCTCCCTTACATAATTAGCTGCAGTATCATATATTACGTCATATATACATTTTTTATTAAGTTTACAATAAAAAACATGAGGAGATACATACATCCTCACTGTCAAAATACATGCTCATAACTAGTCTAATAACAAAAGAAATATCAAGGATACATCATCCATAGGATCCACATATAAATAAATACATTTACACATTGATTTCCAAGGAAAATACTTTCTCATTAATGAATGTAAAAGCCAACCAGGGATGGGACTATCGTGTTCCACCCAACCATAGATTGGCTGAGCCAAATATTTCTTCAGTCAATCATCCCCGTGCCATATTCCAAGCATGAATGTGGGACTCATGACCAACAAAAAATAACCAAACAAGAATGGATGTTACTGGAGTTCTCCACCTAAACCATGACGAATTTTACAACCACCTAGTCTCTTAGGATTTATCGTCATCCATATTCTAATCCAGGGATAACTAGGCCTACATCGAGACCCACTCTCTAGGATTTACCACACATCCCATCTCAGGACCACTAGGTACAATGGAGAGAATTCCACCTCCTAGATTTACCGTATATCCCTCCATTCATCGGCAGGGATTCATAGGCCCACCGAGGCACACAATCTTTGCTTTACCGCAACCCAAAGTCTGGTTCAAAGCTCACTAGGCCAATGGATTTACTGTGATCCACAATCCGGTTCAGGTATCACTAGGCCATGTGTTTTTTATTTCAGAGATCCACCTCACTCATATTGAAATCCATCTGACAATCCAGCTGAAATATAGCATGAGAACCCATATGATCAAGGTTATCCAAAAATTGCAAGGCTAGGATGAAAAAATTGTCACACCTGGAAAAATCCATGCCATGATAGAAAATAACCACATGCAATAACATGCATGCCAGATCTAGCAAGGAAATCAAAGTTTCCAATCAATACCTGTACATAATCCTATTTTAGCTGCTTTATCCTAATCCTTGCTTTCTCCTTCCTTCCTCCTGCTTTCTTTACCTTTCTTGATCCAATGCCAAAGTGTTCCAAGAAATTATAAGTTTCCAAGAGAGAGAGAGAGAGAGAGAGAGAGAGAGAGAGAGAGAGAGAGGGCTCCAAAACCAAACTGATAAGAGGCACCAATTGATCCTCATAAGCCTTTTTATTGATGACGCCTTTATTTTCTTCATTTTCCATTATTTTCCATCATTTTCCTCCTCACATGAAACATGTGATTTTTCACCTCCCTTTTCTCTTCATTTCCATTATTTTCATAAATAATTGTTCCAAAAATGCCAATTTGTATTTCCAAAGCCTTTTCCATTTCCTTTTCCAATTTCCTTAGCCATAATAAACCAAATGGACATCCACTAGGATGTTTTTCCCAACATTCAGCTTCGAATAAGTGTCCCATCAATCGTGGTTATTTTTTTAAACTTTTATTACATGAAATTTTCACTAGGGTTGTTACAGAACCCTCCCCCTTAAGGTACACCGTCCTCGGTGTTCAATCACACATATATCTCAGAAAAAAGATTCGAAAGAAAACATACTACTCATGGAGCTTTATAACATAGCTCGATGTAATATTCACAATGAGCACCCTACTAAAAAGAAAACTAACATGACAACATAACAACATAGAGTCTATATTGACATGACACCCATACCGCTTATTGGAGCTTTATAACATATATGATGATGGTATATCAATCCATAAAAATATGTACATATACACAAACATCACATCAAAACATATATCAAACATCACCAAAACATATGCCAAACATATACCAACATCATACGAAAACTGCTTTGCCTGAGCCAGAAAATATGGAAGGATACATAGCTCACATATGATCTGCCATCTCCCATGGAGCTTCATCGGGCCCAAAGTAATTCCATTTCACTTTAAATTTCTATATTTCTCAATTTCAGAGCATGAACACCTTTTTCTGTGATATACACTCAGGCTCTGGCTGGAATTCTCCATTTGGTTCCACCATCCATCTCAATGATAGTTGTTTGGTTCTCTACCTGCCTATTGTCCACAACTGCATAAATATGAGGAATGCTCTGCCCAATATCCCCAAGAGTCTGCGCCTCCTGTGTACTATATATTTGAGGCCTACACCCTAATTCTGTGGACAATCTCTCCTAATGTGTTCATCACCACCTGTCCAACACTCCAACTGTCCAGTACCATTACCTCTATGTTGCTGCTATGATTTTTGTCCCTGTCTAGCTGCATTAAAATTCCTTTTTGGTGCCACATTTTCCTTTTCTTCTGCATTCTAAGGCCTCTCTATTTTTAGTTGCCATTTAGCTTTACCTTTGTATTTCCATTTCCATCCTTGCTAAGATTCATTCTCACACCTTGACTGCTCATAACAATGCTTCAATTTCCCAATGACTTCCTCAAGTGACCGAGGTTGATCATACTCAATCCAATATCTAAATGCTAATGGCAAGAAACTAAAAAATTGATGGAATTTATCCTTCTCATATTTAAGATATGGTACATACCTCAATAGCTCTAGGAACTTAGTCATGTACTCTTCATTTTTCATTGACCCCATATTTAGCTCATAAAATTATTTGGCCTTACTATCGTAGTACCTTTCTGACAAGTACTTCTTCGAGAAAATCATATTGAACTCATGCCAGCTCAAGTCCTTTGTCTTGATGTCTTTGACCCACTTCAAATATTTCCATGAGATATATACTTTACCTTTTAGGCTGAAGGTAACAATTATGGACTTCATATTGTATCTGTACTCACGCAACTCAAATAATTTGTTCATCCCAAGTATCCAAGCCTTTGCATATTCTGTTTTCTTGAAGTCCCCATCAAAATTAGGTGACTTTTCTTTCTTAAATTCATCTGAAAAGTATCCCCTGTCACTCTTCCTATAAGAATGATAATGATGAGGATCATGGTTTCTATCTGAACTTGAACTAGAATAGTACTTTTACTCATCACCCCCCTATCCAGAGTGTCCAAAAAACTTCCATCTCTCATTGTGTAAACTCTAATCGACCTATGTCTACCAGGATACCTACTTCCATATGCCCCATTAATTATATCCTCCTATTCATGGCTGGTACGAAGTGGCCCTTGCCACTGCAATTCTAAAAAACTTTGAAGAAGTATTGCATTAACCTCTTCTTGTTTCTCTTGTGCCTGTATGATTCTATAATTGTTTTCCTTATAACTCCTTATTTATTACTTTAACATTCTCAATTTGTTTGCAAAATCATAATATTGCCACCACACTACTCATTTGATTCACAAGGAGAGTATTTGTAGTCTACCATCTTTCTATTCATTTTGATATTTATCCTGCAAGACATAATATTTTAGCTAAAAAAAATCATAATAAACCAATGTACCTTAGTATATTTTGGGGAGGATACCTCATATGGAAGATCATCCAAATCAATGTGATACATGTAAAAACATAATCATAACAACATATAGACATATAACAACTAAGTGTACCAACACATAACAGTATTCTAGATAGAGTCCAATCATCAGTGCATGACCATATCACTACACATACTATGACCTCATGCATGACGATATAAATGATACCAATGTATGTGGACAATACACAATCATAAACATAGATGATACACAAGCGTACACACAGACAATACACAAACATAAACATGGATAATCCACAAGTGTAAACACAGGTAATACACACATATAAACATATGTAATCAAGCATAAATGGAAAATACTTGTGACAACATGTAACCAAGCATACAAGGACGATACATGTAACGAATCATACACTCATGATGACACTTCCCATATTTCACATGGTGAAATCACTACAACCATGACTAACAGCATGCATATGCAACCAACACATAGACCATAAGGATTAAGTCACACGTAAAACTGACATGAATGCATGACCAACACACACTGCCCATCAAGTATAAGGGGTGAACCATGCTTTCATACCACTCTGTAACACCCTCATCCCACATCTATCCAAGTCACCAGCCAACTGGGCTAAACATGTGACGAAGAGTTACTATAATCAAATTCAACCTCCTAGGTGACCTTAAGGAAGTGGAACAGATGGAAACACCTCATACAAACCTTCCGTACCAGCAACTAGACTCTCAGGGACCATGCCAAAGAACTCAAGTAACTAACCCCTGGGTCGCATTGAGGTTTTAGGCCTTCAAGTCCTCGGAAGCTCCCATAGTATACACATGGGTGTGTAAGGGAGGCTTTGGATGCTCTCGTAGAGTATCCAAGCATGCATCCAAGGAATTTTTCCCATAGACCTGTCTTAACGTATCTGGGTTTTGAGCCACTTTTTAAGGCCTAGATCCTAGGTCACTGCCCAGAATTTAATGACAAAGCTAAGACATGAGATATAACAATAAAAAAATGGTGTAAAATCAAATACTGGAATAAGGACCTGATTGGACCCATACTAGACATGACAGGAATTTCGTCAAACATGTCACAATTATGTAATTTATAGGTTTAAATAACATATTTGAACATAGGGGTCTCATACTTATCTGAGAATCACTAAGAAGCATTGCTCCCTTACATCATTAGTTGTAGTATCATCTATTAGGTCATAGATACATTGTTTATTCATTTACAAGAAAAAACATGAGGAGAGCCATACATCATCACTATAAAAATACATGCTCATAACCAACCTAATAACAACATAAATATTAGGGATACATCAACCATAAGATCCACAAATAAATCAGTACATTTACACATTGATTACTAAGGGAATTAATTTATCATTAAAGAATGTAAAAACCAACCGATGATGGGACTACCACGTTCCACCTAACCATAGATTGGCTTAGCCAAATTTGTCTTAAGGTAATCACCCCCATGCAATATTCCAGCATGAATGTGTGACTCATGACCAACCAAAAAATCATGTATGCTAATGGAGTTATCTACCTACACTGTGAGGAATTTTACTACCTCCTAATCTCTCAGAATTTTCCATAGTCCACAGTCTGATCCATGGATCATGAGGCCCTACAACAAGACCCATTCTCGAGTATTTACCGTAAATCCCATCCCAAAACTACTAGGCCCAACTGATAAAAATCCACCTCTTGGCTTTACTGTATATCATGTCATTCACCGACAGGGATTCCTAGGTGTACCAAGGCACACAATCATGGATTTAATGCGACCCACAACCTAGTTAAGGGGTCACTAGGACAATGGATTTACAAAAATCCACAGTCTATTTTAGGGATCACTAGGCCATGTGTTTTTCATTTCAGAGATCCACCTCACTCAGCTTCAAATCTGTAACATCCTCTTCCCATGTCTACTCAAGTAACCAACCAACCAGGCTAAACATGTGACATGAGGATAATATGATCATATTCATCCACCTAGGTGACTTTAATGAAGTGGAATCAATGGAAACACATCATACAGACCGTCCACTTCAGCAACAAAACTCCTAGGAACCATCAAAACCAGTCAGGTAACTATCCCCTAGGTCCCATTGATTTTTCTAACCCACCTAATCCCTGGACGCTCCCACAGTATAACCATGGGTGTGTTTGGGAGGCTCTAGATGCTCCCATGACATAGGCATGCATGTTTCTAGGGACTAAATTGGCCAGAATTGTGCCTGCGTCTGCCAGATTGAAGGCACTTTTTCATGCCTAAAGACTAGGCCACTGCCCAGAACTTAATGAGAAGCTTAGATAGGAAATATAATAGCGAAACAATGATGTATTTGTAAAATCCATGACAATGCCTAGACTGGACCCCTACTAGCCATGATAGGAATTTCGTCAAACATACCATGAATATGTAATCTACAAGTGTAAACAACAGATTTGAGAATAAGAGTCTCATACTTATCTGAGAATATCTAAGAAGAATTGTTGCTACATCACATTAACTACATTATAGTCTATTTAGGCATAGATACATTATTCATTCAATTACTAATCAAAACATGATGAGATCCATACTTCATCACCATCATAAAAATCAGTCATAATCATATAAGAAACAGAAATGACAAGCACATAACAACCATATAAACCATAAAATCACAAACATAATTACCCATCAATACAAAGGAAAAAGAGCTCTTATTGCCATAAGAACAATTCAACCGAGTATGGGACTTCCACGTTCCACCCGACCATAGACATGGATGAGCCAAATATCTCTTCAGATAATCACCCCTGTGCCATATTCCAAGCATGAATGTGTGATCTCATAAACCGAATCCATCAAAACCAAACCAGGGATTCCATAGGCCAAACCACCTCAACCCTTAACCAGTGATTCCACCTCATGGTCGGACATCAAAACCATCACCAGATTCATCTCTATCGAAACTATTGAGGGCTCAAGAGTGTTTGTTCCAACCAAGGCTCCAAGACTAGTAACCCAACCCCAGTTGTTTCCAGGCTCCAGAGCATTTTTCCAACCAAGGCTTCAAGGCTAATAACTAAACCCACCTAGGATTGCAAAGCGTTTTTCAATCCAAGGCTCCAGGAAAATTAGCTCAATCCAATAGTTTTCCGACCAGCTCCAAAGCGTTTTTCCAGCCAAAGCTCCAAGAACTAATAACTCAACCCACAATAGAATGGATCCTAAGAACCAACTATAAAATAAACAATGAAAATGAACCCACAAAAACATGGCTATCTAGGAAATGGCGAGGCTTGTAAAAACCATTCTCAATCTAGGAAATCCTCCATGGCAATGAAATATCATGACCAAGAAACCACATGCATGCACCATGCATGCCAAAACTAGTGAGGAAAACATACATGCAACTTGATATGTGTAATTAAACCAGTTGTAGTTGTTGATCCCGATGTCCTCTTATGCTTTCCCACTTTTCCTTTTCCTTCTTGCTCCAAATATCCAAGTATGCCACACCCTCCATGAGTGATCCAAGAAAACTCTAAGTATCCAAGAGTATGAGAGAGAGAGATAATAATGAGAGCTTCAAAACTGCACTAAACAAAATCCATGAGCTGATCCTCAGAATCATTTTTATTAATGAGGCCTCTATTTTCTTCAATTTCCATTATTTTCCTTCAGTTTCCTCCTCACATTCAACCTATGACATTTCGCCTCCCTTTTCTCCTATTTTCCATTATTTTCATAAATAAATTCCAATAAATGCCACCTTGCCTTTCCAAAGCCTTATAAAGTTCCTTTGCCAATTTACTTAGCCATAATAAACCATATGAGCACCCACAATAGGATGTTTTTTCCCAATATTCAACTTGGAATACATGCCCCATGACCTTGGTTATTATTTTTCCTTTATTAACTTTTGTTACATGGAATTTTCATGAGGGATATTACAGAACCGTACTCACTGGGGGAACACTGTCCTCTGTGTTCAATAACTCCTACAACCAACATGACTATTGTAAGAAAAAATTACTGCTCATGGAGTTTTATAACTTAGCTCGTTGCACTATTTACAATGATGATACTACTGAGAAGCAAACTAACATGGTAACATAACATCATAACATCATAATGACAACCATAATTACATGGCACAATACCACTTATTGGAGATTTATAACATAGCTCATGCGGTATTTACATCCACACATATGTACATATATTATAACAGCACACTAACATATACCAAAACATATATCAAAACATATACCAAAATATTCTCTCAACCAATGAATAAGGATGGATACATGGCCCGCATATGATCTGCCATATCCCATGTAGCTTCATCAGGCCCAAAGTGCTTCCATTTCATTCTAACTTGCTCGATTTCTCGTTTCTTGAGCATGAGCATTTTTCTAAGAAAAATCCATTGAGGTTCCAGCTAGGATTCTCCTTCTAGCTCCACCTACAATACAAACCATTCAATCAAATGATAAACATATTTAACATATTTATTATGTAATGAAACATGGAAAACATCATGTACTTTCACTGTCGAAAGTGGTGCATATTGATATGCTATTGTACCAATCCTCTCAATAATCCTGAAAGGTTCATAAACAATGGTGCCATCTTGGCACATGATCCCTTTTGCAAGTAGCCCTTCTTAGGCTTGATGTGAAACTACAGATGTTCCCCAACTTGAAACTCCTTTCAAAACCTATTCTGATATGCATATATCTTCTACCTATCCCATGATTCTTTCGAATTATTCCTGATTACATGCATTTCCTATTCTATCTTTTCCAATATGTCTAGTCCAATCAACACCCTATTAACCGGATCACTCCAATTGATGGGAGTTTTGCAAATCCTCCTATATAGTGACTCAAATGGACTCATCCTCAATGATTCTTGATACCCATTGTTGTAAGAAAACTCACCATTGGAAGATACTCTTCCCACTTTTGTTGTTGATGCACCACATACATCCTCATCATGTCCTATGGTATCCTGTTGACCCTCTCTATCTGTCCATTTGTTCGTGGATGATAAGTTTTGTTGAAGGCCAAATCTATGCCCAAAACTGAAAAAAAAACTCCCTCCAAAACATGGAAATGAACTTCGCATCCTTTTCTGACACAATATTCTTCAGAACACCATGCAATTTGATCGCATCCCTGATAAAGACATGTGCTACCTCGCTGGGTGAAAATGTAGAGTTCACTTGAATGAAATGCACTACCTTTGTCAGCCTGTCCACAAAAACTATGATGGATTCATGTTGTTTCACTTTCCTCGAAAAACCTATGATTAAATCCATGGAAATAACCTCTCATTTCTATTGTAGTATCGCAACCAACTGTAGAAGTCCACCTGGGTTCTTACACTCTACCTTAACCTACTGACAATCCAAACACCTAGCCACAAAATTTGCTATGTCTCTCTTCAAGTTCGGCCAATAATAAAACTTCTTCACTGCTATCAGCATCTTCTGATAACCTTGGTGACCTGAATATGGTTTTGCATGAAACTATATGAAGATCACCTTCTTGAGATCACTACTATTAGGCACATATATCATGTCTCAAAACCTGACCAAGCCATCTATTGTGATACCATAATCCACATCTTGTATTACTGCACTTGTACTTGCACCTCTACCACTACTTGTACATGTACCTATGTCTGCACTCTGTTGAAACCTGTGCACAATCTCCATATACCTGTCATCTTGCTGACCTACTTGCAAGATCCTATCCTAGAAGTGTATCCCATAGGAGTCATGGTTGTTATGTGATTTACCTATACCCGCCTGCTAAGAGCATATGCAAACTCGTTCGATTTACCTTTGATGTACCAAATCCTGAAATCAAATGCATTGACCATGGCCAACCATCTCAATTACTAGCATTCAAATTTAGCTAGTCAAATAGATACCTAAATCTATTTTGATCACTGATCAAGACAAATCATATAGCTATAAGATAGTGCCTCCACATATTCAATGCATGTATGATCACTGCCAACTCAATATCATGCATTGGATAGTTTTTCCCATGCCCATTTAGTTTCCATGACTCTTAACATATCACCTGTCCATACTGCATAAGGAATCAACCAATTCCTCTCTTGTAAGCATCTATACATACTAAAAATTGCTTGTTAGGATATGTGACTTTTAACACTAGAGCATGTGTCAACAATTGCTTAAGCTACTCAAAAAATGCCTCATACTCCTCTGTCCATTCAAACTTCTTACCTTTTCTCTACAATGATGTAATATGATAAGAAATATGTGAAAGTTCCTCATGAACCTCCTGTAATAACCTGCCAATCCCATGAATTATCTCACCTCATCTATATTCCTAGGACTTACCCACTCCATGATGACCCTTATCTTTTCTGAATCTACTGCAATTCCCTCCTTGGAAAAAAACATTTCCCAAGTAATGTACCTGATTTTGAAAGAAACTACATTTTCTAAGATTATAATATAATTGATGCTCTCTTAGCAATCTCAACACTGTTTCTAAATGTTCAACATGCTCTTCTTCATTTTTAGAATATACCAGTATATCATCAATGAACATGATATTGAACTTGTCCAGATAAGGATGCAACAAACTATTCATCAAGCACATAAATGCAGTTGTAACATTAGTCAAAACAAAAGGAACTACAAAAAACGCATAATTCCCATACCTAGTTCGAAAGGTTTTCTTGTGAATGTCATCTTCCTTTATGCATACATGATGATATCTCGATCTCAGATCAATATTTGAGAACATTTCTACTCCGTTCAACTAATCAAAAAATTCATCAATCCTTGAAAACAGGTACCTGTTCTTGATGCTCACTTTGTTCAACTTCCTGTAGTCAATGCACAATATGGGAGTACCATCCTTCTCCTTCACAAACAATACCAGTGCATCCCATGATGATACGCTCGGCCTAATGTATCCTTTGTCGAGCATCTCTTTTAGTTGCAACTTTAACTATACCAACTAATGTGTCCTCATCTTTTAAGGTGATTTTTATGTTGTAGCTACCCCAGGTACCAACTCAATAGAAAATTATACTTCCCTATGAGGTGGAAAATCTAAAACTTATGGGGGAAATACATCCTAAAACTGTTGTAGAACTGGGTACTTGCTCAAAAAATCTGCATCATCAACTTCCTTACCTTTTTCACTATAAATATGTACTGCAAAAAACACACACCCTTTCCTGGGACTGCGCCTGGCCTGCATAACTAGCACCATTCTTACCGATGTTTCTTTATTCTTACCCTGTAATACTCTTGGTTCCCCATTGTCATCCAAGAATTCAATGGCCTTGTCATAACAAACTACCTTGGTCCTATGAATATATATCCAATACATACCCAATAACATACTGAATGATCCCAACGGTAATATTTTCAAGTGCACTACCATAGACAAGCCATTCGACTCAAATGCAGAAGTTCTTACCTAGTGATGAACTCTTTTCTTTGTACCTGTAGCCAAAGACACTAACCAACTCTCTACATGCAATTCCCTATTCAAGCCATACTTATCCAACAGTTCAGGACTAACATAGCTATAATTAGATCTAGGGTCAGTCAAAATAGAAAAAAATTGATCATAAATCTTATCGTCCATCTCGATGATAAATGTTTTATGGTCTACCTGCCTGTTTTTCAGCACTACATAGATAATGGGAGTACTATGTCCAACATAACCCACTATATGTGCTTCATGCACATCGTATATCTATGGTCTACCACCCTAATGTTGTGGACAAAATCTCCTATGATGATCTCCTCCACAAGTCCAACACTGCACGGGTTCCATGTTTTCATTCTTATTCTTCTCCTCAGACTGAAGTCCCTATCCTTTTCCACATGTATTGAGCTTCTTAGGTGGTGAACCATTCTCTTTGTTACTTGTATTCTAAGGTATTTCTCACTTCTTGTCCCATTTTACCTTGTTCTTATCATTACCTTTTCGATATTTCTTAGTCTCAGATCTGCGCTTTGATTACTCATAAAATTTATTTAGTTTATGAATAACCTCTTCCAATGATATAGGCTCATCAAACTCAATCCTTTATCTGAATGTTATCGATAGCCCATTGATGAATCTCTGAATCTTTGCCTTATCCTCCTTGAGCTAAGACATATATCTCAACAACTCCAAGAACCTGCTAGTATACTCCTCATCTATCATGGAACCCATCTTCAACTCATAAATATATTTTTCCCTATCATCATAGTATTTCTCTAATAGATACTTCTTCCAAAATAGTCTCTCAAACTCACTCCAAGTTAGTTCCTCCTCATAAATATCTCTAACTTTATTCACATATTCCCACCAAATATCCGCTCTACCTCTGAGGTTGAATGTAGCTATTTTGGATTTCATGTTTTCCAAGTAATCTTGAAACCTGAAAAACTTCTTCATACCAAAAAACCATGCCTATGCATCCTATGGTTTCTTCATCTCTCCATAAAATGTAGGTGGTTTTTCCTTCTTAGACCGATCAGGAAAATAACCCGTGTCACTCCTTATGTAAGGATGATAATGATGATGATCATGCTTCCTGTCAGTTTCAGAACTAGAATGATACATGTGCCTGTAATGTCTCCTATCTGGGGTGTCCAAGAACCTGCTATCTCTAATTATGTCATCTACATTAGGCCTCGGTTTTTAAGCTCTTGTGGTTATCAGTTATTGAAGAGCTCCTGGGATTATCCATAGTATTAAGGAATATTTGTCGACGTTTCAAATCCCATCCATCTTCAAGACATTTGAATGAAGGATTGAAAGAAGGGATTTTAGGCCATTAATAGTGAAGAAGAATATGAAAATAGCTGACGAGAGTTATTAATTTTTATTTTATATATATTTTATTTTATTATTTAATTTATTTCCAAAAAAAATAGGAATATATATATATATATATATATATATATATATATAGATATTTATTTATTTATTTATTTTCTATTTTTTTTAATAAATTTTTTTCTAATTTAATAATTTTATTTTATTTTTATAATAATTACTTTGAATAAGATGAACTAATTTTAATTTAATTAAATATTATGTGATAATATCCATTTTTATATATAATCTAACTAAATGAAAATCCTAAAAATAAAATATATATAAAATAACAATCAATAACTCCGGTTGACTCTTTTCATATTCTTCTTCACTATTAATGGCCTAAAAATCCCTTATTTCAATCCTTCATTCAAATGTCCTGAAGATCGATCCCCGCTGGGATTTGAAACATCGACAACTATTCCTTAATACTGTGGATAATTCGGGAAGCTCTTTAATATATTAGACCTATGATTAGAGGGAGACCTGCTCCCATATGCTCCATTGGTCCCATGCTCATGTCCATAGCTGATACGAAGTGGTCATTGTTTTTGAAATTTTGAAAAGCTTTGAAGGATGGTTGCATTAACCTCTGCTTTATTTTCCTTATTTATTCCTTTAAAATTCTTAGCGTGTCTTCTATTGACTCAAATTATAGACTTATACTTTTCTAATAAATTTTCAACCCGATCTGAGTTTAATTTACTGCAGCGGCACAGGGAATTCATGTAGCAGAGGAATAGAATTTCCTACAGCGACAAAATGTTGAATCAAACTATAGACGTATAATTTTCCAATCATAAATTATCAGCTCATGGTAGGTAAGCTTGTGAGATGATATGCAAAATATATCCAGGCTTATTACTGGAAGTGTTCATAAATTAACTATTCATACACACACCAACTAATGCCTCTTTTCCTGCATCAATACTTTAGCAGCAAAGTCTATGGAGTGGAATATAACATCCTTTGAAGCTCTCGGTATTGCTGATATTGACCATGAAAAGATTAAAAGATCAAATTACAACAATCAAGAAACCAACTTAGAGAATCATAAATCCAAAATTTGATCAAATGAAAATTAAACACATTAACATTAGAAAATTATTCATTTAATCAATTAACAATCTGTTGTTGAAACTTTAGAAAGAATTCATTAGCAGTGTAAAAATAATTATTGTTGCATAATAAAAAGAATTAAACACACACACACACTGCAGGAGTTGTGATCGAAGGGGGCCCTCCCTCACTAAAGAACCCCTTCAAAACTCGAAGAGATTTCTCATCAAAGTAAACAGAACATAACATATTATATTAATCTAAAAGTATACAACCAAGTACAATCTGATATATTTCTTATTAGCAGAAATCCCAACCCAACCCTCTTACAATATGAAATATATCTCCTTTTATACAATCTCTAAAGCCCATATTTGGCTCGAATGACTAATCTAAGCTATCAACCAACAATACAAGTCTATACTATCAAAATTAGCTTTTATTGGGTCTAATCCATAATTGAAAGCATGGATTAGACAATTCCTGTTACATAGCTGAAGTTGTAGGAAATTTGGTTACAAGAAGAAATCTGTAAGTTCAGGTTATTTCAAAAGGAGGCTCAAAGCAACCAATAGGATAGCCTTCATGTGCAACGAATTCCCCACAAAACCCATGTCCTTGTTGGATCTGGAAATAAGTAGAATACAATCAACCGCTGATGTCACTACAGGAAATCAGAACTTTTGCGGGAAATTCAGATTTGCATCAGGAAATCCAGAACGGCTGCAAGAAATCTAGAATGGCTACAGGAAATGTGGCCACACGACCTGTCTTCAATATTTTTCATAGTTTCTTTGAATCAAAGAAAATATTAATGAAATCAGGATGGTTGTACGAAATCAATGTCTGCGGGAATTCCGAATCTTCTGCAGGAAATGTGGAACTGTTGCAGGAAATTTGAATATGCTGGAGGATATCCCGAATGGCTATACGAAATGTAGTTGCATGAGTTGTTTTCAAGATTTTGTGGAGCTGCTTCAAATCAAATAAAATCTGCACATGGGTTCTAGATCAATTGGAGTGGTAATTCAATAAAGATACAACTAGATCAAATAATACTTCAAGTTCAAGGCAAAATGACACTTATTATGTTAATTTGACATACTTTAATCTTATAGCACCTTTTAGCCAAAACAAAACAATATAGCTGAAATAAGCATAATTATGGGTGGAAGGAGTTAAAAAATAGGGGAAGTAAGGCCTAGGAAAGGTGTCAAAGAATAGGAAAAATTGAGACTCAACATCTCCCCCACACCAAAACTCCTGCATGTCCCTATGCAAGAAAATAAATTGTTGTATTTTTGCTCCCCTGAAAAACAAAAACATTTATGGATGTTCGTAATAATGTTCTTGCAATTCTACATGACCTGTATTTCCTTCACTAGATAGAGCTTGTTTCAAAAACAAAGTGTCTGCTGGACTCTTTATTTTTTTAAACTGATTTCATGAAAATATAGCACAAAGGCTTCCATGGGAATACTAACTTGCAAGGATGGTTTTGTTTACTTGAATAAAATAGCCAACTTATTAAAATTTCCATAAAAATTTCTAGGGCATCCTCGATCAGAAGTTTTATTTTAATATCCTCATTGTAAATATGAGTGACATGATTTTAAATCTATGGTGTTTAAAAGTAGTCATAATAATACTTTCCCATAGTTACCATCTTACCATTATCCACATATATTCAAAGTTCCTCTTTTCTAGGCAAGGTGAGGTACCTGCACTAAGGGTCCCACATTCATAAAAAAATTTGTTCCAAAAAGATAGAATTCCATGGCGTAACACTAGAAGGATCTTTAATGCCATTCTCAGAGGTATATGATAATGAATTCAGGAATACAAAAACTACCAAGTAAATCATATTGTAAAGTTAACTTTAATACCACAGGCATTGCCCTACTGGCATCAGGCATTAATAGCCTCGACAGGGATGCCTTTTAACCCACGAAATGCCTGTGTCCTAACTGTTAGATATAGATTCAGAGTTTTTTCAAGGAATTTACATTTATTTTGAAATTAATTGAATGCCACTATCTCGAATTCGTAACCAGCTAACGACAGTTCCATTCACAAGAACTGACAAGAAATAACAGGTCGACTCGTGATGAGACCTCTTGTCCTCCATATTTTTATCTGAAAGCCATTACCTTGGCTTGGTGACCAGTGCGGTAAAGCCATTCTCGTTAGGACCCATGACCATGGTAGGTAGGCTCATAATGAGACCTCCTATCCATCAATTAATCTATCTTATATAAAAAAATCTAATTATAATCAACCCTAAATAGGTTACTGAATAGTTGGGGAGGTGATTTTTCTCCTTAAGAGTACGGGATGGCGTGAAAAGTTTTTAATTACTAATATTTACTAGTTCTTCCTTCTACCCTGAAGACTCATTTTAAATAAAACATATTTGATAATGACTAAAAAAATTCCTGAAATTGATCATGTTAGGGTTCTAATAAAAACTTGTTATAGTTTTGTAGGCGTGGTCCATCATAGGAATATTCTGATCAATACCTTTGAAGAGGGTCTTTAAAAGAAAGTTTTGAATGATAGTTATTAATCAATAATCAAAGTCACTTTATAAAATATGAGGCATTAAGAGTAAATTTCTTCTAACAAGTCTTACCACGACAGTGCATAAATCAAAATTTTACAAGTTGTACTTTAGTGAATCACAATTTCAAGAGTGTTGTTATACAATTTTATTTCAGATGGCATCTTTATTCATTACCTTACCCTATTTTAAAGAGAGAAATATCCCTTTTAAGTGTAGGCGTACTTCCAATGTAGCCATGTATGCAACATAATGCAACATATACTCACACTTAGTTTTAAAGAATAAACCTCGATACATACCAAAGTGTGAGAAACCAGTTGCTTTGATTGATATGGTACCAAGAGTTTCCAGTTAATAAGGGAATGAGGTGTGCTAACAATTGTTTGGAACCAAGATTCAATAGGACCAACATATTGATTATTCTCCAAATCTTCCATATCTTGATGTTTTATCTCTTCATATTAACAAGGGTGGTTAAGGGAAATTCTAGGATTTTCTTCTTGGTGAGCTTCAACAACAATTTTCAAAAAAGTTCCAATTATATATTTCTCCAATAATGGTTTATGGATTAAAGTTTCTTACCAAGGTAAATGTTGTGTGGTAATAGGGGAAGTTTCTAAATTCACTCCTCTCCCCTCTCCAAAATATATGGCATTACATTGAGTAGGAAAAATAGGCGTTTTAAATTTATGTGCAACTTGATAACCAAAATTAGGATTTGGTTGCACAAATGATTGAGGCCATAGAGAATGATAACATGGTGGTGAAATAAATAGGAATTTTGTTTGTTGTGGCTCAGGTAATGGAGTTTGCATGGGGAATTTACCTAGAGAAGAGGCTCCAAACCATCCTTGAGGTTGTGGGAATATATAGCTCGAGGGAGAGGTCCAATGTGCCCATAAGGTGGGGTATTGCGTGAGAGGAGGATTACAAGTTTTCCATGGAACTGTAGGGTTCTATATGTGTTAAGGAACCTGTTGGGGATAATAAATACTATTTCAAGTATTAAATGATGATGAGTTTTGATTTATGCCTAGCAGTCGATTTATTTCCTTACTTGATTCCTTAAACACATGTTGAAACCCCGATAGTGATGGAAAATAATTTGCTGAATGATACTCCTTGCACTGCTTCTGTTCTTCCTATAAATAATCCAATTGTAAATTTAGACAAGATTTTGTAGTTCCTATTTTTGTAGTAGATTTCAAAAATTGAGAAGAAGGTTCTTGAGAATTCTTACCAATCTTAGAGATTCCTCTTGAATAACTAATGCACAATTTAAAAACATCATCATATGGTAAGGGAGAAAAATCACCTGCTCCTACAAGATTTAAATATTCTAAAAATTCATCTTTGATTACTTTGAGTAGGAGTGTTTTCAAGGTCTTTTTTACCAAATTCTTATGTTTTGATTTTTGGAGGTTGTATCTAAATCACTCCACCTAATCCTCCAAACTTTCATTTCCCACCCCGTGCTATCCCAAAAATATCTTCACTGGCCTGGAAATAATCTTGGTATTTCTCCAAGAATACATTCTTCATGTCTTCCCATGTTTGAATGCAGTTCCCTCCAAGGCTCATGAACCATCGGAGAGCTGCTGCTTTTAGAGTAAGACGAAACACTTGCAACCTTTGAGAATTAGTACAATAATCATATCCTCTACAAAGTACCTCAAATTCAAATAAGAATGTATCTAGGTCTTCATTTTCCAAACCATGAAATTTTGGTAGTGTAGATGGGGGAATACTATGCATTTGTGCCACTCCTGGATATTTGATAGGGAATTCAAAAGTAACAATATTTTCCATTTCTTACCAAATTAAAAGAGGTTCTCCATGTACTACTTCAAGACTCCTTCTTCGAATTTTCTTTCCAATTGATCATTGAAATATGTATATTGGATGATTGATATTAGCGTGAAAACTCATTAAAAAGAAATGCCTTGAAATACCATTTCTCTATTTTCAGCAAGATATTTGGTATATCTTGTTAGCACGTGGTTGGATAGATTGGGGGCATTCTTACAACACCCAAGAAATGAAAAAAACCTAAGAAGAACGAAGGAAAGAAACAAATTAAAAAACTCTACTTACCAAACAATCAGGACATGGCTTTGGTGAATTTTCAACCTCTGTGGGTGCGTGGGCTTTTCCCTTCATCTTATCACTTCGACTCCCCCAGTCCTGCAAAAAAAAATCGAACAAATCTAACTAAAAAACTTTTAGTAACATTCCTTAGCACCTCCCCGACAACTTCGCCAAAATGTTGACTCAAATTATAGACTTATAATTTGCCAATAAATTCTCAACCCGATCTGATTTTAATTTTCTGTAGCAGCACAGGGAATTCCTACAGCACAGGAACAAAAATTTCCTGCAGTGGCACAGGGAATTATTGTAGCACAGAAACAAAAATATCTTGCACCGACAAAATTTTGAATCAAATTATAGACGTATAATTTTCCAATCAAAAATTGTCAACCCAGGGTAGGTAAGCTTGTGAGATGCTATGCAAAATATATGCAGGCTTATTATTGTATGTGTTCAAAAATTAACTAATGCCTCTTTTCCTACATCAATACTTTAGCAACAAAGGCTATGGAGAGGAATATAACATCCCTCTGCATCTCTCAGTATTGTTGATATTGACCATGAAAAGATAAAATATCAAATTACAACAATCAAGAAACCAACTTAGACAATCACAAATCCAAGATTCGATCAAATAAAATTAACACATTAACTGTTGGAAATACTGAGAGGGGGGATGAATCAGTATTTCTTTCCAATTGTTATTTTTACCAGTTAGATCACTTATATTTAGAACACAATTGAACAACAGGAATAAATTCTTTTATTAATATTCATAAATTAAGTACAATATTTGTGTAGGGCTCCAACCCTAGATGAAGACAGCAATATTCAATCTCCCTAGCTCCAACCTGTATTATGCCAAGCACCGACTTGGAATTCCCAAGGCTCCAACCTTGTCAGTTTGAGGCACCAACCTCTAGGGCTCCAATCCTATCTTTGGTATAGGCTCCGACCTGGTTTCTTGAGGACTCCAATCCTCTAGGGCTCCAACCCTATCTTCCAAGGCACAAACCTTGTCTCTATGAGGATCCAACCTCTTGGGCTCCAACCCACAACTTCACTTAGTCAAAATACGTTTGGTTATTCTTCATGGATCCCAAAGTCTTCTTCAATGAGCCATGTAAATCTTCAAATATCCCCTCACTTAGTCTCCACGTCACGTCATCAATGACAACACTTTTCTTCTCATGAATGTGTCTCCACTGCTCTTCATATCACCCAAACACTTTCTCCAAGGTCACCTCATGATGACATTAGCAATGCATCATGGTCTCCAAGGATCTCCACGAATCTTCAAAGTCAGCTCCAAGGCCAAGGATGAATACTCTAGGACTGCTCCAACAAATATCTCTAATAGGGATTCAATTATCTATCACGAGGATAACCAATGTCTCTAAGAATGCCTCCAAGATATGATTCTACAAGTGTCTTCAAGGGGTCTTCAACAATCCTTCCCAAAAAGATGTATTCAATAAGTTGCTCTAAGATACTCTCAATACAATCTTCAAGATGACTTCCCAAGATATGCTAATTAAATAGATCCCCAAGACTTCTTCATAGTCACTTCAAGATATATTCCAAATTTTCACCAAAAATCTTCTTAAGGACTGCCCAAAACAATGCCCAATATATTGCTCTCAATGTAACAGATCCAAAACTACTAGAAGACTTCAGTGGTGCTTTTCAACAATGTCTTAAATATGTTCCATTCATACTACTCCAAGATACGTTAATGAAGTTTCTCTACCCTAACACAAGATTTCAATGATATTTCTCCTTCAAAGTTTGCCCTCCAAAGTCTGCTTCAACTATGTTTTATTCTTAAAAAAGTTTCGTAAGGGTTGTTTCAACAATGGCGTCTTTTATGATGCTCCAACTTCATTTCGAAGTCTGCCACCTTTTTCTCTAACTCTGGTTTAGTGTACACTGTTGTTACTTTGGATGCCTGGTAGGATTTCCACAGAATTCTGATATACTTCCCAAATATCTCCTAAAATTCCTTAACTAGCTGTGAATTTCCTCCTTAGAATAGAGCTCAGTTTATAGTTAAAAGTCCTTTACTTATCTGCGACCTCAAATAACGATATTATGCCACAAAAACAATATCAAATAACCCAAAACAACCCTTATCTTCGTGGCACCCTTCCTCTCTAGCCTATATCTGCAAAAACACAAAACAACCTTTCAAAACTGCCCAAATTTCCCTTCAAGGCCTACGGTTATCTCTCTATGGTATACTCAATCAAATAATTCAAAAACAGAATTAGCCCAACACTTATTTTCCTTGTTTCCTCAGCTTCTTTCTTCTTCTATGTTTCTGAACCTTTTATCTGCAATCTTCACCGAAAATTCTTTTTCAAATGAATGGTTCAAATCTCCTTTTTATATGAGTTTGGCATTGAACTGAAAGGACACGTCTTTCTGAAGGTAGGCTAACATGAAGGCAAGCATAGGTCGGCTCACTACTAAGGTTAATTTTTCTAGACTTAAAAATTCCATATCTCCTTAACCGCTGGGAGTTTCGGGGCAAGTAAAGGCTCATTAGAACGGGAAAAATATACTCTACAAGATGGTACAGGAGCCATGTTGATAGGATGCCTCCAAGGTGGTAATTTTTTTTATTTATTTATGGTTTTCATTAATTTTTGTGTGCAAGAGGTGAATAGGACAACATGCCTTTTCCACTGCTTGGATTCTCCTTTGCTTGTCTTATCAATCATAGGATTATAGTGTTATCCTGTAGGAAATCCATGTCATCATGATAGTATCCAACATCATCATGAAGGTATAGATCATATATTCAATAATAGTGCAGTAATATGTCATAGTGCATCATTAGGAGAACTTCAAAATAGTCTTCCAACCATCAAATGAGATCTTCCACATCATCATCAGCTAGTTTTCCAACCTTCATCAAGTGTATGACTTCATCAAGTATCATCCAAGTTTATGACATCATCATATGTCATCGTCAAGTATCATCCAAGTGTATGACATAATCATATGACATCATTGGTTAAGATCTAGATCATCAAGTGCATGCAACATTAGATCAAGTACTTAGGGCTTCCTTCATTTGTGGTTTGACTTCTTTGTGACTTGACATCTTCATTGATAATATCCTAGTCAACCAAGAGTCATGGCATCATAATCTGGAACCAGGCATCTCAAGAATATTGACATCTTGGTCAATGCCACATTGACATCAATGACAACCTTGATTAACAATCTCCCCCTTTTTCATTGATGGAAATATTTTTTCCCTTCTAATTTCTCTCCCCCTTTGACATCAATGGAAAACAGGGTGCCCAAATAATCCCCCTATCAAGCTGCTTCTTTTCTTCATGAATTGTAGTCCTTCATAGGTATGTTACTCCCCCTACCATGGTGCTCTTTCTTCTAGAAATATGTTCCATGATAGATGTGTTTGTATTTATTCATCTGATGTACCATCTCCCCCTGTCTGCATAAATTCCTTTAGCTAATGAAGGATTTCTCACCTTATGTGATCAAGTAGAAGGAATCATCATAATATCATGCTTTTCTTCAATGGAGTTACTTCCGAGATATGATTTATCAAGATTTTCCATGTGTAACTCATCAAGGATTTCATAGGGCCCACTCACAGATCACTTTCTGCAAGAATACTCAAGAATCACAAACTCCCCCTAACTGTATGCATGGTGTCTTTTTGGCAAGGTTTCACCATCAAATACTTGGAATATTAAGGATGACTTCATCTAGTCAACAACATGTGTTGTTCGTTGGAGTGTTCAAGAGACTTCTGGATTCAACTTGTTTCCTTCTCCATACTTGTGTAACTTTCTTCTCTGGCATGGTTCTAGCTTGTGCAGGGGCCCAAGTTAAGTTACAATCACGTGCCATATGTCCAATGTTATCGGAATTGAAACACTCTATCTTCTTCATGAATAAGAAATCATGACTTCTTCTTGAAAAATTGCTTCGAGGAGATTGACGGGGACCATTATATTTGTCTTTGTGATATGCCCTACAATATTTTTCCACATGCCCAAATTTTTTACAAGAATAGAAATATCCAAGAAATATACTTTGGTACCTCGGAGATGAAGAGTTCCTTGAAGTACTCTTGAAGTATTTTTTCCTTGGGATTCTTTGATGATATTCATTGCCTTTTGTATTCTTGACACCATATGCAAGTCTCCTTAGAGTAGAATTTCTTCCATTGTTGTCTTGATTCTTCTCCTTGCCTTTGTTGGAACTGGGAGCATCAACATTTCTTTCTAGGTTCCTCACATCTTTGTTGTTTGAACCATTATCATTCTTGCTTGAGGATTCACCTGCATAGCCAAGAACTGATTTATCAAGGGGGAACCTTTTCTGACTTAGGATGTCATCTAGGTTTTGAGAGCTTTTCAATTTTTTATTCAACAAATCAACTTCCTTTTCAAGAAAGACAATTTCTCCTTTCAACTTTTCACAATCTTCATCTTTCATAAGTAGTTGCTTCTTCATTTCTTCCATCATCCTTGTTGCTTCATGTGCTTCTATTTTAAGGGAGAGGATATTTGATTTCATTATGAAGACTTATTCATTCTCCTTTGCTAGACTGCTCTACATTTCTTCTTTTATTCTTGTAGCTTCACATGTTTTGGCCTTGAGAAGATTGATGTTTGATTTTAGTTTCAAGATTTCTTCATCCTTTTCGTTTGGTTGGCATATCACGGTGTTTCAATCCTTTTTGGTTTCATTAACTTGTCCTTCTATGAATGCTAAAGTTTCCATCACCTTAACAGTGCCTTGCACTTGTTTCCTTGCTTCTTCTAGTTGAGATCTAAGAGAGGATACCTCTTCCTTGTATTGACCAATCTCCGCTTCAAGAATGTTCAAGCTCTTAAGTCTTTGTTCAAGGTGGCTTGACAAAGTTTCTTCCCTTTTCTTTTCCTTATCCAATTGATTTGTCATAGATATGACTTCTTCATGATGCTTTCTTTTATTTTGATGAAATTCCTCTTTAATTTTGGTGAGCTCCTCATCTCTTTCTTGTACTTGAAGCTTGACAAATTCAACTTCCTTCCTTTTCTTGTCTTGGTTACCATCTTGCGCTTTCTTCTTAAGTTACTCATTTTCATTTTTTAAATTGTTAATCTCTTCCATGGAAGCCACAATTTTATTCAAGAGATATTCTTCAAAGTCTTCTTTGTTTTCTTCATCTTCTAGGTCTTATTTAGCCTTGTTGTCATCTCTCTTATCTTCAACTTCCTTGACATATTCTGGACTTCTTTCTTGTTTTTCATCATCTTCTTGACTAGAGATCATTTTTAACGCTCCTTTTGAGTGAATATCATGAAGTTTGTCCCATATGACTTTTGCTGACGAACATCTTTCAAAATTTCCCTTCACAGAATTTGGTAACCCATTCAAAATTGCCTTCATTGATCTTGTATTGAAATCCTTGGATTCTTCATCCAACATGTCATTAGTAATCACTGATTTCCAAACTTCAATTCCTTGAGTCTTCAAGAAATTCCTCATTCTTACCTCCCATATATCAAAATTTCCATTGAACAATGAAGCCTTCACAAATTGATTGACTTCAATTTCGATGGTTGAGGAAGACACATCTTTAGGAGGATTGGAGACTTTCTTCCTTGTTTTTCCCATTTGTGTTCTAATGATCAACCTTCAAGCTGTTAGGCTTTGAGTGAAGGTACTGGCTCTGATACCAATTGTTGGAAATACTAAGAGGGGGGGTGAATCAATATTTATTTCCAATTGTTATTTTTACCAGTTAGATCACTTATATTTATAACATAAATGAACAATAAGAATCAATTCTTTTATTAATATTCATAAATTAAGTACAATATTTGTGTACGGCTCCAACCCTAGATGAAGACACCAATATTCAATCTCTCATGCTCCAACCTGTAATATGCCAAGCACCGACTTGGACTTCCCAAGGCTCCAACCTTGTCAGTTTGAGGCACCAACCTCTAGGGTTCCAACCCTATCTATGGTATAGTCTCCGACCTGGTTTCTTGAGGACTCCAATCCTCTAGGGCTCCAACCCTATCTTCCAAGGCACCAACATTGTCTCTATGAGGCTCCAACCTCTTGGGCTCCAACCCACAACTTCACTTCGTCAAAATATGTTTGGTTATTCTTCACAGCTCCCAAAGTCTTCTTCAATGAGCCATGTAAATCTTCAACTATCCCCTCACTTAGTATCCACGTCACGTCATCAATGACAAAATTTGTCTTCTTATGAATGTGTCTCCACTGCTCTTCATATCACCCAAACACTTTCTCCAAGGTCACCTCAAGATGACATTAACAATGCATCATGGTCTCCAAGGATCTACATGAATCTTCAAAGTCAGCTCCAAGGCCAAGGATGTATACTCTAGGACTGCTCCAACAAATATCTCCTAGAGGGATTCAATTATCTATCGCGAGGTTAACCAATGTCTCCACGAATGCCTCCAAGATATGCTTCTACAAGTGTCTTCAAGGGGTCTTCAACAATCCTTCCCAAAAACATGTCTTAAATAAGTTGCTCTAAGATACTCTCAATAAAATATTCAAGATGACTTCCCAAGATATGCTAATTAAACAGATCCCCAAGACTTCTTCATATTCACTTCAAGATATATTCCAAATTTTCACCAAAAATATTCTTAAGGAATTCCCAAAACAATGCCCAATATATTTCTCTCAATGTAACATATCCAAAACTACTAGAAGAATTCAGTGGTGCTTTTCAACTATGTCTTAAATATGCTCCAGTCATACTGCTCCAAGTTCTGTTAATGAAGTTGCTCTACCCTAACGAAAGATTTCTATGATATTTATCCTTCAAAAGTTTTCCCTGCAAAGTCTGCTTCAACTATGTTTTCAAGGGATACAAAGTGTCTTTGATATTCTTAAAAAAGTTTCATAAGGGTTGTTTCAACAATGATGTCTTTTATGATGCTCCAACTTCATTTCGAAGTCTGCCACCTTTTTCTCTAGCTCTGGTTTAGTGTACACTATTGTTACTTTGGTTGCCTGGTAGGTTTTCCACAGAATTCTGATATACTTCCCAAATATCTCCTAAAATTCCTTAACTAGCTGCAACTTTCCTCCTTAGAACAGAGCTTGGTTTATTGTTAAAAATCTTGTACTTATCTGCAACCTCAAATAACAATATTATGCCACAAACACAATATCAAATAACCTATAATAGTCCTTATCTATGTGGCACCCTTCCTCTCTAGCCTGGATCTGAAAAAACACAAAATAACCTTTAAAAATTTCCCAAATTTCCCTTCAAGGCCCGCAGTTATCTCTCTGTGGTATACTCAATCAAATAATTCAAAAACAGAATTAGCCCAACACTTATTTTCCTTGTTTCCTCAACTTCTTTCTTCTTCTGTGTTTTTGAACCTTCTATCTGCAATCTTAACCAAAAATTCTTTTTCAAATGAATGGTTCAAATCTCCTTTTTATATGAGTTTGACATTGAACTGAAAGGACACGTCTTTCTGAAGGTAGGCCGACATGAAGGCAAGGATAGGTCGGCTCACTGCTAAGGTTAATTTCTCTAGACTTAAAAATTCCATATCTCCTTAACTGTTGGGAGTTTTGGGGCAAGTAAAGGCTCATTAGAATAGGAAAAATATACTCTACAGGATGGTACAGGACCCATGTTTATAGGATGCCTCCAAGGTGGTAAAAACAATTTTTATTTGTGGCTTTCCTTAATTTTTATGTGCAGGAGGTGAATAGGATAACATGCCTTTTCCATTGCTTGGATTCTCCTTTGTTTATCTTATCAATCATAGGATTATAGTGTCATCATGTAGGAAATCCATGTCATCATGATAGTATCCAACATCATCATGAAGGTATAGATCATATATTCAATAATAGTGCAGTAATATGTCATAGTGCATCATCATTAGGAGAACTTCAAAATAGTCTTCCAACCATCAAATGAGATCTTCCACATCATCATCAGCTAGTCTTACAACCTTCATCAATTGTATGACTTCATCAAGTATCATCCAAGTGTATGACATCATCATATGTCATCATCAAGTATCATCCAAGTATATGACATAATCATATGACATCATTGATTAAGATCTAGATCATTAAGTGCATGCAACATTAGATCAAGTACTTAGGGTTTCCTTCATTAGTGGTTTGACTTCTTCGTGACTTGACATATTCATTGATAGTATCCTAGTCAACCAAGAGTCATGGAATCATCATCTGGAACGAGGCATCTCAAGAATATTGACATCTTGGTCAATGCCACATTGACATCAATGACAACCTTGATTAACAATTAACATCAGAAACTTAATCATTTAATCAATTAAAAATATTCTTCTAAAACTTTAGAAATAATGCATTAGCTACATAAAAAAATTTATTTTTGCATAAAAAAAATAATTAAACACACACACACACACAAACGCTGCAGGAGTTGTGAGATAAGGGGGTCCTCCCTCAGTCACAACCCCTTCAAAAATCGAAGAGATTTCTCAACAAAGTAAATAGAACATAAGATACTATATTAATATGAAAGTATATAGCCAAGTACAATTCTATATATTGCTTATGAGCAGAATTTTAAACCAAACCCCCTTACAATATGAAATGCATATCCTTTTATACAATCTCTAAAGCCCATATTTGGCTCGAATGAATAATCTAAGCTATCGGCCAACAATACAGGTCTATATTATTGAATTTAGAATTTGTTGGGTCTAATCCATGACTAAAAGCATGGATTAGACAATATCTATTACATAGCTGAAGCTGTAGGAAATATGGTTACGAGAAGAAATTTGTAAGTTCAGGTTGTTTCAAAAGGAAGCTCGAAGCAGCTAATAGGATAGCATTAATTTGTAACGAATTCCCCACAAAACCCTTGTCCTTTCTGTATCGGTAAATTAGTATAACACAAGCAACCACTGATGTTTCTGAAGGTAATCAACAGCTGTAGAAAATATAGAACTGCTGCAGGAAATCCAGATCTGCTACAGGAAATCCAGAATGACTACAGGAAATTTGGAACGGTTGTAGGAAATGTGGTTGGAGGAGATGTATTAAAGATTTTGCAGAGCTTCTTCGAATCAAGGAAAATATTAATCAAATCAGGATAGTTGCAGGAAATCAGCGTCTGCAGGAATTCCAAAGCTTCTACAGGAAATGTGGAATTGCTGGAGGAAATCCAGATCTGCTGCAGGAAATGTGGTTGCACAAGCTGTCTTCAAGATTTTGCGGACCTGCTTCAAATCAAAGAAAAATTACACATGGGTTCAAGATCAGTTGGAGTGGTAATTCAATAAAGATATAACTAGATCAAAGAATACTTCAAGTTCAAGGCAAAATGATACTTATTATGTTAATTTGACATAACTTAGGCTTATAGCACCCTTTTAGCCAAAAATATACAATATAGCCGACCTAAGCATAATTAGGGGTGGAAAGAGTTCAAAAATATGGGAGGTTAGGCCTGGGAAAGGTGTCAAAAAATAGGAAAAATTGAGACACAACATCTTCCAAGTCAGAAGAGTTACCAACATCATGATTCTCATCTGATTCATAGGGAGAATATTTGTAGTCTACCATCTTGCTATTCATCTTTGATTTATTTCCTATAATGAATACTATGTCAGCTAAACCAAATCATAATAAACCAACTCACCTTAGAATAATTCAGGGAGGATATCTCATATGGAAGATCAACCAATCAGTGTAATAAATGTATAAATATAATCATATAAACATATATACATATAACGCATAGGTGTATCAACAAGTAAACATCATTCTAGTTAGAGTCCAGTTGTAAATTCATGACCACATCACTACACATATCACAAATGCATACATGGCAACATCCACTATACCAAAATACATGGAAAATATTCCACCATAGACACAGAAAGCACACAAGCATAAACGAAAACAATATACAAGCTAAACATCATGCAATCAAGCATAAATGGACAATACCCGTGACAACATGTAACAACATATATCCAAACATACAAAGGAAATACATGTAACAACATATAACAACATGTAGCCAAACATACATGAAAAATACATGTAAGAAATTGTCATGTATAAATAACACACAACCCTTCATATAATCATGACGATAGAAAGTAAAACAACACCATCAACCTACACATGGTGACATCACTGCAACCATGACAAAAAATGTGTGGATGCAACAAGCACATACGCCACATGTATGAGAAACACATATGCAACCAATAGAAATGCATGACCAAGACACCACCAATCTAGTCTAAGGGGTGAACGATGCTCTAATACCACTTTGTAACACCCTCCTCCCATATCTACCCAAGTAACCAACCAATGGTGGTAAACATGTGACGAGAGGATACTATGATCATATTAATCCTCCTAGGTGACCTTAGGGATTTGGAATCGTTGAAAACACATCACACAAACCTTCCACGTCATCAAAAATACTCCCATGAACCATCCGAACCACTCAGGTAACTATCCCTTGGGTCCCACTAAGTTTTTAACCCACTTAAACCTTAGACGCTCCCACAGTATAGGCATGGGTGCATCTGGGAGGCTCTGGATTCTCCCATTTCATAGGCATGCATGTGTTCAAGGACTAAATTGTCCAGACCTGTGCCTACATCCGCTCGATTTAAGGCACTTTTTCAGCCCTAAATCCCAGGCCACTACCTAGAACTCGATGGCTAACTAAAAAATGAAATATAACAATGAAACAATGTTGTATTTGAAAAAACCATGACAAAGCCTACACTAGACATCTACTAGCCATGACAGGAATTTCGTCAAAAATATCACAAATATGTAATATACATGTGTAAACAACTGATCTGAGCATAGGGGTCTCATACTTATCTGAGAATTGCTAAGAGATATTTTTGCTACATGACATTAACTGAATTATAGTCTAATTAGGCATAGATACATTTTTCATTCAATCACGAATAAAAAAATGATGAGATTTATACTTCGTCACCATCATAAAACTCAGTAATGACCAACATATGAGAAACAGAAATGAAAAGCACATAAAAACCATATAAACCATAGAATAACAAGCATATTTACCCATCAATACAAGGGAAGAATAGCTATTATCTCCATAAGAAAAATGCAATCAAGTTTGGGACTTCCACATTCCACCTGACCATAGACATAGGTGAGCTAAATTTCTCTTCATCCAGTCACCCCTGTGCCATATTTCTAGCATGAATATCGGATCTCATAAAACAATTCCATGAAAAACAAACTAGGGATTCCAGAGGCCAAACCACCTCAACCCTCAACCAGTGATTCCACCTCACGGTCGAACATCACAACCATCATCGATTCATATCTACCCAAACTGTCCAAGCCTCGAGAGCATTTGTTCCAACCAAGGCTCCAAGACTAGTAACTCAACCCTAGTTGTTTCTGAGGTCCAGAGCATTTGTCTAGCTAATGATCTAGGAATAATAACTCAACTCAGCTATGGCCCAAGCGAATTTGTCTAGCCAAGGCTGGAGTACTTGTAATGCAACCCAACATCTGTCGGTCAGGCTCGAAAATATTTTTCCATCTAAGGCTCCAGGAAATAATAACTCAACCCAGAAAAAAAGTGATCATGAGAACCAACCAGAAACAAACAATGAAAATGAACCCACAAAACTATGGCTCTCCAGGAAATGGAAAGTCTAGGAAAATCCAATTTTAATCCAGGAAATACTCCATGCCAATGAAATATCATGACCAATAAACCACATGAATACACCATGCATGCGAAAACTAGTGAGGAAAACATACATGCAACTCAGTACCTGCAATCAAAACCCATTGTAGCTGATAATCCCGATGTCCTCTTATGCTTTCCTTCTCTTCCTTTTCCTTCTTGCTCCAAATCTACAACACCCTGCAAGAGTGCTCCAAACAAACTCTAAGTATCCAAGAGTATGAGAGAGAGAGAGAGAGAATAATGAGAGCTCCAAAAATTCATTGAAAAAAAGCCATGAACTGATCCTCATAAGACTTTTTATTAATGAGGCATTTGTTTTCTTCAATTTTCCATTATTTCCTTCATTTTCCTCCTCACATGAAACCTATAACCATTCACCACCCTTTTCTCCTATTTTCCATTACTTTCATAAATAAATTCCAATAAATTCCACTTTTCCTTTCCAAAGGCGTAGCAATTTCATTTTCCAATTTCGTTAGCCATAATAAACCATATGAAAACCCACACTAGGATTTTTTTTCCCACCATTAAACTTGGAATACGTGTCCCATGACCTTGGTTATTATTTTTCCTCTATTAACTTTTATCACATGGAATTTTCACCAGGGTTGTTATGCAATCCATCCAACAATCCAGCTCAACCAAAGCATGAGAACCCATCTCATCAAGGTTATCCGAAATTGGCAAGGCTAAGCTGAAAAAATTGTCACACGTGGAAAAACTTGTTATCACTCAAATTTTCCTTGAAGTTGTTGGGAAGAGGAAAGGGGTCCGAGATAACCACAAACCAACTTTTAGGTATCGAATCTAGCCAATTTGTTCCCAGAGAGGGCTCTCTCTGTAAAATTTAGCTTTGCTTTGGAGGATATTAGGCTAGTTATTAAAGTACAGGAATTTTAATTGAGTTTGGGTGATGGAATTCAATAGCTGAGGGTAAGACTGAGTAATTTAGGCCATTGGGCTAATGGAGTCAAAGAATATGGCTAAACTGGATTAAGATTTTTAACAAAATATGGTTTTACAGGGCAAGATAATCAAATAGGGAACATTTATAGATCTAAAGTGAATGGAACGAACTCAAAATGGATGAAAGGAAATTAAGAATCCTTCAACACATTCGAGAGGGGGAAAATGAGTGATTAATAATAAAGAGCAATTAAGTATTCTTTACTAAATAATAAAAATGCATAAACTAGAAAAACAGGAGCAATTAAGAATTCACTGTTTAAACCAATTTAGAAGAAAACATTTAGAATACTAACGATTAAAAACAGATTGCACTTAAGCACTTTCTGATTTATTCCTTTTCATTAATTATTCAGAAATGAAACACAGATGGTATAATAAACAAATATAAAGACTTTAACACATAAGAGATGGATGACTTATTGATTCGTTGTCTGATACAAGAATCCTGTAAAAAGTCTTTCGCATCAATTCCTCATCCAGCTAGCCACACAAAATTTCTCCAACAAAACATTATTCCAAAATATTCAATGTTACAAAAAAGTCTAAGAATCCACCTTTCAATACTCCAATTGAGGGGGTATTTATACAAAAAATTACAAAAAATATCTCATAAAAAATTGAGATATAATCTAGGATGACTCATAAGTATTTTACAACAAATTAGAGACAGATGGTCTCGTAGATAAGAGAAATGATAACTAATGTTGTGCTGTTTCCTTCTTTTGAGAATGTGCTGGAGGGAGGCCCTATGTTTCGGCTCATTGTTGTCCTCTTTAGTAACCCTGTCCTGGCTGCTCCATTTTACTAGTACTCTTTAACTTCACTGATACTCTTTAACCTCTGTTTATCCTTTTATCCTTCTTTATCATGACTTACTGTAGTGAATAAGCAAAAATTCATGTGAGGATAATTTTTACAAAAGTTCTAACATTCCTTCCCACCATTCAGCTTCTGGTATTCTGGTCCTCTACAACTTCCTCAGATTTTCATCTGTCTCTGTATAACTAAAGAAATTAGGCTGGATTGGAAATAAATGTTTTACCTCATGCTCGAGATAAAACAAATTTTCCAATCTGTCATGAAGATTTTTTCCCATAGGCAATGTTGCTGCTGATGAACTAGTTGAGGAACTGGCCTGATTGTCAGCATGTTTGTCCAATTTCTCAACATAACTTTCAAGGTCCATCAATTTATCCTCTGAAACTAAAGGACTGGGCAATCCTTTATTCAACAAAATATCAAATATTTTTATGAATGCATTGATTTATTCTTGCATGTAAAAGCACCTTCGTTCTAAATTCTGCATCAGATTTCTTTTAGTAAAAACTCTCTTTATCTCCAAAATTATGCATGTCCTGTCTTGAATGCCAAGTTCTTCAAGTTGATGCTTGTTCTGAGTATTTAAAAAGTGTATAAGTTCATTGGCTTCTTTAGGCATGTTTCCCAATTCCTCTCTTGCTTTCAAAATCTCTTCTAGAGCCACTTTAAATAAATCATTATGTTCATACATTATTTGAATTGAGGGCCAGATATATTTTATTGACTGGATGATGTTGTCCCAAAGAATTTCATTTATTTCCTTTAAAGGCTTCTCCAATGTGAGTTCCTTCTCCAATTCTTTGACAAATTTTTCTAATTTGTTGACCTCTCTTAATTTATCTGCAACATTCATCTTCGAGAGATCATATTTCTGTTCCAAAGTGGTGAGTTGTACCTTTGTTCTTTGAAGCTCTGTCACTTGGAGTTTCAATTCCTCCATTGACTTTATTAATTATTCTGTACTTAAATTGGAAGTATTTACCTGTGACAATTCTATTGGCTGACCTGCTATTGCTGTACCTGTAATTACTCCTGCCGTAGTTGTACCTGTGATAACTTCCATTGTAGATGATGGAATATTAGGCTGCTTATCTTTCAATGCCTTCTCAAGCTCTTTCTCAATTTCATTAATTTGCTCATTCAATTTCAAGAGAAAGTCCATCAATTCTTCTTCAGAATTTTGCTTCATGATTTCTGCAGTCTGTGGATGTCTTGAGGCTGGTAATTTCAGTTGTTTTCTCAAGGCTGCAATATCATCATCTTTTTTCTTGATTAATGCTTCTATACCCTTGACATCTTTCGGGTTATGTACTAATCCAATGATTATTTCCTCAAAAGTCTTAATTCTGTTATCCTTAGCCTGAGAAGAGGCTCTTTCAAGGTTTAATTGAGCATTAGTATTCTCCAAAGAATCCTGCAATTTCTGGGTCATCATTGATTTATCAGTCAGAGTAGAATAAATCATCTCACCTGTTTTTTTATGCAACTCAATTTGATCCAAAGGATGCATATCCTTTGCTAAGACTTCAAAATTAGTTCTGATATAATCTGCAGCTGTTTGAGGCTGCTGTACTTTGGGTTCGAAGTGGCTCATTACCATCTTACCCTGCTGGATGTCATAAGCTGACATCAATCTTTCTTGATTCTTAGGAGCCATCTTCAAATATTGATTGTAAATTTGAAGTCTAAGTGGATCATTTTTGGCCTTTATATTGATGAACGTCCTTTTAATATCCCAGGCATCTTTCACTGGCGGTTTGAAAGATGATACTTCTGCACTTTGCTGCCTTTGCAGCTCTTTTTTCTGTAAAGTAGTGGATGTCCCACTGACTGTGCATGTTTTCTGACTATCTTCTTTTCCCTGGCTATCAAGGATTTCATGAACAGATTCCACTTCTGGAAGAGTATTAAATTTTTGTCTTTTAACTTCAGGTTGTTGTGAAGACCCACTGATAGGGGTAGCTTCTTTAGCATCTCTCTTTTTACCCTTTTCTACATTGAGAGGAGTTTGTAGAATTGAAATTTCTGCCACATTGGTCTAAGTAAGAGAAATCTATACTTGATCATGTTCTTTGGAAGTTTGAGGCTATTATGTCATTGTAAATTTATTTGTAACTTGTATATCGGCCTCTTTCTCCTTTCCTTTAGATGCTACTGTAACCAATGCACTGATTTCCTGTAAATTTTGTTGAGAAGTCCCAGCAGAAGAAGAACCAATACCTGGTATCTATACCTGTCCAAAAGATTCTAGGTCAAGTATTTTCTCAAGGTCTTTCATTACATTTTCAACATTAACCTGCTCACTATCTTGTTCTATCAATGTCCCTTCCATCCATTCATCAATATTGGCATATTGTTCAATTTCTGGGATTCTTTGATGAATGTATGGTGATAATTTGTTTTTCATCCTTCTATCACAAATAAAGTTGTTTGGGTCATAAGGTAACCAATAGAAACTTTTTTGTAATTTAAGATAGTCTTCTAAGATTCTTTCAGCTTCCTTTCTAGCATCTCTAGAGTTACAGACAAAGGGACCTAATTGAATTTTAATCCTGAGTTGAGCCTTTTTCTTTGTATTGCAAAAATGAACTATGTCTGAATTGATCATCTGTCTGAAATACTCTAATGCAAAGAGTCTCATTGGGACATATTTTGGAAACTTGAAAGGGCATAACTCACACCCATATATTCTGATTTCTGTGTGATTTTGGTATAGGTACCAGTCACCTATCTTGTATTGTTTTGAGAGTTGAAGAATTTTCTTGATGTCATTATTAACCTTAGGAGGGGAGACTCCTATCAACAAGGTGGTTGCAGGATGTACAAATAGGTCAATGAACTCATTATAAGAGTAAGGAGAATCAGAGGAATTATGAGTGATGGCAGACCAAAAGATTACAGACGTAGGATTTCCTTTGGCATCAAGTTTTTTAACATAGAAAGGAAAACTCTCCGATTGAAAGTAAAGCATGAGATGGTATCTGACAGAAGAATACTTGAACACTCTTTCATTCTCTAATCTCATGAACTGATCATGGATTTTATCTGCAATGTAGGAAGAAAAATCATACTTGACAGTAGGGGGTTGTCCAGGGGTAAAAATAGAGAACAATACTAGGGTTAATTGATCAACATATTCACTAGTATTGAAACCCATTATAGAGGATATCATATTCAAAATCAACCTACCCACATCAGTGAAAAAGGTATAACCATAAGGGGGAGGGCCTTTGGGTTGATGTTCTGGTAACATGAAGGTTTGGCAGAGGCGATTCAACTCTTCTTGGGATAAATTGGCAGATTTCTCAAGTAATTCTCCCATGGAAAGGGGAGTCAGGGGTTGACCGGGTTGAAATTGTAGCATTTCGTTGATAGAATGAGAATTTATTGGGAAAAGGACAGTTTGGCTTGGGGATAAGACTGCTCGTTGGTTGGGATCATAATTTGCATGGCAGTAATGGATTATTTCAGGGAAAATATGGACTGATGGGAGAAGGTACATAGGAATATTAGATTCCCATAGTCTAAAAATGTCAGAGCCGTTTATAGTTATCTTTGCAGCGGAAAAAAATTCGAAGAGGATTTTCGCTGAGAACAAGGTCCTTAATTTGGAAATCCCTATCTACTAAAGGCAGATAGTCTAAATCTCTGTGAGGGGCATTCAAGTGCACAACATTCAAAGACACGGGAATTTCAATTTTTGGTTCTTGTGGATTCAGAAATGAATTGCGGGTTTTTGATGAAAAAATGGGCACAATCACAGGTTTGGAAATTCAATTGTAGTTTTTGGAATTGAGGAATGAACTAAAGAGTAATGTTGAACCCTGTTTCAGTTTTTCGTGTGGAATTTAAAAAAAAAAAACCAGGATTTTTACAGAGTTCAGCGGGAATTTAGGTAAATACCTATTTTCTGGGAAATAAACAGTGAATAAACAGGTACTGGATATGGCAGATGAACTCTGGATTACTCAACTGCAATTTTCTTTATCAAGGTAACCGTTGGCAAACTTCAACAATTGATTTTGAAATTCGTTGCATGGGATACTGGATAGTGAAAATGACGCGGGTATGTTTGTTTTATTCACAAAGTCAAAGGTTGGTGGGTTTTTTTTAATTATTTTAATGAATGACATCAGCAAGTATGGTGGTTGTGTCACGGGAGGCAAGTGGTAAGTGGTATTCATTGCATAGCTTTTGGGGGTGAGCGGTTTTAGGCTGAGGGCGAGCGATTCCATACGATGAATGACGCATGACGCGGCACTGTTCATAAAACCGCTTGACCATCGCGCGTTATCGTTCGGACGTGGATGGCTAGCGATATTGACATCAACTGTAGATCTGAGATCTGTTGATCGAACGATGGTTGTGATGGCGAGATGACGGGGAGATAACAGGGCGGGCCCAATGTAATTTATTATGAACTAATCGCATCGGGAGCAAGTTAATTAGCATAATAGGTTATTAATTAACCATGAGGGTTAATTAATCTCTTTTATACGACGGGAGGATGAGCTTGAAGATTAATTAGAAATTTAAATAATTAATCATAATTCACACATTAATATAGTTATTTTTCAACCAAAAGGGGCGGGATATTAATTATTTGGGATATAATTAAAATAATACAGGAAAGGGTTTATTTGTATGGGGATTTAAATAATAAAATTAAAAATTAATATGAAAAAATGAACGGAAGCATTAAGTAAAAAACATTGGTTTAATGTATTTAACTTATGCTTGCATGAATAGGGTTTTTGTGAAATATTGCATGATTTTCCTAAGTAAAATAGGATTTTACTTAGGAAAAGAATTTTTAGAAGTGAATGAATGTCATGATGAATGGTTTTAAGTATTTAGGCTTTTCCAATTATTGGGCCGAGGGTCCGGTCCCTCCAAAAGTCAAGGAAATGCCTTGAGCCCCTCTAATCTTTTAAATACCTTAATACTTAAGGGAAATTAGTGAAATTTTTAGGGAAAAATGAGAGGGGAAGTTAATAATTTGACTTTGCTTTGCTTGAAATTTTTCCAGTGTAGTGTCTGCCTTTGCACTTGTGATGAAAGTAAAGATTTAACACATATAGAGTCATTATCCATCACATGTAATTTTGCAACAACATCTACCTACCATACTTATTTTATCCTACCATTTTTTCTTCTTTATTAGGGTGCACTTAGACTGGCAAACCCTTATCACACTTTTCTTTTACATATGGAAGTCTATCTAATTCTATCCTTATTACATCCAAGGGCTAAGATTAAACTATTTAGCTCCTTTTATTTACTCTACCTATCTACTTATCTGCCAAGATTAAACAGTTTGGTCAGATCTTATTCTCTATCTCTAAAACATAAAATTGAAAGATGAACTAGCCAAGCTTAAACTGTTTGACTGTTCATAAATTGTGGTATAAGATACAAATTGCACACAATTTGTTTATTACATAAGAGCAAAAAGTAGTGGAATTTAGACTTGCACACTTTCCTTGGCCTTTCTTTTGGTGGGGTTCATTTTATTTTACTTTTTGGCCATTTTTATTCTTTTCACCCTTTGATTTTTCTTTTAGGGTATACCCTCTTTACATTTTTTAAATTTTTTGATTTTTTGATAATATGGAAAACCTTTACAACAAGAAAATGTATGAACATATTACATAACTCATCAAGTCAATCATGATATATGACACCTATTGGTATAGGAATCTAAGATATAGCTCAACTTGGGGATGGATTTTCTTAGTGAAAAGTCAAGAACAGCAGGTCGGTTGCCCTCAGAATGATTTTGACTAAACCATGGAATCTTCTTTTGCTTGTTGCTTTATTGTATGTATGACAGTAATACTTCTAAAGCTTAGGGCCTTCTCCTCGGGCTTCAACTCCAGTAGGTTACTATCCACTCAAAACTGATACATTACAAAAGATATAGTATGTACATGTTAGAAAATCATAATATCCTAATAAATAGGATCAAAGTAATGTTTCAAAATTTGACCATTAACTGGCCCTTCTTCAGTTTCTGTACCATCCAAGTTTTTCAGAAAATATGTGTTATTTCCTTGTAAAGCATGAATAATATAAGGTCCTTTCCATAGGAAGTCAAATTTCCCATGTTTTCCCTTATCCTCTCTCCTGGAATCCCATCTTAAAACTTTATTTCCAAGTTGGAAATCTTCTGCCTTAGTCCTCTTATCAAATATATTCTTTAGTTTCTCCTGCAATACTTGAGATCTTTGATAAAATTCTTCTCTGGTCTGCTGCAAATTGATAGTCTGATTTATTCTCCTTTGAATATCATTAGGTTCAACCTGAGCTTCTTGAAGTAATTTCATTACAGGAACTCCTAAAGATGAAGGAAATATAGCCTCAATACCATAGACTAACTCGTAAGGACTGGTCCCAATAGACTTTTTGGTGGTGAGTCTGTCTACCCATAGTGCATTTGTAAGTTTCTTATGCCAGTTTTTCTTGTTTTCCTTCAATAATTTCTTAATAATGTTAATGAGACTCTTGTTGGAAGATTCAGCTAGTCCATTACCTTGAGGATAATAGGCTATGGAATGGCCTAAGGTGATATGATATTTGTTACAGAAACTTATCATCTTCTTAGATTGGAAAGCAGCAACATTATCAGTTATGATTTTCTTAGGACATCCAAATCTTGATAATATATTTGTTTCTAGGAATCCTATGATCACAGTGTCATTGGCTTGTCTGGAAGGAATTTATTCTATCCATTTGGTAAAATATTCTATGGCAGTGAGGATCCATTTGTGTTGGCTAGAAGAAGGAGGATGGATTTCTCCAATGAAATCCAGGCCCCATTGTTGGAAAGGTTTTTCATTGGAAATTGGTTTGAGGGGTAAAGGTAATAGTTTTCTCTTGCCTTCAAAGATTTGAAATTTATGGCAAGTAGTGAAAAAATTCTTTACATCAAAGAACAAGGTTGGCCAATAGAATCCAGCTCTGAGGATCTTGTCTACAGTTGATTTCCAATAAAGGTGTCCACCACAGTCTCCTGCATGGAATTCATTGAGAGCTTTGTCAGCTTCATCTTTTAACAAACAATTCAATAGAATACCATCATGATTTTTCCAAAAGAGAACATTATCTAAAATACAAAACTTCAAATATGTCATCTTTAAAAACCTTTGCTTTGTTCTGGAAAACCCTGGAGGAGCTTGCAGGTTTAACAATACATAAATTATATCATCATACCAAGGTGAATCTAAAAAGGACTGGCTGATTTGTGGAGTCGCCATCTCCTGTTCGTCATCCAGTTGATTAATATCCAGGGCTTGGCAATTTTTTTCTGTCATGAGTTGAGCCAATCCCTGTCCCTTTATAAGCTTTGTAGGTTTTATCTCTATATCATACTCTAATATGGTAGCAATCCATTTACCTCTTTTTCCCTCAATTCCATCTTGAGTTAAGATGTCTTTGACAACATCATTTGGTACATAAGCTATCACATGGGAATACAATATATAGATTCTCAAATCTTTAATGGCTTTTACAAGTGCAAAAGCTTGTTTTTCCACGATGTTGTATTTTAATGATGCATCCCTTAGTGCTTTACTAAAAAAGGCTATAGGTTTTTCACATCCTTGATCATCCTTTTGTAATAAAACAGCTGCTACAGTATGTTCTGATGCAAATGAAAATATTATGAAATCTCTATCAAATTGTGGACTGGTAAGAACTGGTGTTCTGGTCAAAGCCATTTTAATTTCTTCAAATGCTTGTTTGGCTTCTACTGTCCATTTAATACTTGAATCCTTTTTTAACATGTTAGTAAGTAATCTAATTAATTCAGCTAAGCTAGATATGAATCTTCTCAAAAAATTTATTTTTCCTATGAAAGCTTAAAGTTCTTTGATATTTCTGGGATGAGGTAGCTGCAATATAGCTTCTATTCTAGCAGGATCAATTCTAATACCATCTTTGGAAATGATATGAGCCAAGATTTTACCTTCTTCATTACCAAACATGGAATTTTTTGGATTCAAAGAGATACCATACCATCTGCATTTTATGAATACTTGTCTGAGATGGTCCAAATGTTGCTGATCTGATACAGAAAAAACTGTTAAATCATCCAGATATATAAAAATAAAGTCATGAATTTCTTTTGCAAATGTAATGTCCATTGCTCTTTGGAAGGTTGCTCCAGCATTTTAAAGTCCAAATGGCATTTTAACATAATTGAATGTACCCCATGGTGTTGTAAAAACTGTTTTTTCCTGGTCATCAGGATGAACCAGAATCTGGTTGTATCTTGAGAACCCATCTAGAAGAGAAATTCTTGACGCACCTACTACTCTTTGTAAAATGTGATCCATTTTGGGCAAAGGGTAATTATCCTTTAAAGAAACCTTATTTACATTTCTTAAATCAACACATAACTTGATCTCTCCATTTTTATTCCTAGTAGGTACCAAATTAGACACCCACTCTGAAAACCTAATGGGAGCAATTATCCCTGCTTCATACATTCGTTTGATTTGTTTTTCAATTGAAGGCAGCAATATAGGGTTGATTCTTCTAAGTTTCTGTTTAAATGGTTTTTTATTTTCTTTCAGAGGTATTGTATGCTGAATTATAGAGGTATCATATGATTTCAGGTCTTCATAACTCCAGGCAAATACATCCTGGAATTCTCTCAAAAGTTCAACATATTTTAGTCTTTTATCAGGAGGCAGAGATTTGGATAACTTTATCATTTTAGGATTCTCTTCAGTTCTTAAAGTATATTCCTCAATATCTACTTTCAATGGTTCCATTTTGGGTTTCTTTGTAATATCATTAGAGTTGAAAATTTTTTCCAGAGGAGTTAATCCTTTCTGTAAATGATTATATTTCAAATTAATAATCTCAGATTCTTCTTCTATAATCTCACCAACCTCCATTTGTTTAAGGTCCTGCATTTCTTTTTTGGTGAACTTTGTTGGATGAAGTATTTGAATTGCACTTTCTTTTGAAATGTTTGTCTCTTGTTCATTTATTTGATCAGATTCAATGATTGTATCTTCATCTATGCTACTGTTAGAAAATTCATTTTCTAAAGTCAAAAAATTGTTAATTTAATTGTCATTTGTAAACACTTGCCAGTTCTTAAAATTGTCTGGTATAGCTGGTCTGTGTCTAGTCTCAGCTGTGAACTGATGATTAGGTTCAAATGGTAATTTACAAGTGCTAGCAAACATTGCAACACTATGAGCATGCAAATTTTGTTTTCTTGGGATTTTATCAAGCTGAGCCTGCAGAAAAGTATTGAGAATCTCGACAACGGTTCCTCTATATTCTCTTAGTCTGGGATTGTTTGTCAGAAAGTCACCATTGATCTATTGAATTATCAAATCAGAATCTCCTATAACAGACACTCTAATTTCCCCTAATCTTTTGACAAGTTTAAGCCCTAACAAAAGAGTTGCATATTCTGCGATATTATTAGTGCACTTAAAGCTTAATCTGTAAGCATGACCTTCAGCATGATCATTCTCAAGGTTATGTATCAAAATTCAAGCTCCTGCTCCTAATTTTTTGACTGAACCATCAAATTCTAAATGCCAAAGAATTTCATGTTCATAATTGGTGTCAGGCGTTTCAGGAACTTCCTAACAGTAAGATTTGGTTTTTTATTTTCTTCTGATTTCTCTTAGGTATCTGATGTTTCATTTTCCTCAAAGATTTCTTGGATTTTAACATTAGATTTTTTATTTGCAATTTCTTTTGGTTCTGTTACTGGAACTTCTGATTCAGTGGGAAGATCAGATTCATCATTATAAAGAATAAATGAGTCCATATCAGAGTGTACTGAGTAGATGGGGAAATTTTCAGGTTTCTCCTGACTACTGACTACATATTTCATTAAATTTTCTCTGTATAGTCTCTTAGGTTGGCCGAATATTGAAATAGTAGCATATGACATGTCTAATTGAAGAGATCCTCCAAGTTTTTCACCCCAAGATCTGGACAATAGCATACCATATTTTGGAGGAATATCTTCTACTACTATATCAATCAAAATTGTTTTTGCAGGGTATTGAACCAATGTAACACACAAATCTTTAATTAATCCTAAACATCTCACCTGAATTGAATCAAAAGAAAAGAGATCTTTGTATGGTCTGGTAATGTATAGGTTTAATCTCTCCATTACAGCCTTGGGCATTAAATTTGTGAGATGCCCCAGAATCAAGCATGGCATTATGAAGTATTTTATCATGTATATTCAAACTCACATAGAAATGAGGAGTTCCCCCACTTTCTAGTTTTCCATTTACTTCAGGGCCAAAAATTAATTTGGGTTGATCATCAAAAACATTTACTGAATCATCACTTCCAGTAATATTGAGTGATCTATAGATTTGGCTTCTGTAGACGTCATGTTTAGCTAATTCGGAAAATGGAACTGCTATCTTTATTTTGCCTATTTCAGCCTCCAGATTAAAAGGTTTCTCAGTTTGAGTTCTTGTATTTTGAACGGTTGGATTCTCTTTTTCTTCTGTGTTTTCAGTATTTTTCTCCTTTTCAGGAGTTGGATTGTGGACTGAAGTTGTTTCTGAATCAACTTCTAGAGGTTCCTCTACATTTCCTTTAGGAGGAAAAGTATTGGAAAGTTGTTTGTTATTCAGTTGACTATCGGATACATCTTCAATTATTGGATTGGCAGGATTAGGATCTGATCTAGAAAGAATATGTACAGGGGTAGTATTGGTTTTATCTTTGAGGGGCTACTTTGTAGCCTTCTGTTTATTTTTTTCTGGGACATCAATTCTTCTGCTCCTCAAATTATATTGCTTGTGAACTTCGTAAATGGTTGTATCATGTCCTTCCTTAAAATCAAATGATTCTCCTGAATGGGTTTGAAATTTCTCAAGAATGTGAGCTTCTTGATCATCTTGGGTCAAGAAAAATTCTGGTTCGTTCTTGTGTTCAGTCAAGTTTTTTATTTGATCATCTTCAATTGGTTCTTCAAAAGTTGAAGCTTCCATATAATTTTCCTGGAATGGGGGCCTAATATTTTTGTCAGGACCAGTTTTTCCAGTATTTTGATTTTGGTTCCTTCTGAAATTTGGATTTCTCACAATATTGCTCGGTTGACCATCCCAAGGATATTTCCTTTCAATTGTTTCTACTCTATCCCCTAGTCTTTCCATCCCTTTAATAATAGCATCCAGTTTCTTTTCAAAAGCTGTGGGTTCTTCATTTAAAGGCATTCTCCTTTCAGATCTGGCTCTAGCTCGTTTCTCTATTAGGTTGGCTTCAACACTAATAGTTATACTTTGCATTTCTTCTAAAGTTTGAGGAGCTCTTTCCCTAAGCTGATACGCCATATCAGAATCAAATCCATATGGGAATTTGATTAATACTGAATCTGGAGGAGGTCTAAGATTTTGGGGAATAGCATTGTAAGCTTCATTGAATCTGGTAATGTAATCTTTCACAGTCTCATTTGGTCCTCTCCTTAGTTTTCCAAAGTCTGATAAGATTTGAAGAGGATCCTTCTTCTTTTCTCATCTATTTAGAAATGTTCTATAAAGAGCTGGTAAGTAAGTAACATTGTTTACAGGAAGGGCTCTAAACCAGGTTCTGACTTCTCCAGTCAGACTTTGGACAAATATTCTCATTCTTACATCATCAACATCTATTTCATAAATTTCAAAGTAATCAGTCATTTTTTCAGTATGCTGTTGTGCAGTGTAAGTACCTGAACCATCAAAAGGGGTGATTTTACTTTGGTAGTCTTGGGGCATAGCTGCTGGATTGGCTGGTAACCTTAAGGGAGCATATCTGTTTGCCATTGGAAGATGTAATGATGGAATAATAGGTGAGGTTGGACTATGAGTGGTGGGTGGAGGAGTAGAAGGGGTAGTTTGAGGTTGAAATATTTGGGGAAAAGTTGATGAACTTGGAGAGGCTGAAGTGATCACAGAAACATTTGATGTTTCTTCAGAAGTAAGCTCACATTGTATGGAATTTTGCAAATGTTTATCAAGATGTGAAGTAACAAATTCAAATTGTAAATCTTCAAGAAATACTGGGTCTGGAACCAAATTAGATAACTCAAATTTAGAAAAATTTACAAATAAAGATGTTTCAAACTTCTCATCAAAAGGTCCGTCCTCAAGATAAATCCACTTCACAGGACAAGATATTGATCTATAGAGAGGTTGAGAACTACCAGAGCTTTCTTGACTGTCTTGTCTCCTAAGAATTTTGGGGATCAGATTCGGATTTTCAAACACAGGTGGTGGATTTGGATCAGGATTAGACCTGGTGTAACGAGTCCTTTCTGAAGCCAGTTTTCTAGGTGATATATAATTTTTTTTGGTTTTTTGTCTAAATGGAATAAACAATACAACTTCAAAAATTTCTTTAAGAAGTTTCAGATATTGGATTTAAATTTTCTTAAATATTTATTTGACTAGAGGAACTGATCAAATGTTTGAAACCAAAGTTTAGTTCATAAAATAGACCGGAGATAGACTGAAGCAGCATTGATTTACTTATGCAATTGCAGAGCAAAAGCAGTTCAAAGGCTACCTGGCTAACTTCAGGCTCCGTCTATAGTTTATAAAATAAACAATAGTAATAATAAAATTATTCAGCTCCCCAGTATGGTCGCCACTATGTTATCAGTCAGATTTTCCTTGAAGTTGTTGGGAAGAGGAAAGGGGTCCGAGGTAACCACAAACCAACTTTTAGGTACAGAATCTAGCCAATATGGACCCAGAGAGGGCTCTCTCTGTGAAATTTAGCTTTGCTTTGGAGGATATTAGGCTAGTTATTAAAGTATAGGAATTTAATTGAGTTTGGGTGATGGAATTCAATAGCTGAGGGTAAGACTGAGTAATTTAGGCCATTGGGCTAATGGAGTCAAAGAAGATGGCTAAACTGGATTAAGCGTTTTAACAAAAGATGGTTTTAGAGGGCAAGGCAATCAAATAGGGAACAATTATAGATCTAAAGTGAATGGAATGAACTCAAAATGGATGAAGGGAAATTAAGAATCCTTCAACACATTCGAGAGGGGGAAAATGAGTGATTAATAATAAAGAGCAATTAAGTCTTCTTTACTAAATAATCAAAATGCATAAACTAGAAAAACAGGAGCAATTAAGAATTCACGATTTAAACCAATTTAGAAGAAAACATTTAGAATACTAACGATTAAAAATAGATTTCACTTAAGCACTTTCTGATTTATTCCTTTTCGTTAATTATTTAGAAATGAAACACAGATGGTATAATAAACAAATATAAATACTTTAACACATAAGAGATGGATGACTTATTGATCCGTTTTCTGATACAAGAATCCTGTAAAAAGTCTTTCGCATCAATTCCTCGTCCAGCTAGCCACACAAAGTTTCTCCAACAGCACTTTATTCCAAAATAGTCAATGTTACAGCAAAGTCTAAGAATCCACCTTTCAATACTCCAATTGAGGGGGTATTTATACAAAAAATATCTCATAACAAATTGAGATATAATCTAGGGTGACTCATAAGTATTTTACAAAAAATAGAGACAGATGGTCTCATTGATAAGAGAAATGATAACTGATGTTGTGTTTTTTCCTTCTTTTGAGAATGTGCTGGAGGCAGGCCCTATGTTTCGGCTCATTGTTGTCCTCTTTAGTAACCCTGTGCTGGCTGCTCCATTTTACTAATACTCTTTAACTTCAATGATAATCTTTAACCTCTATTTATCCTTTTATCCTTCTTTATCATGACTTACTGTAGTGAATAAGCAAAAATTCATGTAAGGATAATTTTTACAAAAGTTCTAACATTCCTTCCCACCATTCAGCTTCCAGTATTCTGGTCCTCTGCAGCTTCCTCAGAGTTTCATCTGTCTCTATATATCTAAAGAAAGTAGGCTGGATTGGAAATAAATGTTTTACCTCATGCTCGAGATAAAACAAATTTTCCAATCTGTCATGAAGATTTTTTCCCATAGGCAATGTTGCTGCTGATGAACTAGTTGAGGAACTGGCTTGATTGTCAGCATGTTTGTCCAATTTCTCAACATAACTTTCAAGGTCCATAAATTTGTCCTCTGAAACTAAAGGACTGGGAAATCCTTTATTCAACAAAATATCAAATCTTTTTATGAATGCATTGATTTCTTCTTGCATATCAGAGCACCTTCGTTCTAAATTCTGCATCAGAGTTCTTTTAGTAAAAACTCTCTTTATTTCCAAAATTGTGCCTGTCTTGTCTTGAATGCCAAGTTATTCAAGTTGATGCTTGTTCTGAGTATTTAAAAAGTGTATAATTTCATTGGCTTCTTCAGGCATGTTTCCCAATTCCTCTCTTGCTTTCAGAATCTCTTCCAGAGCCACTTTAACTAAATCATTCTGTTCATACATTATTTTAATTGAGGGCCAAATATCTTTTATTGACTGGATGATGTTGTCCCAAAGAATTTCATTTATTTCCTTTAAAGGCTTCTCCAATGTGAGATCCTTCTCCAATGCTTTGACCATTTTTTCTAATTTGTTGACCTCTCTTGTTTTATCTGCAACATTCATCTTCGAGAGATCATATTTCTGTTCCAAAGTGGTGAGTTGTACCTTTTTTCTTTGAAGCTCTGTCACTTGGAGTTTCAATTCCTCCATTGACTTTATTAATTCTTCTGTACTTAAATTGGAAGTATTTACCTGTGAAAATTCTGTTGGCTGAGCTGCTGTTGCTGTACCTGTAATTACTCCTGTTGTAGTTGTACCTGTGATAACTTCCGTTGTAGATGATGGAATATTAGGCTGCTTATCTTTCAATGCCTTCTCAAGCTCTTTCTCAGTTTCGTTAATTTTCTCATTCAATTTCAAGAGCAAGTCCATCAATTCTTCTTCAGAATTTTTCTTCATGATTTCTGCAGTCGGTGGATGTCTTGAGGCTGGTAATTTCAGTTGTTTTCTCAAGGCTGCAATATCATCATCTTTTTTCTTGATTAATGCTTCTATACCCTTGACATCTTTGAGGTTATGTCCTAATCCAATGATTATTTCCTCAAAAGTCTTAATTTTGTTATCATTAGCCTGAGAAGAGGCATTTTCAAGGTTTAATTGAGCATTAGTATTCTCCAAAGAATCCTACAATTTCTGGGTCATCATTGATTTATCAGTCAAAGTAGAATAAATCATCTCACCTATTTGTTTATGCAACTCAATTTGATCCAAAGGATGAATATCCTTTGCTAAGACTTAAAAATTAGTTTTGATATAATCTGCAGCTGTTTGAGGCTATTGTACTTTGGGTTTGAAGTGGCTCATTACCATCTTACCCTGTTGGATGTCATAAGCTGACACCAATCTTTCTTTGTTCTTAGGAGCCATCTTCAAATATTGATTGTAAATTTGAGGTCTAAGTGGATCATTTCTGGCCTTTATATTTATGAACTTCCTTTTAATATCCCAGGCATCTTTCATTGGTGGTTTGAAAGATGATACTTCTGCACTTTGCTGCCTTTGCAGCTCTTTTTTCTGTAAAGTAGTGGATGTCCCACTGAATGTGCATGTTTGCTGACTATCTTCTTTTCCCTGGCTATCAAGGATTTCGTGAATACATTCCACTTCTGGAAGAGGATTCAATTTTTTTCTTTTAACTTCAGGCCGTTGTGAAGACCCACTGATAGGGGTAGCTACTTTAGCATCTCTCTTTTTACTCTTTTCTACATTGAGAGGAGTTTGTAGAATTGACATTTCTGCCGCATTGGTCTGAGTAAGAGAAATCTGTACTTGATCCTGTTCTTTAGAAGTTTGAGGTTGTTCTGTCATTGTAAATTTCTTTGTAACTTGTATATCAGCCTCTTTCTCCTTTCATTTAGATGCTACTGTAACCAATGCACTGATTTCCTGTAAATTTTGTTAAGAATTCCCAGCAGAAGAAGAACCAATAGCTAGTATCTGTACCTATCCAAAAGAGTCTGGGTCAAGCATTTTTTCAAGGTCTTTCATTACATTTTCAACATTGACCTGCTCACTATCTTGTTCTATCAATGTCCCTTCCATCCATTCATCCATATTGGCATATTGTTCAATTTCTGGGATTCTTTGATGAATGTATGGTGATAATTTGTTTTTCATCCTTCTATCACAAATAAAGTTGTTTGGGTCATAAGGTACTCAATAGAATTTTTTTTGCAATTTAAGATAGTCTTCTAATATTCTTTCAGCTTCCTTTCCAGCATCCCTAGAGTTACAGACAAAGGGACCTAATTGAATTTTAATCCTGAGTTGAGCCTTTTTCTTTGCATTGCAAAAATGAACTATGTCTGAATTGATCATCTGTCTAAAATACTCTAATGCAAAGAGTCTCATTGGGACATATTTTGGCAACATGAAAGGGCATAACTCACACCCATATATTCTGATTTTTGTGTGATTTTGGTATAGGTACGAGTCATCTATCTTGTATTGTTTTGAGAGTTGAAGAATTTTCTTGATGTCATTATTAACCCTAGGAGGGGAGACTCCTGTCAACAAGGTGGTTGTAGGATGTAAAAATAGGTCAATGAACTCATTATAAGAGTAAGGAGAATCAGAGGAATTATGAGTGATGGCATACCAAAAGATTACAGATCTAGGATTTCCTTTGGCATCAAGTTTTTTAACATAGAAAGGAAAAATATCTGATTGAAAGTAAAGCATGAGATGGTATATGACAGAAGAATACTTGAACACTCTTTCATTCTCTAATCTCATGAAATGATCATGGATTTTATCTGAAATGTAGGAAGCAAAATCATACTTGACAGCAGGGGGCTGTTCAGGGGTAAAAATAGAGAACAATACTAGGGTTAATTGATCAACATATTCACTAGTATTGAAACCCATTATAGAGGATATCATATTCAAAATCAGTCTGCCCACATCAGTGAAAAAGGTATAACCATAAGGGGGAGGGCTTTTGGGCTGATGTTCTGGTAACATGAAGGTTTGGCAGAGGCGATTCAACTCTTCTTGGGATAAATTGGTAGATTTATCACGTAATTCTCCCATGAAAAGGGGAGTTAGGGCTTGACCGGGTTGAAATTGTAGCATTTTGTTGATAGACTGAGCAGTTATTGGGAAAAGGACAGTTTGGCTCGGGGATAAGACTGCTTGTTGGTTGGGATCATAATTTTCATGGCAGTAATGGATTATTTCAGGGAAAATATGGACTGATGGGAGAAGGTACATAGGAAGATTAGATTCCCATAGTCAAAAAATGTCAGAGCCGTTTAGGTAGTTATCTCTGCGGCGGAAAAAAAATTCGAAGAGGATTTTCACTAAGAACAAGGTCCTTAATTTGGAAATTCCTATCTGCTAAAGGCAGATAGTCTAAATCTCCGTGAGGGGCATTCAGGGGCACGACATTCAAAGCCACAGGAATTTCAATTTCTGGTTCTTGTGGATTCAGAAATGAATTGCGGGTTTTTGATGAAAAAACGAGCACAATCACAGGTTTGGAAATGCAATTGTAGTTTTGGGAATTGAGGAATGAACTAAAGAGCAATGTTGAACCCTGTTTCAGTTTTTCGTGTGGAATTTTTAAAACAAAAACCAGCATTTTTACAAAGTTCAGTGGGAATTTAGGTAAATACCTGTTTTCTAGGAAATAAACAGTGAATAAACAGGTACTGGCTATGGCATATGAAATCTGGATTACTCAACTGCAATTTTCTTCAGCAAGGTAACTGTTGGAAAACTTCGAGAGTTGATTTCGAAATTTGTTGCATGGGATACTGGATAGTGAAAATGATGCAGGTATGTTTGTTTTATTCAAAAAGTCAAAGGTTCGTGGGTTTTTTTTTATTATTTTAATGGATGACGTCAGCAAGTACAGTGGATGTGTCACGGGAGGCAAGTGGTAAGTGGTATTCATCGCACAGCTTTTGGGGATGAGCGGTTTTAGGCTGAGGGCGAGCGATTCCATACGATGAATGATGCATGGTGCGACACTGTTCAGAAAACTGCTTGGCCATCACGCATTGTCGTTCGGACGTGGATGGCTAGTAATATTTTCATCAACCATAGATCTGAGATCTGTTGATCGAACGACGGTCGTGATGGCAAGATGACAGGGAGATAACAGGGTGGGCCCAATGTAATTTATTATGAATTAATCGCATCGGGAGCAAGTTAATTGGCAGAATAGGTTATTAATTAACCCATGAGGGTTAATTAATCCCTTTTATACGACGGGAGGATGCGCTTGACGATTAATCAGAAATTTAACTAATTAATCATAATTCAGACATTAATATGGTTATTTTTCAACCAAAAGGAGCGGGATATTAATTATTTTGGATATAGTTAAAATAATAAGAGAAAGGGTTTATTTGTCTGGGGATTTAAATAATAAAATTAAAAATTAATATGAAAAAATGAACGGAAGCGTTAAGTAAAAAACATTGGTCTAATGTATTTAACTTATGCTTGCATGAATAGGGTTTTTGTGAAATATTGGATGATTTTCCTAAGTAAAATAGGATTTTACTTAGGAAAATAATTTTTAGAAGTGAATGAATGTCATGATGGATGGTTTTATGTATTTAGGCTTTTCCAATTATTGGGCCGAGTGTCCGGTCCCTCCAAAAGTCAAGGAAATGCCTTGAGCCCCTCTAATATTTTAAATACCTTAATACTTAAGGGAAATTAGTGAAATCTTTAGGGAAAAATGAGAGGGGAAGTTAATAATTTGACTTTACTTTGCTTGAAATTTTTCCAGTGTAGTGTCTGCCTTTGCACATGTGATGAAAGTAAAGATTTAACACATCTAGAGTCATTATCCATCACATGTAATTTTGCAACAACATCTACCTACCCTACCTATTTTATCCTACCATTTTTTCTTCTTTATTAGGGTGCACTTAGACTGGAAAACCCTTATCACACTTTTCTTTTACATATGGAAGTCTATCTAATTCTATCCTTATTACATCCAAGGGCTCAGATTAAACTATTGAGCTCCTTTTATTTACTATACCTATCTACTTATCTGCCAAGATTAAATAGTTTGGTCAGATCTTATTCTATATCTCTAAAACATAAAATTAAAATATGAACTAGCCAATCTTAAACTGTTTGACTGTTCATAAATTGTGGCATAAGATACAAATTGCACACAATTTGTTTATTACATAAGAGCAAAAAGTAGTGGCATTTAGACGTGCACACTTTCCTTGGCCTTTCTTTTGGTGGGGTTCATTTTCTTTTACTTTTTGGCCATTTTTTATTCTTTTCACCCTTTGATTTTTCTTTTAGGGTATACCCTCTTTACATTTTTTAAATTTTTTGATTTTTTGATAATATAGAAAACCTTTGCAACAAGAAAAGGTATGAACATATTACATAACTCATCAAGTCAATCATGATATATGACACCTATTGGTATAGGAATCTAACAAAACCAATGCCATGAAAGAAAATAACCACATGCAATACCATGCATGCTAAATCTAGCAAGGAAATCGCACATGACAATCAATACGTGCAAAGAGTCCTACTGTATCTTCTTGATCTTACTCCTCCTTGCTTTCTCTTTCCTTCCTCCTACTTTCTTTCCCTTGCTTGATCCAATGCCAAAGTGCTACAAGAAACTTTAAGTGTGCAAGAATGAGAGAGATAGAGATACAAGTCCTAAACTGAACTGACAAAAGGTACCAACTGATCCTTAGAAGCCTCTTTATTGATGAGGCCTCTATTTTCTTCATTTTCAATTATTTTCCTTCACTTTCCTCATCACATGAAACCTATGACCTTTCACCTCTCTTTTCTCCTAATTTACATTATTTTCATAAATAAATGTGCCAAAAAATCCATTTTTCATTTCCAAGGCCTTTGCTATTGACTTTGCCAATTTATTTAGCCATAATAAACCAAATGAACACCTACTAGGATGTTTTCCCAACATTTAGCTTCGAATAAGTGTCCCATCAACCGTGGTTATTATTTTAAAATTTTGTTACAGGGAATTTTCACCAGGGTTGTTACATAATCCTCACCCCTTAGGAATAAATGGTCTCCATTGCGTCAAGTTCCCTCATTAAATGGAGAAAATTCTATTAAATTTGGTTGTTGGTGCGTTGCATTCCTTGGTGATGAAATTGCCTTGCTTTGAAAACCCAATAGTGTTGTATGTGTTGTTAGAAACTATCTTTTGACTTGGTGTCCATGATCTGATCCATTGTAGCTTGCCTAATGCATTCAATATTGATTTATTTGGGGGCCATTTTCTTGAATACCTCTGAGGTGTCCAACAAGCATGGAAAATATGGTTCACACAACTCCACATTAAATAATGGGTGTAATTGAAGGAAAGGATGAATACTCAATTCAAAATCCTTTTCACCCATAACCTTTATGATTGTGTAAGGCCCATTTTAGAGTGGTCTCAGCTTCCTTTTGGGGGATTTGAGGAACTTTTCTATAAATGAAATTTTGGGTGATTTAATTGCTAGTTAAATCCATGTCATTTAATTTGTCAACCCAAGGTTTCGTAAATTGACGAGGTATACATGTACTATATGTACTAGGTGGTTATATTTTGGATTAGATTAATCTAATGAAATTATAAATAATTACAAAACATAATCAATTAATCAATTCCAAACCAAATCAAACCAAACATAAAGAAATTGAAAGCACACTTGCATAAAGGCAATCACATTTGCTTGAAATTGAAATCACAGTTGTAGAATTGAAATCACACTTGATGAAATGAAATCACACCCCGCTTGCATAATTGAAATCACACTTTCAGAATAGAAATCACACTTGCTCAAATGTAATCACACCACAATTCCATTATTGAGATCACACTTGCAGAATTGAAATAACACCAAACTTGCATAAATGAAAGCACACCACACTTACATAAATGAAATCACATCACACATGCATAGTTGAAATCACACATGCTGGAAAGTAAATCACACTTTTTTGAAAGGAAAAAAACACGTGCATAAAATGGAAACACACTTGCTAAAAATAAATGAAATAACATAACTATACTATGTTACCAATATGTACAAATATGTGCAAACTATGGTTGATGGGGGCCCTCCATTCCTTAGCAAGCACACTGAAAAACTATCACACCTTGGAGATAAAAGTGGCACTATGTAATTCATAAAAATGAAGTTAGAAGATATTACAAGAATTCTCTATCCTCACTTTACGATTTACATCTAGAACTGGAAACCTCTGACTATCAACTAGCCACTAGCTAACAAGTGACAACTCACTACACAACCCTTTGTATGGAGGGTGCTATTTATACAAAAATTGAGCATAGCTATAAAATAAACATAGATCCTTAGATCTCTCCTAAATCCACATTTATCTCTTTGTTGTTACAACCAATCACCTAAAAATTTAAGATACAAATCCTCTTATCCATGATTCTTCTCATTTGAATGTGCATAGTTAATGATCCACTTATTCTACAATTACTCCAGGAATCTTCATGAGTTTGAATTTTGAATTCGAATTTGTGGTTGGGTAGCCAAGTAAGACCCTTCTAGAATCTCCAAGTAGGCCTACGATATCACAAAACTCATAACACTTTTAAATATATATGAAAATATGTTAATTTCCTAATATTTAATCACAAATTCACTTAAAATACTTAAAATTAATGACTAGGAAAATAATTATAATAAAACCATGTGATGATTAAAATGGTTACATAATGTAAGATTATGGAGTTACAAAGTTATGGAATGAGGGTAAAATGATGGAAATGAAACTAAAAGTGGATGACATTTTGGAGGCCCATTCTAGCCGTCGATCGAGAAGGCCAGATCAACGCATAAAATGTAGGTTTTCAATTGTAAGTTGTTAATTATAAGTTGTAAGCTAGTGGTTAGAGGTTAGAGGTAGCTAGTTGTTATCTAATAGTTGAAGGTTCCAAGTTGTAGAGGTAATTTGTAAAATGAGGATAGAGAATTCTTGTAATATCTTGTAACTTCGTTTTTATGAAATACATATTTCCAATTAGATCTCCAAGATGTGATAGTTGTTTAGTTTTCTTGCTAAGGAATGGAGGGCCCCCATCAACCAAAGTTCGAACATATTTTTACATATTGGTAACATAGTATAGTTATGTTATTTCATTTATTTTCAGAAAGTGTGTTTCCATTTTATGCAAGTGTGTTTTTCCTTTCAGCAAAGTGTGATTTCATTTATTCAAGTGTGATTTCAATTTTCAAGCAAGATGATTTCCTTTATGCAAGTATGATTTCAATTTCTTTATGTTTGGTCTAGATTCAATTGATTTAATTAACTTTTTAGTTAGTTTTAATTGCATTAGATTAATCTATTCTAATAAATAACCACCTAATACATATAGTACATTTATACCTCATCATCTTATGAAACCCCAGGTTGAAAAATTAAATGACAGGGATTTAACTCATAATTAAATCACCCAACATTCTGGCATATAAATGAAAAATTTAACAGTCAATTAAATTAACCATATTTTCTTCATTTTCTATAATTTTCATTCATTTTCATCCTCACATGTAGCCCATGACCTTCACCTCCCTTTTGTCCTAATTTCCATTATTTTCATAAATAAATGTTCCACATATGCCATTTTCCTTTCCAAATCCTTTTCCATTTCCTTTGCCAATTTATTTAGCCATAATAAACCAAACGACAACCCATTGGGATGTTTTTCCCAACACTCAACTTGGAATAAGTGTCCCATCAACCGTGGTTATTATTTTTAAATTTTATTACATGGAATTTTCACCAGGGTTGTTACAAAATCCTCACCCCTTAGGAAGGAATGGTCTCCATTGCATCAATTTCCCTCATTAAATGGACAAAATTCTATTGAATTTGGTTGTTGGTGAGTTTCTTTCCTTGGCGAAGAAATTGCCTTGCTTTGACAACCCAATAGTGTTGTATGTGTTCTTAGCAAGTATCTTTTGTCTTGGTGTCCATGATATGATCCATTGTAGCATGCTCAATGCATTCAAGATTGATTTCTTTGGGGGCCATTTACTTGAATACCTCTAAGGTGTCGAACAGGGATGCAAAATATGGTTCACACAACCCCACATTAATTAATGGGTGTAATACAAGGAAATGAGTGATACTTGAAATTCAAAATCATTTTCACCCATAGCCTTTATGATTGTGTAAGACCCATATCGGGGTGGTCTGAGCTGCCTATGCAGGATTTTGAGGAACTTTTTCTGTAAATTCAACTACACCATAGCAGCAACATGAAAATTTTGTGAGACCTACGATAGTCATGGTGTTTTTTGTACCTGACATTGTGTCATATCACCAATTAAAAAAATTTCATGGAAATTCCCAATTTTGCAATTTTGGCGTATATATATATATATATATATAGGAGAAATAAGTTGTGGAGACATTTAATAAATTTTTGAGAAAAGGAAATGGGTTGGACATAGGAAAAGAATAAAAATTAAATTTAAGTTGTGGATTTTCCAAACATGGAAATCGAACCATGCGAAGGATCAAATCGTGGTATGGGAAAAATTGAACCATGGTATGAGGAAGTGAAAGAAAAAATAAAAGGAAGGTCGGGGTCTCCTTTTGATCATTTAGGTTTTCACATTTCATTTCTATATTGGAGGTTTGTTTAAGTTGTTGAACTAAGTCAACCAGTACTATTTAGCACATGGATTTCCAATAAGATAATTCCGACACTCTTTTGGTGAAATTAGAGTGTCACCCTCGGAGAGAAAAATTTGAGTTGACTGAATATCTAATTTCCTGCATTTTGTGAGCCATTTCATCTCTACAACAAGTAGGATGGATTTTTCAGTGGGACACAGTAGCAGAAGTAGAATTTATTGGAGGAAGAGAATTATGAGGATATTTGTGTTGAGAATTTGCAAGAGTTTTTCTTGGAGGAGGACAAGTTTCCTTGTGGATTTTGAGATCCTAGGAATTTTGCATTTGTGAGGGTTGTATTGTTCTTCTTGTGGAAATGCGCAGGGGTTTTCTAGGCCATTTTGTCTGGAGCAGTTGCTATAATATTGTGCCAAGAAATATCTGGAATTTAACTCTATATTTTTAGCGCTATGCTTTAGTGTTTTCTCCATTATTTTTGTGGATAAATTTTGGTGTAAAAACTGTAGATTTTCCGATGGGACGTAGAGCTAGGTAGTAGGTGATTTCCCTTGATTTTTGGGTAATTCCAGGAGGTTGGAATTAACCCAAATATTTCAGGTTTTGTTGGTCCAGGGTTAGAGATAATTTTCCTATTTTTTTAGAATTTTTGGAGCAGATTTGAGGGCTCAAATATAGATTTTCCTCCAAATAGTAGCAGTAGTAATTTATGGGTAGAGCATGCAACTAGCGTGCCATTCCAGTGTGGATTTTTATTAATTCTCACCTGGGTTTTGTGTGATTCCTTTAGAAAGCCTAGGTGCACACATTCCACTATATTTTGTACTTAGATTCTCATTGGATAATTAATAAAATGGCTCAACTCTATTATTTATGCACACAATCTTCTAAACTTGTTGTTCTTATGGATTTTTTAGATTTCTTGTTTATTTGTTTGTTGAAGCTAGTTCATTTTTTGATATTTAACTCTATTTATCTAGTTAGAACATTACCATGGTATAAGAACATGTTATTGGCCATATGTGAGATCTATAACATGTCATGATTGGACCGTTTCGTGGAGTTGTTCATCTTCCTAGACGCAGATGCAGAGGCAGAGGAAGAGGTCATGGTAGAGAGGACAAGCCTGAGCATATTTTCAATACAGATTTTGAGAACACCATAGAATACATGGGGGAAAATAGTGAAGATCAACCTAGGAAGCGTGGGCATGAACCACTACTGGAGGAGTTGGCAAGATCAAACCAAAAAATCATGGGGATGATGAGGAAAATGTTGGCTCTGAAATTACAAAATATTTAGGAAGGACCTGAAGGTGGTGGGGAGGAAAAAATGAAGGAAAAGGAGGTTTTGGAATATTATAAGGGAGCTGTGTACATCCATACAGAACCCACACATATGTTCAAAATCATAGCCCTACTATGCCCTACTTCAGGGAGGAACTAGAGTGAGAGAGAGGTGTTGATGCATTGACAGAGTTAATTAGATGATTCACTCACATGATTGACGAGTATGAGGCCTTGGATCCCAGGATCAAAAGGACACTCCCATTTACATATTACTGTCATCTAAAGGAGAAATATAGGGTATTTGGGCCCTGATTTCGAGGAGGATAACAGACTTAGAATTGGGAAAATCAAGAGCTAAGAGGGAAGGTGATGTTTCCCAAATTTTATGGGACAACCAATAGTTCTGCGAGATCAGGGGTTCAGAAACTAGATTTTTACCTTGGTTTGAATCCCATGCGGGAGGCATATTCCATCATATTTTCTACATTGCATTTGGCGGGTGATGCACAGGAGTGGTGGTATCACAGATTAGTTACACTTAGCAATGAATCCATCACATCGTATAGTGAGTTCACTCAGAGGATGGTGGAGGTATTTGATAGCAAGGATCTATAGTTGCACTTTAGGGAGATGGCTAACCTCAAGAAGACATGAAGCGCAGAAGCTTACATAAGATAGTTTATGAGGCTTGTGGTGATGGTTTAAGAAATTTCCAAGGCATGATTGATCACGTTGTTTATTTAGGGTTTCGAGTCTCCTATCTGAGGTTGGGTGTAAACTTACACGCTAGTATCATTGCACGATTCCATTAGCTGAGTACAAGACCTGCTAGATTTTGTTCCAAAGAAGAGGGTTCCAAGACCTACTAAACCCTCTTTCCATCAGTAGGTAAAATAAATTAGACCTTCTCATAAGGAGTGGAAAGGTAAGGGAAAATCTGATGATGAGACTAGGAGGGATCTTCGGTAGAGGAATTTATCCTTTACTTTTCAGGAGCCATGGGAACTAGGGCATCGGTGTACCAAGGGCAAGGCCCACTACATAGAATTATTTTTAGACAGTGATCCAGATGAGGAGGATGTAGACCACGAGGTAGATGTAGGTGAGGGTGGACCTTAGAGCTTGGGATGAGGTGTCCCACCACCCCCACCTAGTGGAGGATATCTCTTGCTAACTGATGGATTTATTTCTTCACTTCGGGGAGTTCTAAATTATTTGACATGAGGATCAGAGGTAGAGTGCATGAAAAATGTGTGGTTGTATTTGTGTGTTGGAGCAGGGTCCCTTAGGTCTGAATTTTGATATATTTTTGATATATTTTGTTAGATGATCCAAATATCATATTCTAAGTTAGGATAAAATATTTATTAAATTATAATATTTAAATTAATATTGGAGATACCTAGAAATAGAATATTGTTAAAAAAGATATGACTCTAGAAAAGTGTTGTATCTTAGGCTCTAATATAGGAAAAAGTTAGTAATTTTGTTAGGAGAATATTTATTGTAAATGGACACTTGTTGTTTTATTAAGTGGTCCATAACTAAAATAAGCTAAGACACGTAGCTTATAAATAGGTCATTTTCCTAATTGCGTGAGTGTTGGAGTCTACGGGTGTAAAATATTGCAAATTTCTCATGTAATTTATTTTCCTATTAATAAAATTACCTGTCTGAGGACACTTCTGCCAATATTGTGATATCAGAGCTTCAATATTGTAGCAGATGTGAAGAGGAGATTCCAGCTTTCTAGGCTTTTGGAAAAGTCCATCGATTTAGCATAAATTAATTGGTATGCATTTTGTCCAGTCTATTTTTAAGGGAAAAGATATTTATTTACAAATTTATTTTAGATTTTGAATTTGGAAATCAAATTTTTTTTAAGATCTAATTTTTAAAAAAAATTGAGAAGTTGTGGATACGAAGGCGGTGTTTGGAAATTGTGTTGAATTGCGGGATCCTGCAATTGGAAATTTAAACTGAGTCCAAATGCAAGTTGTCGCGAGTAGACAAACCATCTCCATACCCATATTTATAGTAGAAATTTTTCAGAATATCGCACCATTCATTCACACCATTCTTGAACTTGGAACAATGAAATGATGATAGATGCCTGCAGGTAAAATAATCAAGTCCCATTTCTTTAACCTAACTTGAATCCATCTATCATTACAGTCTCTTACATCAAGTTATCTCCTCGTCATTGTGGGTGTGCTCCTTGAAAAAACTCTTGAACTTCTTATGATAGTTGGGTAGTTTTTTCTGGAGAACATGTGATTAAGTCCTTGTATGTATACCCTTTTGTTCTCATGAATTTGTTGTAGCTCTAGATTAGTTTGATACTTATTAGCGTCCCGGTGCCAGTATAATACCCCAAATCTGCAAGCCTCTCTAGAGAAACATATTGCTTCAGCTCGTAGTGATGACACAACGTTTGATCCTCGCCAATTTCGTGCGTAAACCACGCTTCCATCATTGAACATGGAACTAGTGACATTAGATTGTAAGAAAGTGAATAAAATAAATGAACTAATGGGTATTATGAACTCTTCTCCTTCACGGGTATGATCTAGAGCTCGAAGTTAAGAGTTGAGAACAAAATGCTTGCCCATCAATAGTAATTGTTGCCTTTGTTGAAACAATTTTGGGATATTTTATGCATTTCGCAGTGGCTGAGTCAACATTTTCACTGATGAATTTGTATGAAAGCACAGTCATAATTTCCAATAATTTTCATTGCTCCCCTGTGAGTTTGTTGGCAAGGAACAAGCCGCTTTCCGAATTGCATATGTATAGTTTTTTTGTAAAAGTTTTATTTTTTAATATTTTATTTGAAGTTATGGAATTTTTTTAAGCGAGTAATAAGATGTAAAAAGGGGTATTTTGTAATTTTTGGACCAATAAGTAGATGAGGTATATTTTGTAATTTATATTTATTTTTTTCTGGAGAAATAAGGTGAGAGGTGAAGTGGTCAATTTTTTTGGAGTAAAAGGAGATTTTATTTGTAATTTTATTTTGAGAGATAAGAGCGCTTTTGTAAATCAAATTAGCTTTTTACTATTAGGGGGGGGGGGGGGGTGAGAGTGTTTTTTTTTTAACGGAAAGTTTGCAAGAGAATTGTAAATAGGTCAAATTTTGTTGTAAACTTGTAAGAGAAATTGACTACATCCAAGTGCAAAGCTTAGTCATTTTCCTCCTTCTCCAATGACTATCTGAGGGTCAAGCCAAAGCTCCGATAGATCATTTTAGTCTTTTGCGTAGCGTGTTGCGTGTGGAGTGTTGCTCATCTTGATATTTTTTGTGCTTGTTTCTTTTGGTGCACTACTTCAACACTATAATGTCGAAGTTAATTAATATGTTCTCTGATTCTGATAAGCTAGAAGGGGTGAAATATTCTAAGACATGCAAACGTCTAATTGAAATAACTCTCATATATAATTAATTCTGGCATGAAATATGTGATGGAAATATTAAGCCTAATAAACTAATAAATGCAACCTTACTTTCAAAATGGGAAATAAAAAATGCCAAGGCACTAGCTCTTATAAATTCTTCAATTAACAATGAAATGTACATTCACATTGAAAACGCCTCAGATGCATGGACTTCTTTGCATACATTCAAAGATCTATCTGATACACAACCTGAATAAAAAAAGGTTGATCTTCAATTAAAATTTCTCCAACAAAAATTAACTAAAGGTGGTGATGTTCTTGAATATATTTCACGGCTAAAAAACATCAAGTAGTAAATAATAAATGATGGTTTTGAAGTTGTTGATGTAATTTTCTTGACTACAATTTTAATTATTTGATTGCCATCATCTTACACACATTTTTTGGAAACTTGGAAAGTCACTGGAAAATTAGAGAATTAGAGAAGATCAATTTTGATGAATTGAGTGATATGTTAGCCCAACATGACAAACATTTTGGGAAAAAGAAACAGATTGGGAAAGATGTCTTCTTCACAGAGGCTAGCACAAGTAAATCCAAAACTGAAAGTTCGAGAAGTAGAGGACGAGGACATTTCAATCAAAGTCAGGAAACACACAGTGTACAAGGTCGTGGTCGTAGCCAAAGCATAGGAAACAATTTCAACAAAGGCTACTATTGAGGTAGGAGAAATTTTCAAGGCAGAGGAAACAATCAAGGCGAAGGCTATAATAAAGGAATAGGAAAAAGTCGAGGCAGAGGAAAAACTATGAATAGAGGACAAAGAAGAGGCAGAGGACAGTATCAAGGAAGGGGCAGATATTTTAGTCAATTTTTTTGCAGAAGATGTAACAAAGTTGGACATTAAGCTGAGGATTGTAGAAATTCCATTGATAAAATTCCTAAGTTTCATCCAAAAACTTCACAGTTTGCAAATGATCAAGATGATCATGATGGCTTAGAATATTTCTTCACAAACACAAAATCAACAGCTTTACAGGTTTTAACGTTTCTCAGAAGTGAATATGAAGATGCATGGATTTTGGATATAAGAGCAACTCAACACATGAATTTTTGACGTGACTTATTTTGGAACTTCTAGCAATTCCATCTTAATTCAATCTATCTTGAAGATAAAACAAAACATACTCCTTATGGAAAAGGTATATTTCAAGTTATTTTACTTGGCATTGGAGAAATAATGATTTCAAGTGTATGGTATGTACCAAAATTTAAGAAAAAATTTCTATCTTTAGTCCTGATTCGACAAGCAGGATATCTGGTAATTATGGAGGATGGCTTAGTTAAAATTAACTCAATGAAACAGAACATGAAAACAGTGACGAAAGGTTATTAATATGGAAAACTGTTAAGGATGAAGGGGACAGTTATTCCAAGGAATTATGACTTTCCAGGAGTAACAAATAGAGACATTTCACCGATCAGATTATGGCATGTAAGTTATGGTCATCTCAACTTTGAAAGTCTCTCTCAGTTACAAAAACAGGGAATGGTTAAGGGACTTCCAACTTTCAAAAGGAAAAATGAAAAATGTGAAGCTTGCATTTATGGAAAACAACATCGAGATACTTTTCCAACAAGTTCATGGTGAGCAAACAGGCATTCACAATTGGTTAACAATGATATTTGTGGACCCTTACAAAATTTGCTAGGAGGATGAAGATATTGCTTACTCTTGGTTGATGGTTTTAGCAGGATGAATTGGGTATATTTTTTGAAGAAAAATTTAGAAACATTTGAAATGTTTAAAACTTTTCACCAACTTATTGAAAATGAAGTTAAGGAGAAGATTGACACTCTTAGAATAGACAATGGAGGAGAATTCACTTCTAATGAATTCAAAATTTATTGCATGGATAATGGCATAAAATGACATCTTACCAATGTCTACACACTACAACGAAATGGAGAAGTAGAAAGAATGAACCACACCTTGTTAGGAATGGTGAGATCTATGTTAAATTTTAAAATGTTAAGTCCTATATATGGGGCCGAGGCAATTAATATAACTGTCTACTTAAGGAACAAATCTACAACTGCTTCTTTAGACAGAATCACACCTTATGAAGCATGATTTGGTTTCAAACCTGAGGTTAAACATCTCATAGTTTTTGGATCAATATGCTATGCCTTAGTTCCAAAAGAAAAAAGAACTAATCTTGACTCACGAAGCTTGGAGTGCACAGTGATTGGTTATTGTGATGAGAAGAAAGGGTACCGAATTTTGTTCAATGGGAAATTTATTGTGAGAAGGGATGTGATTTTTGACGAAAATGGGAGTAAGATTCGTGAAGAAATTGAAAGTCTTCTTCAAAAGTTAGAAACAAAAGGTGATAAAAGAAAAGGAAATATACAAAGTCAACAAAATTCACAAAATTGTTATGAACTTGAGTTTCCTTCATCTGAAAATGATTCATCCAGTCCATATTCTTCACCAACGTCGTATGGGTCTTATGGTAGTTCATCCAAATATCCTAGTAGCAGCAGTTCTTCTGACAGTAAATATCTGCCCCCAGAATCTACGGTTTATCAACGAACATTTTTTTACATCAAACCTCTTGACAATGATGGTGACTTTTCATAATCTCAAACCAGTGAACATCAATTTCCAAAATGGTCAGTTCAACTTTTGAAAGATGTAAGGCCTAATGAGTAGAATAAAACAGGAACAAGGGGATCACATAGAAGTGAAGGAAATTTTTCCTTGATAGCAAATGATTTTATTGAAACCTTTACATATAGAGAGGTAGTAAAACATAAATAATGGCAACAGGCTATGTTTGATGAATATCAAGCAGTTCTCGACAAGAACAGTTGGAAACTTGTTGATTGTGCTCAAAATGTTAAACCCATCTGATGCAAATGGGTTTATCGAATTAAGTACAGGAAAAATGGAGATATCTACAGGTATAAAGAAATACCTTTTGCTAAGGGTTTCGTGTGGCAGGAAGGGATTGATTATGAGGAAACTTTTGCTCCTATGGCTAAATGGAACACCATCCGATTAACACAAGTTTGTATTGGAAGCCTAGAAATGATGGAGATTTCATCATATGGATGTAAACATTAGGGGAATTTTGAGGTCTAAAATGGGCCTCCTAAGGAAATTATAAAATAATAGTCGAAATAATAAAATAATATTTGATTACATCATCAAATTTTAGAGGGAAAAAAAGAAAAAACCATTTTTTCAACTCATATTTTCAACTTATCTCCCATTTTTTTTACTCAAATTTCGAGCGGGAGTACTTGTTGGATGCAAAATTTAATTCCTCATCCAAGGAGTACCCATGTTAAATACTTTCGATGGATCTTGCTACACGAAAAATGAGAAATACATGAAAAACGTGATTGCAATCATGTTTTTTCATGTATTTCTATTTTTTTGTGTAGCAGAGTCCAACAAAAGTATAAAACATGGCTAATTCTTGGATGAGGAATTAAATTTTGCATCCAACGAGTACTCCTACTCGAATTTGAGTAAAAAATTTGGGATATAAGTTGAAATAACGAGTTGAAAAATGTATTTTTCTTATTTTATTAATTTTTAATCTGTTCACCCTTTTACTTAAAAAATGGTGAATCGTACCCCATGGTTGACATCATCACCTTGAATCCTATTGGTTATTATAAAGTTTATTTTGGTTGCACATTTTTCTTAGGATGCCCATTTTAGACCTCAAAATTCCCCTAATGAAGTGCTTTCCTCAACAGAGATGATAGGAAGAAGTGTATATAACACAACCACCACGTTTTGAAAATGAAGGACAGGAACATAAATTCTGTAGACTGATAAAGGCTTTATATGGGTTAAAACAAGCTCCCCGAGCTTGGTATGTCTAAATGGATTAATACCTTCGGAAATTTGGCTTTCAATGAAGTGAATCTGATGATACCTTGTATGTACACCAACAAGGTAAAATATGGTGATTCTGGTTATGTATGTAGATGATATAATTATCACTAGTAATAATGATGATCATATTGCACAGGTGAAAAAGGAGTTACATGTGGGTTTTAAGATGAAAAATTTGGGAATACTTCACTACTATCTTGTAGTTGAAGTATTCCAACGTCCAAATCATATCCTCATTTCTCAGAGTAGGTATGCAGCAGAAGTTCTTCAGCAATTGGAATGTAGGATTGCAAGCCTGTTCTTACCCCCATGGAACAAAACTTGAAACTTTCAAAATTTGAAAGGGAGGAAATGGTGGATAGCACTACTTATCGATAATTCATTGGCAGCCTGATTTATCTGACAACTACTCGACCAGATCTTTCTTATGCCATCAATATTCTTTCCCCCTTTATGTAGGAACCATGAGACAACCACTAGAATGTAGCCAAAAGAGTTCTATTTTGTATCCAAGGAACAAAATATTTTTTTCTTCTTTACAAACAGACTAAAATTTTTTTACTTGGTGGATTTTCAGATGCCGACTTTACTGGAAGTATTGATGATAGGGAATCAACTTCACGTTATGTAATGAACATGGGGTCAGCTGCAATGTCTTGGAGTTGCAAGAACCAAGATACAATTTCCACTTCTTCAACAGAAGCAAAGTACATATGAGCATGGGAAGAAACACGTGAGATTGTTTGGTTGCGTAGAGTTTTACATGGCTTGGGAATTCCTCCATTAGAAGCTACATCGTTATTCATCGACAAATAGCCAACAATAAACTTTGCCAAGAAATTGCTTTTTCATTCAAAGACAAAGCATGTGGACAGAAAGTATCATCATATCAGAGCACTCATTGCAAAGGATGTCATCAAGCCGATTTATTGTCCTTCAGAAGATCAGATCTCCGATATCTTCACCAAATAGCTTGGCAGGATAAAATTTACTAAGTTTAGGGATGAACTTGGTATATGTTGTAATGTATCGTTGGATCATAGGGGGAATGTTAGATGATCCAAATATCATAGTCTAAATCTAGGATAAAATATTTATTAAATTATAATATTTAAATTAATATTGGAGATGCTTAGAAATAGAATATTGTTATAAAATATATGACTATAGAAAAGTGTCGTATCTTAGGCTCTAATATAGGAAAAAATTTAGTAGTTTTGTTAGCATAATATTTATTGTAAATGGACACTTGTTTTTTTATTAAGTGGCCCATAATAAAAATAAGCTAGGCATGTAGCTTATAAATAGGTCATTTTCTTAATTGCAAGAGTGTTGGAGTCTACAGGTGTAAACTGTTGCAAATTTCTCGTGTAATTTCTTTTCCTATTAATAAAATTACATGTCTGAGGACACTTCTGCCATTATATTTTTGTAATGTTTTTGTAATTTTATTCATGCGTAGCACATGTAAAGGGGCTTTGGGGCAGGCCAAAGCCCATCATGAGTTGTAATGGGTCAAAAGGGTAGAACTAGGGGTCACAAACCACAGTTTGCAGACCTTAGATGAGCTCAAGCTAAAAGTATAAATAGGACTCTAGATCGAGTTGATAGAGGAAAATAATGTTGTGGATGATAGAGATATCACAGTATTTTGGTATTTTAGCAAAATTTTCTGGGTTAGAAGGCTATTGTTGGTTGTGTGTGTGGAGACCTTCATCCTGCTCTGTGTGGACCCTGCCTTCGTCCTGCTCTATGTGGACCCCACTGGCTATGTGCACGGGTGAACTGAAGGTGTTTTAAGGAGTATCAGAACTGTTAATGAATGAAAAAATATTTTGGATGATATCTGAGTACTAAATGCATTAGTTATTTTATTTATAATAGTTTCTACATGTTATTTCCAATTACTCTATTATCTATATTAAGATTGATTGCACAACTATTTTCTGCTTTCAGTGAGTGATAAATGAATGGATATGTTATTTTTGAGCTTTAGTAATGTTTATTGAGGATTATTACATGGATTTTAGACTATGTTTTACTGTGCATGCAACATACTCTATATAATTGACCTAAATCTGCCTGGTTAGGGTTTCTAGTTAGGGCTTCTGTTGCGAAGGTTTGATCACATTGTTTTTAGATCTAAATTCAACCACATCATTTTAAATCTCTCTGAGGGTGTGTAAAACTAGTTCTAGCACTCCCCCATACTACTTCGGCTGAGACTCTAACTTGCGCAAGTAGGTCACTGCCGAAAGGGCCAATAGTATGAGGGTTTTGTTGGTTATCCTTATCTCCAAACCTAGGTCAGGACCCCTCAAGCCAAAAATTGTTCCGTTGCCAGGACTAGGATCATTTTGAGAGAGATTAGATGATGTGGCAACCATTAAAGCCTAAATTAGAGGAATGGTTTGAATTTTTTTTAGGAATTTTCCCTTAAGAAAATAGAAGTAACAAGTTGTCTACTGAAGATTGGAAATAGAGGTATAGTTTCAGAGAGGTTCACGAGATCTTCTTTGTGACCTTTGCGCATGATTTTCAGAAGTGGTTGTAAATATTAGAAACATTCGAAACATGTTGGAAGGATGACAAGGTCATGCAGTGGACACCTGAATTCATCCAAAAATTGGAAGAGACGGGTCAATGCCCCTCATGAGTTGTAATGGGTCAAAAGGGTAGAATTAGGGGCCGCAAACCACAATTTGTAGACCTTAGATGAGCTCAAGCTAAAAGTATAAATAGGACTCTAGATCGAGTTGATAGAGGAAAATAATGTTGTGGATGATAAAGATCTCACGGTATTTTAGCGAAATTGTCTGGGTTAGAAGGCTATTGTTGGCTGTGTGTGTGAAGACCTTCATCCTGCTCTGTGTGGACCCCACTGGCTATGTGCACGAGTGAACTGAAGGTGTTGTAAGGAATATCAAAAATTTTAATGAATGAAGAATTTTTTTGGATGATATCTGAGTACTAAATGCATCGGTTATTTTATTTATAATCATTTCCGTAGATCACTAGGTTGGCAACATCTTGGGTGGGTCTAGGATAGAATTTGCAATAGATCAGTTTGTGTTGTATTTTGAAGTTGAAAGGAGATTTTTCAAGGGATTGAGAGGTAAATTTTTCCAAACTTTGCTTCTGCTCATTAAGATGTTATTGTGTGAAAAGGGTGTTTTGTGTAGCCACACTAAGTGAATGACCCCTGATAATATCGAAAGCACTATGTGCAGTGGAAAATATTATCAGGTCAATCAGAGAGGGGACAAATATGTATACAACCCTCTAATAAATTCACCTAATATAGAGAGTAGTGAGGCTACGCGCGTTGAAGGTAGCCCTCATGCTACGCCATAGTCGAATTCGAGCAGGGGTAAGACATATCCTACCCCACCACCACTGCCACCTGCGGAAGATATGGCTGCGCATATGAAGCTACTCACCTTTAAGGACATGTAAGATGAGGATATGGATCAGTTTTGGTTTGTGACTGATGTAGTGTGGACTGTGAAAAATTTCAATATTGATGTGGTCAAGAGAGCGCAACTGGTTATGGCGTTCGAAGGTCGCGTGTTAGATTGGTTCATGGGATATATAGCCCAGAAAATTTAGCACACTATTGTACATATTAAGGATGCTCTGAAACAAAAATTTAGGAAGTCGAAGACCTACTCACAGTGCATGGTAGAATTAAAATATATCAAACAAGGGCTGAAGGAATTGGTTTGGGAAGATGATCATCGACTAAAGCACACCATTAGCAAAGGAGGTTTTGTTTACGATGATAAACAACATAAGGAATGGTTCATCAACATGCTCTTGCCACATCTTCTCGGGCATATGGGTCAACAAAATATTTATTCTTAGGCCGAAGCTCTGTAAGTTGCTATGAAATTGGAAGCTACACCAAGAGAATATGCTCAATTCAGAGCGCTAAAAATTCAAAATTAACTGGAGGCTATGCACTTAGAAATTCAGAACCTACGCAGAGATTGGGGTAAATAAGTTGGTGCAAATGTTTGGTGCATACAATTTAAGGTTTCAGAACACACCAAATACCAGTGAACTATGTTCTGAGATTACATGCAAGTAGGGGGATCGAATCCACTGTGCCCTAGGGATTCTTCTGGGCCAAGTACCCTGACACTATGTTGCGTTGATTTTAGGGTAGCTGGACGACACGATATATACCATTTTCCTCGATTAGGAAGCTGTGTGCCATATTTGAAGCAAGAGTGGTGAATTTTTTTCTCTTCAGTCAGTGATGATGAGCACCATTGTCAAACGTTCGATCTAATGATAGAAAATGCTAACCTTTATAGAGTACAGTCCAACCCTTCTTTACCAACATCTCCCTCTGGACATGGAGGATCCCTAGCAAGAGGAATGGGAGATGGAAGAGGTGGAGGCGCAGGATGGGGAAGAGGGCAATTAATATGCTATAACTGTGGAGATGCTGGACACTATGCACACGACTACCATAACCTTGCAATACAATATTGCAGGTACTATAGGAAATTTGATCATGTAGTTGAAGATTGGCCTATGTTAATTGCTAAAATGAAAGAAAAGAAATAGAAGACACCTACACAAAACATAAAGATGGTTAAAGATGAACTAAGCGACGATGGTCCTAGTGTAAATGTAATTACATGCAGTGGTGCTCCCACTAGAGGAGGTGAGTAAAAGGGGGATGATTCAAAGCCACTGATTAGAAAGGCTTCTGACAAGAAAGAAGGACTCAACATGTAGAAGGAAAATGACACTTTCATTGAGGCCAGAAAGGCTTTTGATGTAGGAGAATCCACATCAAAATCTATCATGGAACCGAAAATTGATGATGAAGTCAAACAATTCCTACAAGCTTGTATTAAGTTATTGTGCAATCAAAAGGTAGTAGATAATCTTTAGGCCCTGATAGGAAGCTGCGTGGAAAAGGAAGTGCCTCGAACTGAGACTAAGGCTGTGAACAAGATTTATAAGAACAAGAAGAAAACTGGTCAGGAGATGCACATGACTATGCATATTGGGGAGTATGAGATGGATCAAGTCATCCTAGATCTGGGGTGTGATGCAAATGTTCTACCGAAGAAAACCTAGAATAAGATGGGAGAACAAAAGATGGAATGGTCCACCATTCAGTTATGCATGGCTAACCAGAAGAAGATCATTCCATGTGTAATACTTCCATAGGTCCTTGTATAAATTACTGGAGTAAAGGTACGTGCAGATTGTGAAGTGATACAAATTGTGGATGATGCAAGTCCCTACCCTGTGTTGTTAAGATTGGATTGGGCCATTGATATGGGAGGCATCATCAACCTAAACTCTAGAAGAATGATCATTGAGAACTATGGAATGTGGGTGATAGTCCCACTGGATCCAGCAAAAGGCGAAAGATATATAGAGCCACTACATGAAGGAGATGATGTTGACCATATTTACAAGCTAACTGTGTGAGTTGAATATTGGAACAATCCTACAACTGATGGAATGCTAAATTGGGAGAAGGATAGTTAGTATTTCTCAGACTCACATGGAGAGATGGAGAACTCACAGAAAATACTTGGAATGAGTGGGTTCATATGTTTATTCATTCATTGGGGCCGGTACCTACTACTTGGTATCTGGAAATAGACATTCACCAAGGAATTCACCATTGGAGTACAATGAATGATGATTTCCTATCAACCTTCATCTTGGTTGGGGGATCGGAAAATTTTTACGAGGCACTGCAGGACATAGATGCTCTTGTCTTTGATGAATCCCGATCCCGAAGGGAATGTATTGCGCTAGCATGGGATGCACAAATGCAAGAAAATTTCAATTGCAGGAACCCATCAATAGAGGATAATGAAGATGATCCTACAAATTTCAACATCCCTGAATCTTAAGAGGTGCATGCACTTGCAGGGCCCTCATTGGTAATGGTAGATGTAACTAAACCTCTAAAGTTAAAGGAAGTCAACATTGGGACATAAGGGCAAGCCCAAGTTGGCTAAAATTGGGGATTACTGGGATGATGATATAATAGGGAAGATTGTGGACTTGCTAATAGAGCATCAAGACCTATTTCCTACAAATTTCTCTGAGCTCAAGGTAATTGTGGGAGAACTAGGTGTTATGAAGATCACGTTGAAACCAGATGTGCACCCTATCAAGTAGCGACCATACCGATTGAATCCTAAATATAAGAAGAAAGTAAAAGAGGAATTATAAAAGATGGTGGATGCAGGCATCATCGAGCCTGTAGAACAGTCTGATTGGGTAAGCCCAATGGTGGTTCAAGAGAAGAATACCAAAGGAGAGATAAGGATTTGTGTAGATTTATGAAAGTTGAATGATACCAGTGTGCATGAGCCCTTCCCTACTCCATTCTCAGATGAGATCATGGATAATGTGGGAGGACAAGAGGCTTATTCATTTACTGATGGATTTTCGGGGTATCATCAGATCATAATTGCACCTAAATATTGTAGCAAGACCACCTTTGCAAAAGAGTGGGGGTCTTTCCGGTACATTGTCATTCCTTTCGGATAAAAAAATGCACCTACGTTCTTCTCGTGCGTGGTAGTCACTGTGTTCAGAGAATTCATGCATAAATTCTTGGACGTATATTTTTATTACTGGACAGTGTTTGGATTGGTAAAGAAACATGTGTCAAACCTGCGTGTGATGCTTGAGGCTTGTAGGAAGCACCAAATTTCTCTTAACTCGAAGAAATGTATATTCTACATGCCTTTTGGAATTTTGTTAGGCTATATAGTGTGTCAGTAGGGATTAATGGTAGACCCAGCCAATATAGCAGTTATCCTCAACCTAGAAGTTCCCACTAATGAGAAAAAATTGCACTCCATCCTACGAAACATAACATCATATAGTTGAATTTGCCCCTTCCCGGGTGCAACCATTACAGTGGAGTAACTGGAGTTGCACGACACATGCAAGCCTTCCAAGAAGTCAGAATCAACCTCTCTAAGTTACCAAGTGGAAAGCTACATGCTATCCAGACCATTATCTCCGACGAGATGCAGTGTAAGGAGGCACACGTGCAGCAGTAGTTGAGCGAAGTAGAGAAGATAGCTACAAACAAAAATGAAAGAGTCACTCCAGGCACAAACGACGCAGCAGGCGGTTGTGGCTCAATGTGAAGAATTGGAACACTTAATTGATAGACTGTGTGGTGATCTTCCTGAAGTGGCCATCCCAGCATCTGCCTCACCTCAAGTCAAGATTGAAAGCTTGGTTGCTGCCTTAAAAGATTCCAGGACAGAAGTGCAGACAGTGAAAGTTGAGTTTTAACAGCAGATTGCAACATTGAAAGATAAGTTGCAACCCAAGAATCCCCCAGAGGTGCACACGAAGAGGGTAGCCTTAGTGAAAGAAGCATTGTAAATAATCTCAGCAAATGTTGACAAAATCTCTGCGTTGCTTGAGGCAGAAATGGGACTGTGGACCTCTGTGCAAAAATACCCACTTAGAGTCAAAAAGATCAATTAGGAGTTGCATGCCAAGGAGCAGGCATTTGACAACCTACAAGAGGCCTTGCCCACTTTCATTCCCGCCTAGCGCATGGCGCGCCTGTAGACCAACCAATTTCTGCAAGATAAAGTCGAGGAGCTCTGCAAGAAGAAGAAGATTGTAACTGAGCATATGAATTTGTGTCCAGATGAGGCAATGAATTTGTCTCAAGACCTGGATGCAGTTGTCAAGAATCTAAATCTGACCTTGCAAAGTATCAACCTAGCCACAGAAGGGTTGACATTGCAGATGTTAGTAGATACCGCGCATAGCACAGTAGATCAGACTGCGAGTGTCATGGCACCCTTTGCTACTTCCATTGAATAAATGCAGAACAATATGAAGAACCTAGTGCTGCTATGACTTACGACGAGTCACGAGATTGTGTTGAGGTCCTGTTGGAGCTCGGTCCCTTAGGTCCAAATTTTGATATATTTTTGTTATACTTTTGTAAATTTTTTGTATTTTTTGTCATGTGCAACACAAGTCAAGGGGCTTTGGGGTAGGTAAAATCCCCTCACGAGTTGTAATGGGTCCAAAGGGTAGAGCTAGGGGGCGTAAACCATAGTTTGCAGAACTTAGATGAGCGCAGGCTAAAATTATAAATAGGAGTCTAGATCAAGTCGATAGAGGACAATAATTTTGTGGATGATAGACATCTGACTGCATTTGGTATTTTAGAGAAATTTTCTGGGTTAGAAGGCTCATGCTCGCTATGTGCGCGGAGACCTTAGTCCTATTGTGTGTAGACCCCACTGGCGGTGTGCACGGGTGAACTAAAGGTGTTGTAAGGAAGATCAGAACTGTTAATGAATGAAGAAATGTTTTGGATCATATTTGAGTACTAAATGAAATTTTTATTTTATTTATGATCGTTTCGACATGTTATTTATGATTACTATGTTATCTGTACTCATATCGATTACGCAATTGTTTTTCTGTTTTGAGTGAATGATAAATGAATGGATTTGTTATTTTTTAGCTTTAATAACATGTATTGAGGATTATTACATGTATTGTGGACTATGTTTTAGCACACATGCAAGATAATCTATATAATTGGTCTAAATTTGCCTGGTTAGGGTTTTTGGTTAGGGGTTCTATTGTGAAGGTCTAATCACAGTTCTTTTAGATCTGAAGACACCCACATCATTTTAAATCTCTCTCGGGGTGTGGAAACCTGGTTCCAGCACCCCCCATACTGCTTCGGGTGACATTTTGACTTATACAAGAAGATCACTACTGAAAGGGCTAGTAGTAAGAGGGTTTGGTTGGTTAACCTTAAATCCGAACCTAGGTCAAGACCCATCAAGGCAACATGGTGGGTAGTGGGGAAACCCATAATTTTATTGATGCACATTTGGTGGAGCGTTCAGGCATTCAAAAAAAGTATTTCGAGGGATTTTTAGTACTGGTGCCAGGAGATAGGACTATGTAGTGTACTTGATATGTTCCCATCATGATAGTGACTATGGGGAACTATTCAGTGATACACAATTTCTTCATGTTGGACATTTTGGACACTAATGTGGTGATGGGATTTTGGTGGTTATATTATTTTGGGCATGTCAATGCTTATTGGAGGAAATTGGAGATGGATTTCATAGGGCTGGATGGAAAGCTAGTGTTGTTGAGGGGTCTAGATTCATACCCACCCCAAACAATGTATGCACACAATATGGAGGCTTATTTTAGGTGTTGTGACATATAGTGGGTTGTAGAGTTGAGGATATCTGACACTGAGGGGTCTAATAAAAAAACACATCTGAACATATTGGCTCTCTTGGAGAGGCATCATGCAGTATTTGGAGAGATTCCTCTAGGAAGGCCACTTGATAGAGGGTTCAAGCACACCATTGAGTAGGAGGATGGGGTATATACAGTCATCAACACTCCTTACATACATCCCAAGGCATATTGGGATGATATTGAGAGGGATATACATGAGTTTTTGAGGTTGGGTAATATCAGGCCTAGATCAATTCCTTTCGCTTCTTCTGTAGTGTCGGTGAAGAAGGATGGGACCCTTCACATGTGCATAGACTACAAGGTTGTCAAAAATAAGATGTTGAATAAAATGTATCCCATTACACGCATTGATGAGTTTATGGAAGAGATTAGACTAGCCAAGTACTTCTATGAAATGGACTTGTGCTCAGGGTACCACTAGATCTGGGTGAGGGAGCAAGACATCTCCAAGACCACTTTTCGTTGTCATTATGGAAATTTTGAGTTCTTGGTGATTAGATTTGGGATAACCAACACATCAAGCATGTTTCTATCTTGCATGAACCATGTGTTTTGCAAGAAGTTGTAACAATGTGTCTTGGTATTCTTTGAGGATATCTAGATATATAGCAGGATGTGGGAGGAGCACCTCCAACACTTGGAGGAGGACATACACATACTAGAGGAGAAACAATTATATGTGAAAATGTCATAGTGTGAGTTCATATTGATGAAGATGTTATATATTGGGCATGTGATTGGGGATTTTGGAGTACGGGTGCATCAGGAGAAGATTAGATCCATCCTGGATTGGCCTACATCTAGGAATGTGACAGAGTTGAGGGGATTATGTAGCAGTCATGGTAAAAAAATACACATAAAAGATAATAAAGGTAAAATAAGGATTTGGTCATTGGACACGCATTACAAGATTAATGTTGGGAAAAACATTTTAGCGTGGGTGTTAATATGGTTTATTAATGGCTATGGAAATTGGAAAAGGTAATGACAAAGGATTTGGAAAGGAAAATTGGCATTTATTTAGGAAAATAATGAAAAATAGGAGAAAAGGAAGGCGTAAGGTCACAGGTTTCATGTGAGGATGAAAACTAAGGAAAATAATGGAAAATTAAATAAAATAGAGGCCTCATTAATAAAAAGGCTTCTAAGGATCAGTTCACAGAATTTTTTCAGTTCATTTTTGGAGCTCTCATTCTATTCTCTCTCTCTCTCTCTCATACTCTTAGATACTTAGATTTTTCATGGAGAAATCTTGTAGTAGTGTGGCATACTTGGTATTTGGAGTAAGAATTCAAAGGGAAAGCAGGAAAGCACAAGAGGACATCGGGATCAACAACGACAATGAGTTTTTCTTACAGGTACCGAGTTTCATGTATGATTTCTTTACTAGTTTTGGCATGCATGGAATATGCATGTGGATATTTTTTTATGATATGTCATTGGCATGGAGGATTACCTAGATTGACAGTGGTTTTCCCAATACTTTCCATTTCCTATATAGCCATGTCGTTGTGGGTTTTAATTTTTTTTTTTCTGGTTGGTTTTCTTGTGCCTTTGGTTGTGGGTTGAGTTATTATTTCCTGGAAGCCTTGGTTGGAAATATTCTCTAGAAGCCCTGTAACAACTTGGGTTGAGTTACTAGTATTGGAAGCCTTGGTTGGAAGAATGCTTTGGAAACCCTTGGTGGGTTGAGTTACTAGTCATGGAAGCCCTAGCTGAACAAACACTCTGGAAGCCCGACGACAACTTTGGGTTGAGTTACTAGTCCGGGAAGCCCTGGTCGGAACAAGCACTCTGGAGCCCTGGAAAACATGGGTAGAGACCAATCTGGTGATTTTTATTAATTTACGACTATGAGGGAAAATAACTAGTTGAGGGTTGAAGTGGTTTTTCCTCTGGAAGCATTGGTTTGTCTTTGATTGAACTGTTTTATGAGATCCCAAATTCATGCTTGGAATATGGCATGGGGGTGATTTAATGAAAGTAATATTTGGTTCAACTTAGTCTATGGTCATGGTTCGTTGAACTCCCATACCTGGTTGGCCTATGTAATAATCAATAAAATATCTTTTTCCTTGGTATTTTTATGGGTAAATATACATGTTTATATGTGGCTTATATGGATTTTATATCCTTGATATTTCTGTTGATTACAAGTGAGTTTTATGACAATGATAAAGTATGGCTCTCACCATGTTTTGATTAATACCTAAATTGATAATGAATATATATCTTAATATATGGTAATGTAGTTATTGTGACGAGGCATCAATGATTCTTATTGATTCTCAGATAAGTGTGAGACCCTTGTGCTCAGATCTATTGTTTAAACTTGTAGACTGCAAATTTGTGACATGTTTGACGAAATGTCTGTCATGGCTAGTAGGTGTCCAGTCAATTACTTGTACATGTGTTTTCATTCGTATCAGTGTTTCAATGTTACTTTTCATTTCTAGAATTTTCATGGAGTTCTGGGCAGTGGCCTGAGTCATGGCCCTGAAAACATGGCATAAAATCTAGATTCATGGGCACAGAACTACCTAGAAAAGTCCCTAGGCATAGGTATGCCTTGAGTTGGGAGTGACTAGAGGGTCCTAGGCACATGCATGCCCATTTCAAGGGAGTGAATAAGGATTCAACGCAACAAAATGCCAGTTTGTCTCATGGGTTGGTCACATGGATGGGTTGGATGGCTCACGAGGGTTATGTTACATGTGTAGAAGGTCAGGTTGGATGTATTCCGTTGGTTCCACTTCCTTAAATGATATATAAGGAGTTGAATCATATCATAGTAACTCTTCATCATATTTTTACCTCGGTTGGTTGGTTACTTGGGTATAAGTGGGAGGAGCTTGTTACAGAGTGGTATCAGAGCATGGTTTTTTTCTCCTTGTGTGATGCTTGGTTTTTGTTCTCCTTGGATGAATGTGTTTTCATATGTACATGTCGGTTGCATATAGGTCCTTGTACTTGTGGTCTATGTGCTTGTTGTATATACAGAGCATTGGTCATGATTGTAATGGTGTCGTCATGTGAAAGTTGATGGTGCTATTGCTGAATGTATTAGTTGCGAGTATATTTTGGTCATGCATTGGTTATGTGCATCAATGGTTTTATGTTTTTATGGATATATTGATTGGATGATGGCGATTGTGCATGAAGGCCTAGTATGTGGTTGACATAGTCATGCATGGATAACTGGACAATGGCTGAAAAGATGCTTATAGGTTGATATGATTACGCTTATATATGTAGTGTGCTAATATGTCCGGTATTGAAGCCAAGACATCCTCCGCCAACTATACTACGGTATGTTGGTTTGTTTATGATTTGGTTTAGTTGACATAATATACCTTGCAGGAAGAAGAGATCAAAGATGACTAGCAAGATGGTAGACTACATAGATTCTCCCTATGAATCAGATGAGTATCATGGTGTTCGGAACTCTTCTAACTTAGGAGACACATTAAGTAATTTGAAAGAAGAAATAAGCAGTTGTAAAGAAGATAATGACATAATCATGCAGGCACAAGAGAAACAAGCAGAAGTGAATGCATTAATTCTTCAAAATTTGTTAGAATTGAAAAGACATGGGCCACTTCAGATCAAAAATGGATAGGAGGATAGGACTAATGGGGCCTATGGTAGTAGATCCCATAGTGGGCATAGGTCAGATAGAGATGACAGGATCAAAGAATATGGCAGGTTCTTCGATACTCTAGAGAGGACATGCGATGAACATAAGGTTTATTCTAGTGTTGGTTTTGATAGGTATCGTGGTCATCATCATTGTCATCCTTATAGGATGTTTGATAGGGGATATATGCCAGATGAGTTTAAGAAATCAAAGCCACCTACATTTGATGGGAAAATGAATAAATCAAAGGATGCAGAAGCATGGTTTCTTGGAATGAATAAGTTTTTCAGGTTACATGATTACTTAGAGAACATGAAAGCCAAAATAGATACGTTCAATATTAAAGGTAAAGAATATATCTGGTGGGAAGATGTAAATAAAATCAGAGATATTTATGAGTAGGAGTTCACTTGGACTGTATTCGAGAGACTATTAAGGAAGAAGTATCTATCTGAGAGATACTATGACGTCAAGGAAAAATAATTCTATGAGATACATATGGGATCTATGACTGATGAGGAGTACACTAGTATATTCTTATAGTTACTGAGGTATGTTCCTTACCTCAAGGGGGATAAATCCATTATTGATAGATTCATCAGTGGGTTTATGGTAAAATTCAAAGACATGATTGAGTTTGATGAGCCTATATCATTGGAGGAGGCCATCCAGAAGCTAAATAATTGTTATGAAAAATCAAAGTACAAATATGAGACTAAGCATGAATGGAAAGGTAATGATAAGAATAAAAGGAAATGGGATAAGAAGTGAGAAATGCCTAAGGACATGGGTAACGAAGAGAATACAACATCACAAAAGAAGTTCAATGCATCTGACAAACAAGAGGGAATTCAGTTTGAGGATCATAACAAGGGTGCATGCTAGAAGCCTATACATTGTTGGACTTTTGGTAAAGATCATTGCAGGAGATATTTTCCATGACATCATGGTGGTATACCGAAATATAAAATGCTCAAGAAGTGCAAAAAGTTGGGGATGTTGGACAAAGTGTTCCTAGGATCTATGCAACGTTGGATAACAGGTTGGAATATCACCAGGTGTCTATTATCAAGATGGACGGTAAGATTTTTGATCAATTTGTTTCTATTTTTATTGACCTTGGATCTAATTATAGTTATGTTAATCCTGACCAGGTGGATAAGTGTGGATTGAAAAAAGAAGTGCATGTTGATTCTTGGTTAGTGCAGTTTGCTACAGATACAAAGAATTGAGTTCATCATTAGGTAAGAGCTTGTGCATTTGAGTTGAATGGTATGCCTACATCAACACATTTGAATATATTACTATTGGGTTTGTATAAAATTATTTTGGGTATGGACTAGTTGTATCTTCATGGGACTGAAGTGGATTTTTATGACAAAGCTATTGAGTGCTTGGATGACAATGGAGAACATATAGTCTTACGGGGTAAGAAGAAGGTAACATCATTTACAATGGTGACAATTATGTAGGAAAATTGTATTCACAAGAAAGGGTGTGCGTTATGTGCAGTGCATATATCTAGTGACAAAGGTAAGGAAGTTGAGGGTGGAGATATCTTGAAAAGGTACCTAGTTTTAAAACTATTTTAGGATGTATTTCTTGAAGATATTTTAGAATTATCGCCTTACAGGGAAGTAGAATTTTCTATTGAGTTCCTACCAGGGGAAACACCAAAATCAAAAGAACCATACAATATGAGCACTCTAGAGTTGGTAGAGTTGAAGTTGTAGTTGAAGGAAATTCTTGACAAGGGATACATTAGCCCAAGTGTATCACCATGGGGCGCACCGGTATTGTTTGTCAAGAAGAAGGAGGGTACTCTCAGGTTTTGCATTGATTACAGGCATTTGAACAAGGTGACTATAAAGAAAAATTATCCATTGCCAAGGATTGATGATTTGTTCGATCAGTTGAATGGAGCAACAATGTTCTCGACAATTGATCTGAGATCAGGATATCATCAGGTACGCATTAAAGAAGATGAAATTCACAAGACAAATTTCTGGAACATGTAAAAACATTATGAGCTTTTTGTAGCTACTTTCGGTTTGAATAATGGTCTAGCTACTTTTTTGTGCTTTATTAATAGTGTGTTGTGTACTTATCTGGACATGTTTTCTATTGTTTTCATTGATGATATATTGGTATATTCTAAGAATGGGGAATAACATGTCAAACATTTAGTAGCAGTGTTCAGATTTCTAGGAGAGCATCAGTTGTTTGCTAAGCTTAGTAAACGCAGTTTCTTTCATACAAAGGTAAACTACTTGGTGCATGTGGTTTCCAAGGAAGGTGTAGAAATGGATCCAAATAAGATAAGGGATATGATGGAGTGGGAAAATCCTAGGAGTGTGGATGAGGTAAGATAATTTATGGGGTTAGCAAGTTACTACAATATTCTCATCATGAAATTCTCTCGCATTGCCTATAATATCACATAATTGAAGTGAAAAGGTAAGAATTTTGAATGGAAAGAGGAATGTGTAACCAGTTTTGAGCAATTGAAACAGTTGTTGACAATTTATCTAATGCTAAATATTGCAAATCTAGAAAAAGAGTTTTTGATATGCACAGATGCTTGCAGGAGAGGACGTGGTAGAGTTATTATGCAGGAAGGACATATAGTATGCTATGAGTCACAAAAACTTAATGAGAACGAGAAGTATTATTCGACACATGATATTAAGTTGGCAGGGATCATCCATGAATTGAAGATGTAGAGGAACTATCTTCTTGGTAGGATATTTGTATTGATGAGTGATCAGAGTGGATTGAGGTATCTATTTGACCAACCAAATTTGAATTCTAGGCAAGTTAAATGGTTGGCCGTGATCAACAAGTTTGACATTTGGATCATGTACATTAAAGGTAAATTGAACATGTTTCAAATTATCTTTGTAGGCAAATACATGTAAAACACATAGAAGATATGAGTTCTTATGGGACATATTTACAGGCTCAGATATTACAGGTAGGTAAGTAGAATAATAGGTACATGGAGCTCAGGCACAGGTTACAACAGAGTACAGGTAAAGGCATAGGTACAAGTACATGTATAGGTACAGGTGCATAAGATGTCGACTATCATCTCACAATAGATGGCTTGGTCAGATTTAGGGAAAAGATATATGTTCCATATTAAATCAAGCTCAAGAGTATTATCTTGAGAGCGTTTCATGTGAAATCATATTAAGGTCACCTGAGATATCAGAAGACATTGACAGTGGTGAAGAAGTTATACTACTGGCCGAACATGAAGAAAGAAGTGGCAGAGTTTGTGGTGAGATACTTCGATTGTCAATAGTTAAAGACAAAGTGTAAGCATCCAGGTGGGTTACTACAACCAATTTTGATTCCAGAGTGGAAGTTAGAGCTCATTTTAATTGACTTCATCACATGTTTACTGAGGAAATCTAGATAACGAGACTCGATTATGGTTGTGGTTGACAGATTGAAAAAGCTAGCACACTTCATTCCTGTGAAGTATAATTGTTCAACCAATGATGTAGCACAGGTCTTCATCAGAGATGTGGTGAGCTTTCATGGTGTTCCAAAGAATATTGTGTCACAAGGATGCTAAATTTACTTTGATATTTTGGAAATATTTAGTTGTATATTTGGGTACATATTTTGAGTTCAACACAACTTATCATCCACATATAGATGGACAGAAAAAGAGTGTCAATAGGATCATAGAGGATATGTTGAGGATATGTGTGATGCATCAGAAATTAAAGTGGGAGGAGTATATTCCAATGGTAGAGTTCTCTTACAAAAATGGTTATCACGAGTCATTGAGGATGAGTATGTGTGAGGCACTTTATGGGAAGAGTTGTAATACTCCCATTAGTTGGAGTGATCTAGTTAACAGGGTATTGATAGGACCGGATATGTTGTTAGAGATGGAACAACAAATTAAGGTAATCAAGAATAACCTAAAGGTATCACAAGATAGAAAAAAACTTTATGTGGATCACAACAAGTTGTTTAAGGAGTTTCAGGTTGGGGAACATGTGTACTAGTGCATCAAGCCTAGGAAGAGATCCTTGCAGATTGGATCATGTGCCAAGCTGACACATTGGTTTTGTGGAGATTTCAAGATTATTTAAAGGATTGGACCAGTATCCTATTGAATTGTATTGCCTCCGACACAGAATGTCCATGATGTTTTCCATGTGTCATTTCTTAAAATGTATGTTAAATATGTTGACCATGTGATTGACTGGTATGTATTGCAAGTGGAGCCAGAAGGAGAATTCTAGCTGGAACCGCACATTATATTGCATAGAAAGATGATCACGCTCCAAAACGAATAAATCATGTATGTTAAAGTGTAGTGGAAGAAATTGGGCCCGATGAATCTACAAGGGAGATGGTGGATTAGATGTGGACTATGTATCCTTCTCTATTCGTTGGTTGAGAGAATGTTTTGGTATATGTCTTGGTATATGTTTGGGTGCGATATTTTGGTTTATGTACATATGTATATGGATGTAAATACCACCATGAGTTGTGTTATAAATTTATAATAAGTGGTATGGTGCGATGTCATTATGGTTTTCATGTTGTTGTGTTGTCATGATTGGTTTGCTTCTCAGCAGGTTGATCATTGTAAATAATGCAATGAGCTAAGTTATGAAGCTCCATGAGCAATATGTTTTTCATTCAGCATTCTTGTTAGTTGTAGGTGGCATTGAACATCAAGGATGGTATTCCCCAAGGGAGAGGGTTCTGTAACAACCCCTGTCAAAAATCCATGTAAAATTTAATAATGGTAACATAATACCTTGGTAACATGATACCTTGGTAAAACATCCTAGTGTGGGTGTTCATATGGTTTATTAATGACTATCAAACTTTAAAAGTAAATGGTAAAGTATTTGGAAAGGAAAAGTGGCATTTATTGGCATTTTTATGAAAATAATGGAAAATAGGAGAAAATGAAGGTGAAAGGTCACAAATTGCATCTGAGGAGGAAAATGAAGGAAAATAATGGAGAATTGAAGAAAATAGAGTCCTCATTAATAAAAAGGCTTATAATGATCAATTCACATATTTTTTTTCAGTTCAATTTTATATCTCTCATTCTATTCTCTCTCTCTCATACACTTGGATACTTATAGTTTTCTTGGAGAAATCTTGGAGAAATATGGCATACTTGGGATTTGGGGAAATAAGGCACAAGAAAATCAGGAAAGCACAAGAGGAAATCAGGATCATCAGATACAAAGGGTTTTTCTTGTACTGAGTTACATGTATGATTTCCTTACTATTTTTGGCATGCATAACATATGCATGTGGATATTTGTTTAAGATCAGTCATTAACATGGAGGATTTCCTAGATTGACAGTGGTTTTCCAAGCCTTCCCATTTCCTAGATAGCCATGGTGTTGTGGGTTTTACTTTTGTTTTCTAGTTGGTTTTCTTGTGCCTTTGATTGTGGTTTGAGTTATTAGTTTCTGTAAGCCTTGGTTGGAAAAATGCTTGAGAAGCCCTGTAACAACTTGGGTTGAGTTACTAGTCCTAGAAGCCTTGGTTGGACAAACTCTATGGAAGCCCTTGGCGGGTTGAGTTACTAGTCCTAGAAGCCCTAGTAGGATAAATGATCTGGAATCCCAACGACAGATGTGGGTTGAGTTACTAGCATTATCTGCCTTGGTTGGAACAAATTCTTTGGAGCCTTGGAAAATTTAAGTACAGACCAATCTGGTGATGGTTAGTGATGTCCGACTGTGAGGTCGAATAACTTGTTGGGGGTTGAGCTGGTTTGGCCTCTTGAAGTCTTGGTTTGGTTTTGATTGATTTTTTGTATGAGATCACACATTCATGCTTGGAATATGGAAGAGGGGTGACTCACTGAAAGAAATATTTGGTTCAACCTAGTCTATGCTCAGGTGGTTCGTGGAAATCCCATACCTAGTAGACCTTTGTAATAATCAATAAGAGCTCTTTTTCCTTGGTATTTTTATGGTTAAATATACTTGTTTATATGTGTCTTATATGGCTATTATATCATTTATAATTTTGTTGGTTATACACTGGTTATGGTTGAATTTTATGACAGTGATAATGTATGGTTCTCATCATGTTTTGATTAATCCCTAAATTAATAATGAATATATGGCTTAATAGATGGTAATTTGGTTATTGTGATGAGGCATCAATGCTTCTTAGAGATTCCTAGATAAGTGCGAGACCCCTATGCTTAGATATGTTTTTTAAACCTATAGAATGCATATTTGTGACATGTTTGACGAAATGTATATCATGTATAGTAGGGGTCCAATCAATTCCTTGTTCAAGTATTTTCATTTGTATCTGTGTTTCAATGTTAATTTTCACTTCTAGAACTTTCATGGAGTTCTTGGAAATGGTGAGAGTCCTAGCCCTTAAAAAGTGGCACAAAATCTGGATTCGTTGGCACAAAAATACCTGGAAAAGTCTTGAGTCGTAGGCATGCCTTGCTATGGGAGTGACTATAGGGTCCTAGTCGCATGCATGCCCATGTCAAGGGATTATCTGAGGTTTTAATGAAAAAAAATATCATTTTATCTCAGGGGCTCGTCACTTGGATGGGTTGGATGGCTCTTAGGGGTTCTGTTACATCTGTAGAAGGCGAAGTTAGTTGTGTTCCATTGGTTCCACTGTCTTAACGGATATATAAGGAGTTGAATCATATCATAGTAACTCTTCGTCACATGTTTATCCCAGTTGGCCAGTTACTTGGGTATATGTGGGGAGAGGGTGTTATATATTCATGGGCATATGTACATATTACATGAGGTTCATGAAGCAGTTTTCCCAGTTAGTAACACCCCTTACAAATTTGACAAAAAAAGGAATTTTGAGTGGACTGATGTGGTGGGGGAGGATTTTGAGTTCCTCAAGAGGGTGATGATTATTTTTCCTATTTTATCCCATCCATATTTTTCACATCCATTTGTCTTGGAGTGTGATGCATCAGGGGAGGGAATTGGAGTAGTTTTATCATAGGGAGGTGATCCGGGAGGATCCAAAAATAGAAGTGGCCTTGAAAATAGATCAAAAATAAAATTCATCAGATGGAAGGGAAACTAAGATCATATTGTAGTGCTCATCACCCTGATTCCAACACCGTGAATGACACTCAAATCCGAGTTTGTATGCTCAAGTTATAGCTAGCCAAAGCTTTGGTCAAACTTGGCCAAGTGGGAGGCACTCATGAGGCAAAAGTTTGGCAGAATCCCAATGCACGAAATCTAGCAACTGGAATAGCTGAATTTTTCACCTCTTTAATTTTTCTAATAACCCTTAATTTACGACGGAATATTTTCAACTATTGTGGTATAAAAAATAAAAATAAAAGTATATTAGTTGGGGTGGCGGGCTGTCACCTCTGCCACCCCCCAATGACCTAACGGTATGGTAATATATATATATATATATATATATATATATATATATAGATAGATAGATAGATAGATATATAGATAGTGTGTTGGGTGGCCACCACCAGCTAACCCACCCGACCACCGGCTAAAAAAACAAAAAATATTGTATATATATATATGGTGGCAGGTGGTAAAACCCCACGAACACATATCCTAACCATGATACATTTCAAATGGTGCACACCATTTAGTATGCCACAATCGGCAAGGAACTGGGGCTAGTGGGGTTTGAACCCGCCCGACCAACTAGCCTTCCCGCCATCTGGGCCGCCCCATACAACGAACCTCCAAAATTAAAAAAACACGTGGTATATATATGGGGTCATTCGAGCTGGAACCCTCGACCACCCCGATGCCATTCAACACACCAAACCAATCATTAAAAATGACTACATTGGTGATTCTGCCCAATGATAATATTTAAACCTTCATTCAATTCATTTGACCAGTCAGGAGGAGGGAGGGAGATGGAACTAGGAGTGACCAAAGGAGCAGAACCATGAGCGAAGGAATCTGCAAGATGATTAAAATTTTCTTTTAGAGGGCCAGAGGTGCCAGTGTGAGAATTTGAAACGTTTATAGTCAATTTTGCAAGTTTTTTCACCAAGAATCCAACAATGCATTCTTTTTCTCTAGCATATGTCTCGATTTTTAGGACATCATCATAATTGGAGGTATAAGGGTCATTTTCGTAAATTTTCTTGTAACTGATTTCTTTGATTCCACTTAATGAAAGAAAGCATCCCCACTTTGAGTAGGGCCTAAAGACATAACCCACATTGGGTGAAATCCATAATCAAATCGTTTGTGTGCTTTTGATCTGATGGTTTCTTTATGATTTCCATTTCATTTTCATGTGTTAATCTACTTGGATAATATGCTCTTTTATATGCAATTTTGTATGCATCCTTGAAGTTAAAATATCTGGATCAAGTTTGGTATTAGAGAATGTCTTCTTGATGCGAGTTGCATTAGTTAATGCTCACTAGGAACAAGATCCAAAAAGGTGAAGTAAAACTCAAATCCTTGGATATAGAAGTAGGGTGTGCAACACGAAGATCAAACAATATGGCAGATGAGGATGCACGAGAGGAATAAGCACAAAATTATCGCAATATCTTCTTCAACATGGGAGAAAATATTGAAAATATGTTTGTAGAATATGAGAAGACAATAAAGCATGAGAATAAAGAGCTTGATGATCATGATTCACTACATAATTGAGGTGGAGGAGAAGATCCTCCTCCCTCTCCATCCACCCGTGACAGTTATTATTCCTCCTCTTCTCATAATTATAACAAGCATCATAGAAATGCATCTAAGAAACCATTTTTAAGCCAGATGTAAAGTTTGATTTTCCAAAATATAATGGAGAATGTAATGAAAAGAAACTAAACAGTTGGATTAGAAAAATTGAGGTTTATTTCCGGATTCAACAAATCGAGGAGGATGAGGAGAAAATCTAGTGAGCATCCCTTTGGCTGAGTGGCACCGCTCTCATTTGGTGGGAGAGAAAGTTGCAGAAATGAAGCAAATACATGGTTAATCTCCATTCTTCTTGGTCTAATTTTGTTTCTGCATTAAAATATCAATTTTATCATTTGGGATATTGACAAAAGGATTTAATGGAATGGTAATATTTAATACAAGGAAAGGCTCAAAATGTATAAAGCTTCACAGAAGAGTTTATGAAACATGCTTTGAATTTGAACATTCCACTTGATTCACCTCAAAATGTAACAAAGTATATTGGTGCTTCACATAGTTATATCATGCATTCTTTGTTATTATTTGAGCCTATTACAATTGATACGACTGGTGTGAAGGCCATTCACCTTGAAAGTAGGGGAAATAGTGAAAAAGAAGATCAATCTAGGAAATAATCTTTCAAACCTCATAATGGAAATTTCAAAGGAAAAGGAAAGGGAAAGGAAAATAAGGCATCTACAACCAAGAAGGAGGAAGGAGAAAATCCATCTTGCACACATTATGAGAAGTAATGTCATGATGATGAATATTTTTGGAAGTTGCATCTGATGTTGAAACCAAAGATATTTGGTGGGAAGGATAAGAAAAATATGGTGAAAACCATACAACAGTACCTTGGATCATATTCTGGTGACGAGACATAGATCACAACAGTGGGAATACAAGGTAATATTTCTCTTCATGACAATGAAAGTTCTGAATTACATGCAAGTAAAAGTTCTTCAAATGAGTCTCTTTTTAATGAACGAAAGAGGATTGAATTATTCAACATTATAGTCGTAATGAAACATACTATAGTGGAAACCTTGTTTGATCCAGGCTCACAAGTAAATTTGATTTTATAATCCTTGATAAAGAAATTGGGATTAGAAACCAAGCCCCATCTTAGTCCTTAACCTCTTGGTTGGGCGTGTGATAAAGCCAAATTACATGTAACCAAACAGTGCAAGGCTATATTTGTGATTGCATCCAAACTAGTAGAAGAGTTTGATCTTTATGTTGTACCTTTGGATATCTATGGCCTGGTATTGGGGAGTCCATATTTGCATGACAGGAAGGAAATTTTCTTTCTCCATGAAAACAAGTATCATCTCACGAAAAATGAGGTGGAATACATTTTTAGAGCTCATGTGCCAAAGTCAGTGTCAGTCTGGTAAGTGGAGGTCAGATGAAGAGGTTGGTAAATGCCATCAAATGGTGCATTCTCATGGTCGTAAGAGAAAAATATATGGAGACATCTGATTCTTTCCAAGATTGTGATCCCACTCATAAAAGTTAATTGTGTGAAATTGTTTCTAACTTTGATGGGTTTTTTTAGGAACCAAGTGGGCTTCCTAGAAAGCATGAGATCCAACATGAGATTCACTTGCAGCAAGATGTTCCTTTACTAAAAAATTTTAGGAATAGGTTTTCAGCCATTCATATGGAGGAGATAAATAAATAGGTGCAAGAGTTGCTGAAACAAGGGGTCATAAGACCAAGTTATTCTCCATGCGGTTCACTTATTGTGTTGGTACCAAAAAAGGATGGTACATGGAGGATTTTCGTGGACCAAAAAGCACTCAAAAAAATAATGGTGAAGAATCAATACCCTCTCCCTCACATTGATGATTTATTAGATCAATTGAAAAATGTTGTCTATTTCATGAAACTGGACTTGTGTCGTGGCTATCATCAGGTTAGGATTGCAGAACAGGATGTGTGGAATACTGCCTTCAAAACCAAGTAGTGGTTGTTTGAATGGCTTATGATGCCATTCAGACTATGAAATTCTCCGACCACATTCGTGAGGGGGATGAATAATATTTTTAGGCCTTTTCTTGATGATCTTGTACTTGTGTATCTTGATGAAATTCCTGTTTACAGTAGGACATGGGATGATCATGTGATTCATGTTAAAAAATTGCTTGATGTTTTACAAAACGAATTATTGCATGTAAAAATTTCTAAGTGTGAATTTGGTAAGACCTATTTGGTTTACTTGGTTCACATTGTTGGTGGTGGGAAATTGAAAATAGATCCTTCTAAAATTTATGTGATTGTAAAATCTCCTAAACCCACCAATTTTATAGAGGCTTGTAGCTTTTTGGGTGTAGTAAAATACTACAGAAAGCTCATTTCAAACTTCTTCATCATTGCGTCGCTTTTACATGCATTGAAAAGTGTGAAGACAAATTTTCAATGGGAAGGAAAGTAGAAAAAATCCTTTGATACACTGAAAGAGAAGATCAATACCGCACCAGTTTTGGCCTTTCCATACCTCCAACAATATTTGGAGATCGAGACAAATGCCAATGGATATGCCATGGGAGAAATATTGATGCAGCAAAGGAAACCTTTATGTTACCATTAAGAGACATTAGCCAAATCTGTTGTGAACTATCCCACATATGACAAGGAGTTGTATGCCTTGGTTAAAAGCGTGAAGAAGTGGAACCACTACTTGATCGGAAAGGAGACCATCATTCACATAGATCACGAGCCCTTGCAACACCTTTAGCCGTAGACCAAGCTTCAACAAGCATGTTATTTTAGATGGATGGGATTCCTCCAACAATTTCACTTGGTAACAAAATACAATAAGGGAACCAACAACAAAGTGGAATATATGCTTTCTTGCCCTCCTATTTATTCATTTATAGTTTTGAAAAATTTTTCTTTATCTTTTGAAATTTATGTTGAACAATATGTTGATGATGATTATTTTAAGGAGATTTATGCAAAACTGACACATGGATCGCAAGTGGATAATTATCACTTGTAGGGAAAATGGTTGTACCACCTTGGAAAACTTTTTATTCCCACCAATGAAAGGATACATGTAATCAGAGAGGCACATACCTCTCTTGTGTTAGGTCATTTTGGTGTAAAAAATACTTTGTGTTATCAACAGAGGCTTTGTTATTGGCCTCACATGAAAAATATTGTGACTCAATATGTAAAGGGATGTTGATTGTATTCAGTTTGAAAGCTCGCTAATAGAAAATTAGGGCTCTACACACCACTCCATGTTTTGAGTCGTCCATGGGAAAGTGTGTCAATATATTTTGTAGTAGGTTTCACTTTTTCTAGGAGAGGCCATGACTATTTGTATGTCGTTATAGATTGATTTACAAAAATGTGTATCTTAATGCCTTATAAAAAGAAGGAAACTTTAGAGCAGACTTCTCATCTCTTCTTCCAATTGTTATGGCTCCACTTTGGGCTGCCCACATACATTTTGTATTATTGAGACTCTCGCTTTCTTGGATAGTTTTGGACAAGTTTGTGGAGAATTATGGACACCAAGCTGAAGAGGAGCACAACATTTCATCTGTAGACCGATGGAAAAATAAATGTTTTCAACCACACAATGATACACTTACTCTGAGGCTATTGTGGCAAGCATCCCAAGTTGTGGGATGAGAAACTTCCCTATTTACACAGTGCATAAAATTGGGCATTGCATTCATCCAATTAGAGCTCATCGTTCGAGACATGCTTTGGCTATTTTCCCAAGGATCCCTTAGACATGGTCTTTGGGAGAGATGAATATTCCAACGGGAAAGAGGATAGGCACAAAGCACAAAATTTCATTCAACGATAAAGATGATTCACTAGGTAGTGCAGGAGAAGTTGGAGAAAATTCAAGCCCAATACAAAGCTTGACATGAAAAGAACCAAGGCGATCACCAATTCCAATTTGGGGACAAAGTGTGGCTCCACATCAGCAAAGAAAGAATGAAAGGGGAAGGAAATAAGTTGAGACAAATCTGATATATCCCATTCACCATGTTAGAGAAGAATGGAGACAATGATTTTTGTCTTGATTTGACAACATACATGAAGATGTACTCAGTGGTGAACATTGAAAATTTGAAGCTATATGATCCTAGTTTGATCATGGACATCTAAGAGGTTGTACATGTTCCTACAATGGATTATTTTTCACTTGAATACTTGGACAAGCTACCAGAGGACATCATTCTTGACAAAAATACCAAGACTTCACGATGGGGAGATGCAGACTACCTTCATATTAGTTTCAAGGGAATAAATCCAAATAAATATCAATGGATGGAAAATGAGAAAGTTAGGGATAAATTACCTCACTTTCCAATTGATCGATGAATATTTTGGTGGTCCAAAATCTCATTAGCAGGGAGGAATGATCTAGGAGGATCCATAAATAGAAGTGGCCTTGAAAATAGCTCAAAAATCAAAGTCATCCGATGAAAGTGAAACAAATACCATATCATAGTGCTCATCACCCAGATTTCAATGGTGCAAATGCCACTTAAATCTAAGTTCATATGCTCAAGTTATAGCTGGTCAAAGTTCTGGTCAAACTTCGCCAAGTGGTAGGCACTAACGAGGCAACAATTTAGCATAGTATCTGCGAACGGAAACCAGAAACCAGAATGGGAAAATTTGTTGTCTCTTTAATTTTTCTAATAACTATTCATTTTTGGTGGAATATTTTTAACTATTGTGTTATAAAAAATAAAAAAATATATATAATTTGGTGTGCCAGGTTGTCATCCCCACCACCCCCCCAAGGATCCAATGGTATGATCATATTAAACATACATATATATGTTGGAATAATGTGGTGGAAGAGCGACCCCTGGAAGACCCGCCCAACCACTGACCAAAAAAACAAAACATATATTATATATATGGTGGTGGGTGGTCCAACCCTGCCACCACATAACCTAACCACCATATGTTGCAAACAATGCATGCCATTTAATATGTCAAAAGTGGCAAGGAATTGGGGCCGATGAGGTTTGAACCTGCCTAGCCAACTGGCTAACCTTCCATCTAGGTGGACCCATACAATGGACCTCTAAAATTTAAAAAACGTGTGTTATATATATGGGGTCAGCGGGGTTGGAACCTCCGACTGCCCCGATGAAATTCAATGCACCAAACCAATAAGCCAGAATGGATACATTGATGATTCTAGCCAACAAAAATATTTAAACCTTCATTCAATTCGTTTGACCAGACGGGCAGAGGGTGCACGATGGAACCAGGAGTAGCTAGATTAGTGGAATCATGAGCGATGGAATCTGCAAGATGCTGAAAGTATTCCTTTAGAGGGCCAGAGTTTCCAATGTCAAAATTTGACAATTTTATAGTTTATTTTTCATATTTTCATGCGAAGGATTCAATTCTGTAATTTTTTTCTCTAGATGAGGTGTCCATTTTCAAGCCATCATCCGAATTGGAGGTATAAGGGTAATTTTTGTAAAGTTTCTTGTAACTAATTTATTTGATGCCACTTAATGAAAGAAGGCCTCCCAGTTTGAATAGGGCCTGGAGATGTAGCCCACATTGGGTGAACTCTGTAATCAATTTTTTTTGTGTGTTTTTTATCTCATGGTTTATTATGATTTCCACTTATTTTTCATGTGTTAAGTTACATGGTTAATTTGCTCTTTTATATGAAATTTTGTATGCATAATTGAAGATAAAAGATCTGGATCAGGAGGTCACCCCATAACATTTGAGAGCTGAAAATTCAATCACATGAGATATTGTATCCCATATATGATAAAGAGATGCTAACAGTCATGCATTCATTGGATAAATTTCGACAAGACTCAATGGGAAACAAATTCAAGGTTAATACTGATCACAACAGTCCTCGCTTTTTCTTGGAGAAACAAAACCTACAGGAGAAACAAAAAAAATATGTCAGTAAGATCCAAGCATATGATTTTGAGATTGAGTGTGTCAAGGGAAAGAATAACATAGTACCTGATGCATTAGCACAGAGGCCCACAACACTCTTTGTTGGTGGAATTATATGTATTCTAAATCTAACTTTTAATTATCGAATCCGAGATCGTAACACTTAAAGATGCAAGAACAAGAAATGCACGATTAGATCCTATTATATCCTATGCTAACAATTAACACTAGAAAGAAATAATCACTAGGATTATCACTTGTCACTAGACTGTGGGACTCTAACGCTTATCGGGTTCCGAACCACAATCTTTCATTACCAATAGACAATGTTCATTGGTTTTGTTTATGTATCTTATTAGGTCTTGAGACTTCACTGGTTTTAATCCTATAGTGTTTCATACAAAAACTCATTAAACATGATGTAGAAAAGTAAATGTCGTAAACTATAAGAAAAAGTGTGCAATGCAAGTAAAGAAGACAAGGAAATAAACTACAAGAAATGCATTAATAAAATAACAAAAAAAAATGCTAAGAAGGCTTAGAGTCGTAATGATATATTGTAGGTTCTTATTTTATGTAGGACTCTTTTACCAAGTGACTTCAAAGATCTTAGTCAATTAAAGAATCCTAAACTACAAACCATAAAATATTCAATATTTTGATGAAGGATCTTCTTTTTTATATCGAATTAAGTATTGAAAATTCTATAAATTAAAACACTGGTTACTGGTACCAAATTAAGTACAGAAATTACAACTATGTTTAATGGTACCAAATTAAGAACCGAAAATATGGAAATTAAAATTTTGAAATACTGGAATATATTAAGAAACTAGACTCAATATTTCTTAACTCTTAAGCCTCGAAAATAAATTAGAATTTGATCATAATTCATTATACTTAACAGATCTGAAGATAGGGCAATAAATCTAATACTATGTGAAAAAAATCTAATGAAAACCTGAAAAGAAACATCAAATAAATTCTGAATTCAATAAAAAAAACTAAAATTGAGTGTTACCCTACTCTACGAATAAAAACTAGGGCATTACCTTAGTCGAGGGGCCCTTCCCAATTTGGCAACGTGCCCAACAAATAAATCATATTATAACAATGTGCATAACTACACAATAATTAAATATCCTTTATAAAAATTCCATTTCAATATGGAAATATTTATTACAATACTTTCTCTTTGTTTTTCCTTCCTTTTTGCCTCCTTCTGCGCATACCTATTTTTTATAATATAATGGACAAGAAGTGATGGTCCCAACGATCATATCGAATTCCATAAAAATATAATGCCTCATACTATGATTAAAAAATAGGATGTTCTTTAAATAACTTGTTATGATGTAGAATTATGATAAATTATTCATTAGATATGGAAATGATTCCACTCAGCATTACTTTGACTTTATTCCAAGTTTAGACTTAACTACGAATCTTGGACGTAACTGGATGTAGCTCTTCTTAGGTGTAGAATTAGGTACTGAACTATTGAACTGGTACAAAGACGAAAATTTCATAGTTGAAAATGCTCCATGGACACATAACCACATTACTAACCCATCATTGATAAAACCATATTAAATAGATGTTTAATAATTAAAAAGATAATAAATAAATCATAATTAACCACATGGTAGAAGAGGTTCATTTAGCAGAAGATTATGGTCTGATGGCTATGAAAAGTATCATAAATGCGGTAATATGGCTCATGAATAGAGGCTTTATACACTGAATGATATGACATATTCAGATCCTAAAACTCTCTTTTATGGATATCACATTGGATTGGAAGGCACAAATTTTGGTGCAAGGATCACATTTGAGGGAGAATATCCTACACACAACTCATGACTGAACTTCGGAAGTGCATTAGGAATTCTACAAGACTTACAGGGCCATTAGGGAGAATTTCACTTAGCGGGGTCTTAAGGAGGATTTTCTAAGGAATATCGAGTGTGATGCGTGCGAATGGAACAAGAGAGAGCACACACATCCCAGTGGGTTACTAAAACCTCTTTCTATTCCTGAGAGGAATTAGGGGAGTATATCGATGGAATTTACTGAAGAATTTCCAGCAGTATAGGGGAGATATTGCAACTATATGAGTGTTGACAGGTTGATGAAGTTTTCACACTTTTTAATCATTCCAACTCTATATTCAAAATCATAGGTGGTTGAGTTATTTTTCCGGGAGGTGTTTAGGCTACATGGGATGCCTAAGATGATTTTCAATGATAGAGATGCCATATTTATGGGAGGATTTTGGTAGCATTTATTTCTCCTTGTGGGAATGAAGCTGACTCCCAACACTAGCTACTACCCTTAGACAGATGGGTAGAAGTACATAGTAAATAAGTGGTGGGAGGGATTGATTTGCTCCATCATTAGACATATTTGGAGGGGTTAATAGTCGCCTTTTTTCCTTCTTAGATCTCTTTTTCTTGCATTTTCATTATTATTTAGGTTTATGATGCTAGTATAGGTGGTGATTAAGGCTAACATACTCTGAGTGCCTAATATAAGGTTGAGTGCAGAAAATCATTATTTATTAATCATTTTTATAAAAAAATTATCACAAAGAGTTGGAAGAGATAATAAGGAGAAATTATAGGAGGATTTTCCACCCTCAAAGGTAGCCGAAGGATCCCACTGATTCTCTCCAGAAATTTGAATTCCACAAGCAGCTGAAGGATCCCCAAGGATTCTCTCTAGCAATTCGAATTCCAGAGGCAGTCGAGCAACTCAAAGAGGAGAGTAGTCCTCTTGGTTTACTTGGAGTCCAGTGGGCTCAATCACCATTTTCCACGAAGCTGTTCATAGCTGCCCAATAGAATAAATAGAGCAGAGCTAGAGCTAGGAAGAGTTAGTGTATCCTAGTCTCGATTCCTGGTGAGCCCTGGTATTGCACAAAGAGTGCTGCAACTCCCAGGGGATACCCTACTTTACTTTATCAACCCGGGGTTAATACAAACTTTGAGTTGACAATTTTATATACATAGCAGATGCATTTTGTTCATGTCATCCTATTCTGCTTTACAAAAGAGTGTTATTTCTTAAATTTTGAGAACAACTGGAAAGTAAATTACTGGAAGGAAATGACAAAAAGGAAATTAAACTAAAGTGTTGAAAAGAAATGACAAGAATGAAACTAATTTAATTGACAGAAATGGAAATGACTGAAAAGAAACTAATCTAACTTGCTGAAAATAAATGGCAGAAAGGAAACTAATTCTAAACCACACTTAACTTGGAAAAATAGCTAAATGCAATCTAATTATCCTATGATCTATCTACCATGTTCTTATCCACGCAACTAAACTATCCATGACTTAATTCTAACTAAAAATAGTTAATTTGTAGCTTAGAGGAAGAAAAAGGGTTAAAAGAGGCTAATGGGGGGTTTAACACATGAAATAAGGTTTGGAAGAGGAAAGAGGGGGTTAAACCCTTAGAAAACTTTATTATAACATGAGAAATGACTTTGGAGTAGAAAGAACTGAAAAGTGCAATGGCAGAGTGCGATGGAGGACAAAAGCCATGATGTGCGATGTTGCAATTGCAACTTCGCAAGTTTAAATGGATAGCGATAAGGACTTAAAAGAATAAACTAAATTGTGTGAAGTGCAGAGTGCGACGAGTGACATGGCGGGTCGCAAATCAAAATATCACAAGTTTAAATTGATAACAATAAGGACTTAATGGAATGAACTAAAATTTGCAAAGTGCGATTTGCAATGCGGTAAAGGTTGCGGCCTACGATCTGCGATGTGGTAAATTTAGCGAAGTGCGATTTGTGATATGGTAAAGGTTGCAGGCTACGATTTGTGATCCAGATGATGTCGCAGTGAAAAGAAGAAAGGGAAAAGTTATGATTTGCGATATGCGATGTTGCAGTATCATAATCACAAGAAGAAGCGGAAAGAATAAAAGGTAAAATCTAAGAGTTTCGAAGTGCGATTTGCGATTTCGCAATATCACAGTCGCAAAGAATGAGCAATAAGTGTTAAAGTAAATGTTAAATGTTGTGATTTTAGAAGTACGACGTACGGTGGTGGGAGAGTCAAGGAGGAAAGCGGAGGTCAGGTTTTCAATGGTTTTCAAATGTTTTTGCATTAAAACGAGTCTGGAGACAGTGACCGATAGAACGAAGGAACAAGGTAGGCAATCAGCGAAGGAGAGCAGTAAGTGTTCAAGTCAAAAGGTAAGCGGTGCGAAGTACGATTTGCGGTTTCGCAATATCGTAATAGCAAGGAATGAGCAGTAAGTGTTAAAGGAAAATGTTAAATGTTGTGATTTGCGAAGTACAACGTACAATGGTGGGAGTCTCGAGGAGCAAAGGTGGAGATTGGGTTTTCAATGGTTTTGAATGGTTTTCACGTGTTTTTCATAAAAAGGGTAAGGTGGTTGTGAATGGAGAAAAATAGAGAAGTAAGGTTGAAGAGCTTAAGGGTGTTCGGAAGAAGGTAAGTGCAACGCTAAGGTGAGAATTGAAGGAGGGAAATGGAAGCGTAAGAGCAGTGCTCAAAATTGAAGCACACCTGCAGATACATGTACGGGAAATAGACAGAAATGCGAGATGAAATAGTGAAGGAAAGGCTTGGACTTGGTAATAAAAATTCTTCCCCGAACTGGAACAGAAAGAAATTATTGCCTGTGGGAATGTCAGTCCCTACTCAAACTCTATTGACAAAGATTAGAGGGGGGAGATGTGACCATAGTTTTGTAGCTTTTCCTATATTTCACTATGCATAAGAAATTAAAAATATTGCAGCATAAAAACTAAATAGCAATGAAACTTATCAGAAGAAGATATAACTTAAATGAGAGAGGCAAAAATTATCTAAATGACAGAAAGGAAAAGATAATAAAAATAGAGAAGGTCAGGCACATGGATTGGTCCCTAACCCACAAGCCTAGCCCTCTGAACTTGAATCAATCAAATGCAATCAGTTTGCTCATTTCACAAAATAATAACTACATACATCTCTAAAAGTTTCGATCCCTGAATAAAACAAAAAGATTCAATAGTTCGCAAAACTAATTCTGAATGGAAGTGAGACTACGATATAATAACTCTTCCTAACTCTAGCTCTGCTCTATTTATTCTATAGGGAAGCTACCGATAGCTCCCTATAAAATGGTGATTGAGTCCACTGAACTCCAAGTAAACCAGTGACTGAGTGCTCTCCTCTTTGAGTTGCTCGGCTGCCTCTGGAATTTGAATTGCTGGAGAGAATCCTTGGGGATCCTTCGGCTTCTTATGGAATTAAAATTTATGGAGAGAATCATTGGATCCTTCTACTGCCTTTGAGGGTGGACAATCCTCCTATAATTTCTCCTTCTTGTTTCCTCCAAGTCTTTGTGATAATTTTTTTATAAAAATGCTTAATAAATCATGATTTTCTGCACTCAACCTTATATTAGGCACTCAGAGTATGTTCGCCTTAATCACCACCTATACTAGCGTCATAAACCCTAATAATAATAAAAATGCAATAAAAAGAGATCTAAGAAGGAAAAATGGTGACTATTAACCCCTCCAAATATGTCTAATGATAGAGCTCATCAATTCCATTCAGAATTTTTTTTGTGAACTATTGAAGTTTTTTTATTTATTCAGGGATCGAAACTTTCAGAGATGTATGCAGTTATTCTTTTATGAAATGAGAGGACTAATTTAATTTGATTGCCTTAAGTTCTGAGGGCTAGGCTCAAGGGTTAGGGCCCAATCCATGTGCCTCATATTCTCTTTTGTTATTATATTTTCCTTTCTATCATTTAGCTAGTTTGCGTTTTTCATTTAAGTTAGATCTAATTCTGATAAGTTTCATTGCTATGTAGTTTTTGTGTTGTTGTAGTTTTAATTTCTTATGCATAGTGAAATAGAGGAAATACTCCAAAACTGTGGTCAAGTCTCCCCCCTCTCATCTCTATCAATAGAGTTTGAGTAGGGGCAGACCTTCCCAGAGGCTAAAATTTCTTTCTATTCGAGTTCAGGGAAGAATTTGTATTACCAAGTCCAAGCCTTTCCTTCCCTATTTCATCCTACATTTATGTATGTTTCCTGTACATGAATCTGCTTGTGTGCTTCACTTTTGAGCACTACTCTTACGCTTCCATTTCCCTCCCTTACTTCTCACCTTAGTGCTGCACCTACCTTCTTTTGAACACCCTCAAGCTCTTTAGCCTTACTTCTATGCTTTTCTCTGTTCACGGCTGCCTTACCCTTTTTACGAAAAACACGTGAAAAACCATATAGAACCACCGAAAACCCAACCTCTGCCTTTGATCCTCGAGACTCCCCCCACCATACATCGCACTTCGCAATCACAACATTTAACGATTACCTTAACACTTTTCACCCATTCCTTGAGATTGCGATATTGTGAAATGGAAAATCGCACTTCGCACCAGTTACCTTCTACCGTTAACACTCACCGCTCATTCTGTGTGATCACAAAATCAAAAATCACAACTCTTAGCTTTTTCCACCACCACCTCATCCCCATCGCACATCGCATCCCGCGGAACTTACGACATCGCAAATCGTATCCCGAAGAACTTACCACATCGTAAATTGCCGCCCGCAACCTTTACTACAACACAAACTGCATTTCGCACATTTTAGTTTATTCCCGTTAACCCTTACTGCCATCCTTGTAAGCTTGCGATATTGCGATTTGCGAACCACCACGTCACTCTTTGCACTTTTCACTACGCACCATTTAGTTTATTCCCATTAATCCTTACCATTGCCTTTGTAAACTTGTTATATTCTGATTCACAACCTGCCACATCACTCGTCCCACTTTGCACTGTGCATCATTTAGTTCATTCTGTTAATTCCTTACTACCATCCATTTAAACTTACAAAGTTGTGATTGCGACATCGCACATCAAAAATTTTGCTGACCATCACATTCCGCCATCGTATTTCTGATTTCTTCTCGCTCCGAAGCCATTTCTTGCATTATAATAAGGATTGCTAAGGGTTCAACCTCCTCCGTCCGCTCCAAATCCCTTTATCACAGTATCATAAAGTTGTCTAAGGGTTTAACCCCCTCTTTCTGCTTCCGAACCTCATTTCATGTGTTAAACCCCCCATTAGCCCTCTTAGCCCTTTTTCTTCCCTCTAAGCTGCAAATTAATTCTTTTTAATTAAAATTAAGGGATGTACAGTTTAGTTGCATGAATAGGAGTATGGTAGATAGATCATAGGATAGGTAGAGTGAATTTAGCCATTTGGCCAAGTTAAGTGTGGTTTAAAATTAATTTCCTTTCTGCTATCTGTTTTCTGAAAATTAAATTAGTTTCATTCTTGGCATTCCTTTCCAGCAATTTAGTTCAGTTTCCTTTCTGTCATTTCCTTCTAGAAATTTACATTCTAGTTGTTCTCATAATTTAAGAAATTGCACCCTTTCATGAAGCATAAGAGGATGACATGAACATAATTCATCTGTTGTGTATATAGCTTTGTCACCTCAAAGTTTGTACGAACCTCGGGTTGATAAAGTAAAGTAGGGAAAACCCTCGGAGTTGCAGCATTCTTGGTGCAATACCACGGCTCACCATTTTTTGGCGTCGTTTCCGGGGAGGTGTCTAGTAGATATTTTGATTTTGTTTTAGCATTATTTTCTGCTTTCCTTTCTTTTCATGTCACTTCAAAAATATTGAGCACAAAAACGATCTGATTTTCATGTCTCATAGGACTACGAATACTCAAAGACAAACCTTACCTAAAACCCCCACATCACCTCCTAGCCACCCTTCACTCTTCTTCAGTGGTAGTGAGATTGAACCCCCTATAGGAGAGCCTTCTGAATATTTTGAGGATCCTATTGGGGAAGAAGAATAAGAACTTGTTTCAACTGAGGGACATGCTTCATTTATCTTAACCATGACTGGGACCCAGAGAGCCTTTCCCATAAGGGAGGTAGATGGGGACACTAAGATGAAAAACATTAGCCCTCAGCTCTTCCACACTTCCATGGAGTTAACTCTGAGGAGCCTGACACATTCATGTTTGAATTTTCTGTTTTATGTAGGACTTATGAATACACCTCTAATGATTAGAGGTTGAAGCTATTCCCATCCACCCTTAAGGATGCAGCCTTGTGCTAGTTCATGGGTCTGCCTGGGGATAGCATCACTACCTAGGCACAAATGGAAGACACCTTCAGAAACAAGTACAAAGACTATTGTACGTCCAAGGAAGCTAAGGATGAGATATTTAGGATGACTCTAGGGCCTAATGAATCCCTAGAGGATTATGAAGAGAGGTTTCAATTGAACTATAAGAGATCCAACTGTACCCTTGATTCTGACTCACTCAAACTTGTACTTCTTGGAGGTATCAATGAAGAGATTATAGAAACCCTAAATATGTTATCAGGAGGAGATATCTACCAAAAATCATATGAAACAATCAAAACTGACTTCCAGAACCATACTATGGCATTTAGGAAGAAGGGTAGAGCTAGCCAAAGTACATCCAATACCCCTTCCTCTTCCACATTCATAAAACACGAGATTGGAAACATGCTATAGGACTTCAAGAGTAACATGCTACACACCTTTGCTTTGCAAATGGACACAGCGCAGGTCAAAAGGAAGCAAGAGGAAGCAGAGAGAGCCCTGGCCATATTTTGTCCTAGATTTACCAGGAAAAACCCATGAAATGAATGTCCACTAAATTTCATAGAGTTTTTCTTAGTCTGTGAAGAGAATCATGCCACAGAAAAGTGTCCCTCATTACCTGGACTTAAAGTTTTATATCAAGGTGGGGAAACAATGACAGAGAAAGTCTGCTTCATCAACAAGAGGAGGCCTCAGCGACCTAGGCCATATCAACAAGGTATGCAAGGTGCACCTCACTCTTACTATTACAAAAATTAGAGTGCACCCATGCAATCTTAGTACACCCCCACTCCTCCGTCCTAGTCTACACCTCCTTCTTGGCCTTCCAACCCTTCATATCAACCATTTCAGTAGTATGTTCCACAAAAACATTAGTGGAACAATCCATCCCAAGGGTGGAGTCCTCAACAAAATCAAGTACCTGCTCTAATGCCTCCACCCCAACCACAACCTTAGCTTACTCATGCTGCTCCACCTAGGCTATCTATACCTGCACAGCCCAATCCGAACCCGAACAGCAGAAAGGTATAACAGGCTCCTAGTGGAGAAACATCCCATCAAGCTTATGCTATGGAGATACATGAGGTTTTTTTTCACCCCATAATTTCTGAAGTCTAAAGACAAAACCACAGAGTGAAACAAAAAACCTCTTCGGAATCTAAGACCTAGCCTTCCTTGACTCAGAGAGGGCTCTCTCTGTTAGATATATATTTGTTTATAGGGGCATTTTAGGGTAGCTATTAGTGCATATGGGTTTGTTTGAATATTTGGTTGAGGCAGTAGAGGGGGGCCATTGGTCTATGGAGTAAAACCGATGAAAATAGATTCAAATGGATGAACAACTGAGGTCACGTGCAACCAGGAAAGCTAGCCATGTCAATGGATATTAACAACTTATGAAATGGAAAAGAGGAGGAGATTAAGGTTCAACAAAAATGTAGAGGAGATCGTCTCTGAATTCTACATTCTGGTCTCAGAGGAAAACATAATTTACTATTTCAAGACTGAGTAGGGTACCCGATGGTAAATCCTACACAAAAATTTCTATCCACAGTAAAGAAAAGAAAACAGTGTGAAAAACTAGAGATAAAAGATTACAAGAAAAGTAGCACTTTACCACAGATCATAACACAAGAATCTGGAAAACAACATCATCTTTCATTCATTCAATAGAGAGTGCTTACAACCAAATAAATCTATTACAATGGTTTTTTTCCTTCCGGGCCTCATTTTACACTGCTAAAGAATACAATATTTATAGAAAACTTAAGTAGGTTAATCTACCTAATGTAGTGATTACATTTAAGTTGAAAATGGACAAGTGGAGACATGCAGGTGGTGGTAAGACATCTCTGACAACGACACCACCTTTGGGATTAATTCTAGGCAACTCTTCATATATCCAAACGCTTCAATGGCTCCTTGGAAGATGAAACAGTAAGCTTTAGAGGAAGCTGTGATGGTTTTGAAGAGGAAACTCATGGAGGTCCTGACATCTGGCTTTGTTATTCGAACTGCCTTTGCCAGATGATAAATTCCAATGAGGTGCTGGCACTGCCACTTCTATGATCTTACTCCCCTTTCTATGTTACAAACTGATACCCATTTATTTGGAGAAAGTTGTTTTTGAAGGAGAAAAATGGTATTTTGGACCCCCCTGAACTGGTAAGTGGTACTAGAAGGGGGGGTGCGAATTCATGAGAGAATGACACATAAGGGGGTCCCTTTCTTGAAAACCACTCATTCTAGACCCCGCTATGAGTATAAACTTAGGTTGGTGGGGGAGGGGGGGGGAATGAAAGATAGGCCATCGGATTAAGCATGATGGTGGCACGATGAGGTGGAAAGACTTTTCCCCTTGCCGAGTCTTTACCACAAGTATTTTTGTTGTGTTTTGGCCTATTTATTCATCAAATGAGCTCTAAATCTCATAGGCGCGTCGTGACTTTTTTTACACACAAAACAACACAAAAACCCATTTACTCAGACCTGAGAATGTTTTGTTTTCAATTATGAAGCTGCATCGTATCCATCCTGGTATCACAATTCGCATCCCGTTGCCTTAACTTTTCCTTTGTGCCTATCCTCTAACATTTGCGATTTGCGATTGGGTCCCACACAGGATCACACATCACATTTCGTAGATTTTTCCGTTTATCTCTGGTGCCCATCGCTTATCGTTTGCGATTTGTGCACATCTCATTTCGGCGATTATAACATTTTTCTTCACGCTTAACTCTTAAAACTTGCGATGTGCGGTACACGGGCCAGTGCTACATCAGTTGTTAGATCACCCTACAACGTCATCTTGCCACATCATCTTCCACGTTTCCCTACCACGTCATCTGCCACGTCACCCACCATGTCATCTGCTACGTTTATGCCACATCATCTGCTACGTCATCCTGCCACGTCGCCCATATTGCACTTCAGTGATTTTAGCATTTACCTCCAGTGGCAATTCTTTGAAAACTATGATGTGTGATTGCGATCAGATCACATCGCATATTAGAACATTTAAATTTTGGGCACTTACCTCCCGAGCTTTGCGATATGGGATTTTGTAATCGCATCACAATTTAAATAACTTGCGAGCACTTTTAAAATGTACATTATAAAATGAGTACTATGCGAAGTGCGATGCGTTAAACACGGAAAGGTGCAAAAAGGTGGAGGCGTAAGGAAAATGCACAAACAAAGGTTTTTCATGCAGATTGGTGATATATAAAGGTTTGGATGGGTCCCATCAAATCACATCGGCGGGGTTCTTATGTTTCGGTGATGAATTAAGAAAAAAGGTTAAAGCTTGCGGGGTGCAGAATGTGGGCACAACTAGCATTTCAGACTTTTTAGTATAAGTGGGTTTTATAAATTAGTGAGTCCAAAAAGGTTATGTATGTGGGTTTTGGGGTTTTGAATGGGTTTCATAGCATGGGAGTTGTCATCACTCAGAAAAAATGAAGCATCATTTGATAAAGTCCTCGAGTTTCGTGTGTCAAAGGTAGGGTCATAGAATTCATTTTTCATTACTTGGTCAAGGAAATTTTTTAATTTTTCTTATTTATCCTATCCTAATTTCTAAACCCACCCCAATTAAAATCTTTCCATGTCACATCAGTCATTATTTTCTAAATTTTTTAATTTCCCAAGTTTATAACACCGAAAAAGTCTTTTTAGCCAAGAAACCACACTTTCGTAGCGAAATACACAGAGAAAATGCACTTTTCACTACGAAACTATTAATACTTTCGTAGTGAAAATGCCCAGAATTTTACTAAACACGCTACAAAAGTAAGGTTTTCTATCTTACTTGTCAAAAAATCTTCGAACATAAGCACTTTCTGGAGATAAGCCTTCTTGAGAATGTAAAACAACATTAGTATCAATATGTTCTACATTTTTTTCTTCATGAGAGAACACTTTAGTACATACATTAGCAGTAGAAAAAATAGGATTATTCTCCTTATCACGTAAGGATTGAGAGTCTGGCTGCATGTTTAGAATCTGATTAATTTCTTCTTCAGTTAAAGGATGAGGCATTCTTTGTATTCTTTGGATTAAACAACAATTGTTTTCTTGCTCTTGTGAAGGTTGATCATGAGACTGAATGTCTTCTTTAGCCTCATACAAAAGAATAGATGAATTATAATTTTCCCCCGCAGAGAGATCTTATGGATCTACTTTTGTTTCCTGATTCATTTCATCTTCGCCTAACTTCTCTTGATTATCATGATAGTTAACCTGAGAATGAAATCCATAAATTGCTTCTAAGAGATCCTCATCATGCATATTTACTAGATCTTCATCAATATTTTCAAGGTATTGTATGAGAGCCTCAGACTGATCACAACAATTTTTAGCTAATGATAAAGATCGATAATATTCTTTATAATGCTCACAAAACACCTTGTGGAAATCCTTTAAAGAAAACAAACTACCAGGGTATAAACCTTCATACCGTTTCATCAATTTCCCTTCTAATGTTGCCATGAACATCTTCATGAGGCAATCCTCATGCCATTTGACTTTAAGCTTCCATGAATGTATATGAAATTTAATGAGATGTAACAAAGCATCTTCAACATTCTCATCTTGAAAAATAGAAAGATTTCTTAGCTAATTTTGATCTCTGTTCATTGGAGAATATATCCTTGCAACTGATCCCATTTTGAGCTTGTGGAGTTGCTAGTGAATCTTTGTTTCTGGATTTTGCTACCGATGGAGTTGCTAGGTGAATGGAACAATATTTTTATTTTTTACTTCTATTCACTATATAAAGCCAAAACTGCACTTGATAAGTGTTATTGAGGAAGATAAAATCCTTCCCCATTATGGTCACCTTTATGTTATCACACTGTAATTTCTGAAGGTTGACGATGGAACCATGGAGTGAAACATCAAACCACTTTGGAATCCAGGGCCTAGCCTTCCTAGACTTAGAGATGGCTCTCTATGTTAGATATAACTTTGTTTATAGGGGCAATTTAGGCTAGCTATTAGTGCATAGGGGTTTGTTTCAAGATTTGGTTGAGGAAGCAGAAGGGGGCGATTGGGCTATGGAGTGAAACATGTGCAAACAGATTCAAATGGATGAACAACTGTGGTCAGGTGCAACCAGGAAAGCTAGTCATGTTAATGGATCTTAACAACTTATGAAATGGAAAAGAGGGGGAGATTAAGGTTCAACGAGAATGAATTCTACATTCCAGTCTCAGAAGAAAACATAATGTATTGTCTCAAGACTGAGTAAGGTACCCCATGTTAAATCCTACAAAAAAATTTCTATCCACAGTAAAGAAAAGAGAACTGTGTGAAAAACTAGAGGTAAAAAACTAGAAGAAAACGAGAACTTCACCACAGATCAGAACACAAGAATCTGGAAAAAAACATAATATTTCATTCATTCAATAGAGAATGGTTACAAACAACTCATTTTATTACAATGGTATTTTCCTTCCAGGCCTCCTTTTACATTGCTAATGAATACAATATTTATAGAAAACTTAAGTCAGTTAATCTGCCTACTACAGTGATTACATTTAAGAAACAAATGGACAAGTGGAGACATGCAGGCAGTGATAAGACATATTTGACAACAATACCACCTCTGGGATTAATTCTGGGAAACTCTTCGTAGATCCAAATGCTTCAGTGGCTCCTCAGAAGATCAAACAGTAATCTTTGGAGGAAGTTGTGATGGTTTCGAAGAGGCAACTCATGGAGGTTCTGACATCTAGCTTTGTTATTCGAACAACCTTTGCCGGATGATAAATTCCAATGTGTCACTAGCACTGCCGCTTCTCTAATATTACTCCCCTTTATCTATTACAAATTGATACCAGTTTATTTGGGGAAAGTGGTTTTTGAAGGAGAAAAATGGTATTCCGGACCCCCCGTGAAGTGCTAAGTGGTAGTAGAAGGGGGGGGGGGGCGAATTCATCAGAGAATGACCAATAAGGGGGTCCCTATCTTGAAAACCACTCGTTCCGGACCCCCCTATGAGGATAAAGTTAGGCTGGTAAGGAGGCGAAGGGGGGGGGGGTAGAATGAAACATAGCCCGTCGGATTAAGGATGATGATGGCGTGATGAGGTGGAAAGCCTTTGCCCCTTGTCGGGTCTTTACCAAAATTATTTTCGCTATGCTTTGGCCTATTTATTCATGAAATGAGCTCTGAACCTCGTAGGCACGTAGTGACTTGTTTTACACACAAAACAGTGCAAAAACCCATTTACCCGGACCCGAGAATGTTTTTCTTTCAATTATGAAGATGCATCGTATCCGCACCAGTATTGCACTTCGCATCCTGCTACCTTAACTTTTCCTTTGCACCTATCCTCTAACATTTGCGATTTGCAATCGGGTCCCACCCAGCATCACACATCGCATTTCACAGATTTTACCGTTTACCTCCCATCCCTATCGCTTATCATTTTCAATTTGCGCACATTGCATTTCGATGATTATAACATTCGCCTTCACACTTACCTCTTAAAACTTGCAATGTGTGGTACGCGGGCCACGGTTACGTCACTTGCCACATTACCCTACCATGTTATCTTCCCACTTCATCTACCACATCACCTTGCCACATCATCTGCCATGTCATCTGCGACGTCACCTGCCATTTCATCTGCTACATTGCTGCCATGTCATCTACCACGTCATCCTAGTACGTCGCTCATATTACACTTCAGCGATTTTAAAATTTACCTCCAACGGAAATTATTTGAAAACTTCGATGTGCAATTGTGATCATATCACATCTCACATTAGAACATTTAACTTGTGGGCTCCTACGTCATGAGCTTTGCGATATGTGATTTTGTGATCATAGAAAAATTTAAATAACTTGTTGGTTAAAAGCTAAGTTATAAAATGAGCACAGTGTGAAGTGTGATGCGTTAAACGTGGAAAGGTGTGAAAAGGCAGAGGGGTAAGGAAAATGCAAAAACAAAGGTTTTGCATGTGGATTGGTGATATATAAAGGTTTTTATGGGTCCCATCAAAGTGCATCAGTGAGGTTTTTATGTTTCGGTGATGAATTAAGAAAAAAGGTTAAAGCTTGCGGGGTGTAGAATGTAGGCAGAGCTAGGATTTTAGACTTTTTAATAGAAGTGGGTTTTATAAAGTAGTGAGTCCAAAAAGGTTATGTATGTGGGTTTTAGGGTTTTGAATTCAATTCAAAGCATGGGAGTGTCAGAATTTGGAAAATTAATGGTAAGAAGAGGGTAGATGGAATGAATGAGGGCAGTATGGATTTCGGTCACCATCACACTTAATCAACAACACTCTCCTCTTTCAACTGAATTACATGGAAGGTAGATTCATTTGATCCTCTTGATAGCCAGGATATCCATTTCTTTTCTAAAAATAAATGACAACCATGGAATATTGTCTTCAATCTACAAGATCTGTAAAGAATAATCAGTCACCTTGTGATACTATATATTATAGGGTACTAACAGAGGCTTCGGCTGGGGATGGAAACTCCTTCAGGAGGTGTCAAGAACACCATAGAATAGTAGCCTAATCCCTTGGTCCGATCCCAAATCTGCAACATGATTTTCTACAATCTCTGTGGCTGAAAATCTTCAATAATTTTCTCTAAACCTTAGATGAGAATCTGATCTATGTACTGCAATCTAGAATGGAACTACAAATAAATTTAGCCAACGCAAACCATCAAACTGAAGGGTGAAATTTGAACCATGTTGAAACTCAAAAATGAAAGCAATATGAAACTAAAACTGAAAAATTATCAGAGTACTGAGCTTATTTTCACACTTCTACCTACCCTACTCTCACTCAGGGACAATATATACATTAAGAACTCTTCTTTCCAATGTAACCAAACAAGTAAATGACTACATGATTGATTCTTTCGCACCCTTTTGAGTAGGGTGAAAAAACAAAATGACCACTCCCATCTCAAATGTCTTTGAACATAAGTGTTCAAATTCTTCCTTAAATATTGCAACAAACCATTCATGGCATAGCATACTCCCTCTTTATATGATTCTAAGAGGCCAAAAAAAGGATCATGGAACAATACCTGGTCCTGAGGATTCAAATAACAAGATTCATCTAGGACTACTCTTTGTTCCAATTTGTCCTGGTCAGGATCCTTCTGAAAGAGAATTTCTGCACATTCTTCATGGTCATCTGACATTTCATCCTCATTATATACCAATATGTTTTCCTCAAGAAAACCTGGTATGTCTTGACTGAGATTGTTGCATTCTGTTTGAAGGCCATCATTTTGATGAACATAAGCACTTTATGGATATAAGACTTGTTGAGAATGTAAAATAGCTTAAGTATCAATATGTTCTAAATTTGTTTCTTCATGAGACAACACTTTAGTACATACATAAGGAGTAGAACAAATAGGATTAATCTCCTTATCACGTAAATATTGAGAGTCTGGATGCATGCTTAGAATTTGATTAATTTCTTCTTCAGTTAAATGAGGAGGCATTCTTTTTATTCTTTGGATTAAACAATAATTGTTTTCTTTCTCTTTTGAAGGTTGATAATGAGACTGAATGTCTTATTTAGCCTCATACAAAAGAATAGATGAATTATCATTTGTCCCCATGGATAGATCTTGTGGATCTACTTTCATTTCTTGATTGCTTTCATCTTCAACTAACTTCTCTTGATAATCATGACAGTTAACTTGAGAATTAAATCCATAAATTACTTCTAAGATAGCCTCATCACGCATATTTCCTAGATCTTCATCAATATTTTCAAGGTATTGTGTTAGAGCCTCAGACTCATCACAACAATTTTCAGCTAATGATAAATATGGAGAATATTCTTTATAATGGTCACAAAACACCTTGTGGAAATCCTTTAAATCAAAGAAACTACCAGGGTCTAAACCTTCATACCATTCCCTCGCTTTCCCTTATAATGTCACCATGAACACCTTCATGAGGAAATCCTCATGCCATTTGACTTTAAGCTTCCATGAATGTATATGAAATTTAATGATATGTAACAAAGCATCTTCAACATTCTCATCTTGAAAATTAGGAATATTTCTTAGACAATTTACCTGAGGCATTTTGTTTGGGAAGCCAGGAATGTGATCTATGTTCACTGGAGCATATCTCCTTGCAACTACTCCCATTTTGAGCTTGTGGAGTCGCTAATGAATCTCTGTTTATGGATTTTTCTTCCGATGGAGTCGCCAGGTGAATGTAACAACCTTCTGATGTTTAACTTATGTTCACTATCTAAAGCCAAAACTACACTTGATAAGTGTTATCGAGGAAGATAAACGTGTTCCCCAGTATGGTCATCATTATGTTATCACCCCGTAATTTCTTAAGACTAAAGATAGAACCATAGAGTGAAACATCAAACCACTTTGGAATCCAGGACCTAGCATTCCTGGACTCAGAGAGGGCTCTCTCTATTTGATATAGCTTTGTTTATAGGGCCATTTTAGGCTAGCTATTAGTGCATAGGATTTTTTTGAAGATTTGGTTGAGGCAGCAGAAGGGGGCCATTGGGCTATGGAGTCAAACAGGTGCAAACAGTTTCAAATGGATGAAGAACTGAGATCAAATGAAACTAAGAAAGTTAGCCATGTCAATGGATATTAGCAGCTTATGAATTGGAAAAGAGGATGAGATTAAGGTTCAACGAGAATGCAGAGCAGACCGTCTTTGAATTCTACATTCCAGTCTCAAAGAAAAAAATAATGTACTATTTCAAGACTAAGTAGGGTACCCCATGGTAAATCCTACACAAAATTTTCTATCTACAGTAAAGAAAAGAGAACTATGTGAAAAACTGGAGATAACAGATTACAAGAAAAGGATCACTTCACCACAGATCATAACACAAGAATCTGGAAAAAAATATCATCTTTCATTCATTCAATAGAGAGTACTTACAACCGGCTGAGTCTATTACAATGTTTTTTTCCTTCTGGTCCTCCTTTGACACTGCTAATGCATACAATATTTATAGAAAAATTAAGTCGGTTAATCTTCCAACTGCAGTAACTACAATTAAGCAGAAAATGGAAAAGTCGAGACATGCATGAGGTGATAAGACATCTCTGACAACAACACTACCTCTGTGATTAATTCTGGGAAACTCTTCATAGATCCAAACGCTTCAATGGCTCCTCGGAAGGTCAAACAATAAGCTTTGGAGGAAGTTGTGATGGTTTCGAAGACGAAACTCATGGAGGTTCTGAAATTTGGCTTTGTTATTCAAACAACCTTTGCCGGATGATTAATTCCAATCCAGCACTGGCACTACCGCTTCTCTGATCTTACACCCCTTTCTTTGTTACAAAATGATACTATTTTATTTGGGGAAAGCGGTTTTTGAAGGAGAAAAATGGTATTCTGAACCCCCCCTCAAGTGGTAAGTGGTACTAGAAGAAGGGTGGTTTGAATTCATGAGAGAATGACACATAAGGGGGTCCCTTACTTGAAAACCACTCGTTCCGGAACCCCCTGTGAGGATAAAGTTAGGTTGGTAAGGGGGGGGGGGGGGGGTGGAATGAAACATAGGTCGTTGGATTAAGGATGATGGTGGTGAGATTTGGTGGAAAGACTTTGCCCCTTGTCGGGACTTTACCACAAGTATTTTTGTTGTTTTTTGACATATTTATTCATTAAATGAGCTCCAAACCTTGTAGGTGCGTTGTGACTCGTTTTACACACAAAAGAACACAAAAACCCACTTACCCGGACCCGAGAATGTTTTGTTTTCAATTATGAAGTTGCATCACATCCATGCCGGTATCACACCTCGCATCCCGCTGCCTTAACTTTTCCTTTGTGCCTATTCTCTAACATTTGTGATTTGCGATTGACTCCCACCTGAAATCGCACATCACATTTCACATATTTTACCATTTATTTCCCACACCCATCACTTATCATTTGTGATTTGCACACATTGCATTTCGGAGATTATAACATTTGCCTTCATGCTTAACTCTTAAAACTTACAATGTGCAGTACGCGGGCTAGGGCAACGTCACATGCCACGTCACCCTGCCACGTCACCCCCCACGTCATCTTCTACATTGTTTCCACATCATCTGCTACGTCATCCTACCATGTCGCCCATATCACACTTCGGTGATTTTAACATTTTCTCTAACGACAATTATTTGAAAACTACGATGTGCGATTGCGATCAGATCGCATCGCAAATTAGAACATTTAACTTGTGGGTTCTTACCTCCTGAGCTTTGCGATATGAAATTTTGCAATCACATCGCAATTTAAATAACTTGCTCGCACTTTTAAAAAGTAAGTTATAAAATGAGTGTAGTGCGAAGTGCGATGCGTTAAAAGCAGAAAGGTGCGAAAAGGCGGAGAGGTAAGGAAAATGCAAAAACAAAGGTTTTGTATGCGGATTGGTGATATATAAAGGTTTGTATGGGTCCCATAAAAGTGCATCGGTGGGATTTTTATGTTTCAATGATGAATTAATAAAAATGGTTAAAGCTTGCAGGGTGCGGAATGCGGGCAGATTTAGGATTTCAGACTTTTTAATATAAGTGGGTTTTATAAAGTAGTGAGTCCAAAAATGTTATTTATGCGGGTTTTGGGGTTTTGAATGGGATTTAGAGCATGGGAGTGTTAGAATTTGGAAAATGAAAGGTAAGAAGAGGGTAGATGGAATGAATGAGGTTAGTATGGATTTCACTCACCATCACACTTAATCAACAACACTCTCCTCTTTCAACTGAATTAAATGGTAGATAGAATCATTTGATCCTCTTGACAGCTAGGATCTCCCTTTCATTTCTGAAAATTAATGACAACCATGGAATATTATCTTAAATCTACAAGATCTACAAAGAATAATCATTCACCTTGTGATACTATAGATTATAGGGTCCTAACAAGGTTAATATTAGGTCAGGAAGAGTACTCCTGGACAACCATCACCCATCTCGACCTATAGAGGTTGAGGGGGAAAACGAAGAAGATAACACTCAGATCCAACAACCCCCTTTTCCCGAGCGCTTGATCCACCCTAGTCAGCACACCCCAGAGGAGGCTGAACTCCTGGAATAATTGGAAAATTTGTGTATAAAGATACCACTTCTCTAGGCCCTTAAGGAGGTCCCTATCTACAATAGCCTCATAAAAGAAAAGTTCTTCAAGAAACCTGGAAGGAGGAAGACAGATACCCCACCCATCAATGTGGTAGGACAATCGTTTGGCCTGATGTTGAGGAAGGTGATATTTACGAAATACCTGGACCCTGGTAGTCCAATTGTTGATGTACATATAGATGGTGTCATAGACTCATATTCGCCAACACATCAATGTCGTAGGAAAACTGTTTGACCTGATGCTGAGGAAGGTGATATTTCCAAAATACCTGGACCCTGGTAGTCCAGTTGTTGATGTACATATAGATGGTGTCATAGACTCATAGTCCCAAACACTCTGGCTGATTTAGGGGCTTCCATCAATATCATGACCAAGGAAACTATGTTGAAACTTAATCTCCAAGGGACTTTGAGGAAAACCACAACAATTCTACAATTTGCAGATCGGTCCATAGTAACTCCGGAAGGAATTTTTGAGGATATTTTGGTTACCATGGAGTCTTTGGAGTATCCTACAGATTTCCTGGTCCTACAACCAAAAACCAAATTTAATTGTTATCCTCTCATCTTAGGGAGACCTTGGTTAGCCACTGTAGACTCTTATATTAGTTTTCAGGCCGGAAATATGACTATAAAAAATGGGCCTTTGTCTAAATAGCTAGTGTTGTATCCTCTAGCCCAGCCTTCCATTGATCATGATCTCCCTATATGGTTGGAGGATGAAGAAATTGAGTTATATAACATTTCCCCTATGTGTACCATAGATGTTATTCTTAGAGGGAGGAAACTTGATGAAGATGAACTCATCGACCATGCCATTCAAAACCAGTCCTCTACTAACACTCTTCTCGAAACCCTAGTCAAAGATTCTAAAAGAAAACCTTCGACGGAAGTGAAATCAGTTGAGACAACCTCTGAAACCACCAAGGCTGTCGAGTTTGGCCCATCCAGATCTCTAAAAATCAACCCAAACCTCTCAAATGAAGAAGAGAAGCAGCTATGCAAGCTTTTCAAAGAAAATCTTGAAGCATTTTCTTGGGATTACAAGGACATGAAAGGGGTGCATCCTTTAGTATGCAGGCATCACATTTAAATCAAAGAAGAATGCAAGCCTGTGAGACAACCCCAAACAAGGATGAACACAACTCTAAAGGATATAGTCAAATAAGAGCTGCAAAAACTATTGGATGCAGGGTTCATATATCCTATATCTGACAGTGAGTGGGTATCTCCTCTTGTCATAGTCCCAAAGAAGAATGGGAAGTGGTGAATTTGTGTTGATTATTGAGAACTTAACAAAGCCACCAAGAAAGACCATTTCCATTTTCCCTTTATAGACCAAGTCCTGGATGGCCTTGCAGGGAAGGAGTTCTTTTCCTTCTTAGATGGGTTCAATGGGTACAATCAGATTAAAATCAGCCCTAAATACCAGGATAAGACTACTTTCACCTGCGCTTGGGGTACCTTTTCTTATAGAGTCCAACCCTTTAGGTTATGCAATGCCCCAGCCACCTCCAAGAGAGATATCTTGAGCATTTTTTCTGAGTTAGTCCATGAATTTGTCGAAATACATGGATGATTTCACACCATATGGGGATGACTTCTAAGAAGCTCTCTCCAATTTGGGTAAAGTACTAAGAAGGTGCATTGAGATGCATCTCTCCATGAGCCCATAAAAGTGTAAATTCCTGAAGAAAGAAGGCACTGTATTAGGACATGCCATATCCCAAGTAGGAATACAGGTAGACCCGAACAAAATCACTATCATCAAAAGGGTACCTGCTCCTCAAAAGCAGAAAGATGTCAAGAGTTTCTTAAGCTTAGCTGGTTACTATAGAAGGTTCATCAAATATTTTAGCAAGGTGGGTTTGCCATTATTTGGGTTATTGGCCAAAGATTCTTAGTTTATTTTGTTCGGTCCTTGTCAAGAGGCTTTTGAGCTCATTAAGAACCAGTTTACTACTACCCCCTTCCTCCGAGGTCCAAATTTGACTTTGCCTTTCCACATCCACATGGATGCATCCGACAAAGCTGTAGGGGAAAAATTAGGATAAAATAGAGGATAAAATCCCTTATGTCATTTATTTCATCAGTAAGAATTTGTCCAAATCCGAGATGAATTATATTGTTACTGAGAAGGATATGTTGGCCATTCTCCATGCATTGAACAAATTCAGGCATTATGTCACTGGATATCAGACCTTTGTTCACAGTAACCATGAAACCATCAAGTATTTAATGAAGAAACAAGATGTTAATGCTAGAATAATTAGATGGTTGTTACTTTTCCAGCAATTTGATTTGACTATTATTGATAAAAATGGAAAGGAAAATGTTGTTCCAGATTTTTTGTCCAAGTTAGTTCTCCCTACAAGTGAAGAAGGAATGGTGGATGAACAGCTGCCCAATTGATCAAATTTGGATCATGGACCTAAGTGATAGCTCAAAATTTAAAGTGTTCAAAATATTGTCGAACTTGATTGACCGAATTGATCTCATCTTCCTGATTCCGACGTCGTGAATGGTTTGAAAAACCAACACTGTATGAATAATTTATTGCGTTTTGAAAGGTCCAGTAAACTGAAATTTTTAGCCTTTGACTAAGTTTGAATGGGCCTTTGAATATTCAAAAAAGAGAATATTCCAGGGAATATTCCTTCTGGGCCAGTAAGAGGATGACAAGTGGTGGATTTTTATTGGCAGTTGGGATGTACGTATTATTTTCAACCAATGAGAGACTACCACATTGTAGGCCCAGAGGCCACCACATGGCCTAGGAAATTGGTGCAAAATTTTGTTGTGGTCCCCGGGGCTCAACCCCGAGACCTGCTGCCAAACACGCCCACGCCTTACTATCTCCACTGTATTTAGTTCTTAAATATACAAGAACTCGACACATATTTTAATTTGGTTGTTTTCGTGATTGGGGGTTCGGAGGGGCGATCCCCAAGGGTGAGCCCCTCCCCACAGGACCGTCGGCCCATGACCAGACCAAAGGGCTTAGCCCTAATCACCGACAGTTTCGATGAATATTATCACATGTCACAGTTTATTCTTAGTCCTCCATTTGTTTTGGTTAACAACCATCCCTCCCCATCATTTAAACTCTCTGCCAGTTGCGGTCACATTGCATAGTTAAGACGATGGTTAAGGTTAGCTTCAACGGTTTATGTTAACCACCCACGAAGACCATGGGGTAAAGGGCCATGTGGCCACCCCAATGGCTACATTCAATGCTACAGTTTAAATTCAGCTTGTAAACTTGAGCACCTCCAAATATTTTTGAAATTTTCCAACTTATCTACAGTTTAACTTGAGTTCCCCAAAGATAGGGGAGGCTTTTTACGGGACACTGGGAAAATTTAGTTTAGGCTCTATATTGAGCTAGATTCATCCATTATGAGAGAGTGATTAGTCAATTTTGACTATCTTAGACATTCAAGACTCATTGGTGATGGTTGTAGATCCATTAGAGAACTTTTGAGTAGTTTTTTGCTTTATATAAGTTCCAAGGGCCACTAGAGCCATCAGTGGCTAGCAACAGAAAGAGGCTTAGCTAGGGTAGCTAGATTCCTTATTCAGGAAACCAATAATAAATTTTGGATGTTTAAGACTTTATAGAACTAATGGTGTTGTTTTTAGAGCCTGTAGAGGATTTTTTAAGGCCGATATGCTTCACAGAAGTTTTAGGGGCCACTCGGGCCATTAGGTGCTAGCAAGAGAATGAGGCCTATCCAGAGCAACCAGTATCCATTCTCAATAAACCAATAATCATTTATGACTATTTTGATACTTATGAATCGATTGATAGATTTTGGAGAAGCTTTTTAAGACTTTTAAATATCGATATGCTTCAGAGAAGTTTTCAGTGACCCTAGAGCCAGGGGGTGCCACCAGGTGTTGGAGGCGAAATCGGAGCAGCCAGAGGCCAATTTCTACAAGTGAATAGTCTATTTTGACTATTTTGGAAATTTTTAATCCAATGAAAGGATTTTTAGAGCCATTTGAGGACTTCTGAAGGTATAGTAGCCATAGGGAAGATTCAGGTAGCCCAGGGCCAACAATGGATGGAGGCCTAGATTGGGGAGCCATTGCTCATTTTTTAAAAATGATCGGTATATTTTGGAGCTATAATGTGTTTTGGATATATTAGGTGAGTTTTTGTGGATATAAAAGTATTTCTGATGGATTTAGTGCCATAGAGAAGCTTAGTTTAGCTCAAGAGCACTGAGTCAAGGAAATCAAGTCTAAGGGAACCTAAATCTTTTTTCACAGTGATGACAGCCATGAAATGGATATAAATGGTATTCTAAACCCATTATTTCAGTCCATTTAACCATTGGATTTTATTTTGTAACTTGTAAAATAAATTTTTCATAATCCCAAAGAGCAAAGTCAAGATGACAAGAGCTCAAGGAGACATAGCCAATGAGATTTGGGTGAACTCCTATATTAAATTTGTTGTTACATGTTGATGTTTATTTGCTGCATTATATGGATGTTTCACATGTTTAATATCAGCACAAACAAATGGTCTTAAAGCATGTAAACAGCTAAAAAAACATACACCTATTTCAAGTGTAAAATTCCGCAAAAGTAAAGTATAAGCTAGATCTTTTATTTTTTTTACTGAGTGGGAGGTTCTTGAAAATCATAACAATCTATCCAACCCATTTTTAGATCACCGATGAACACATATTTTCCATATCAACGCTCTCACCATGGTTTGCTAATATAGCCAAATACTTGGTTGCTAGAAGACTCCCTCCTAATCTTTCATTGAGGGAGAGGAGAAGAATCATCAGAAAAAGCGCCCCTTTCACATGGATTAGGGGGAATCTCTTCAAGCTAGACCCTGATAAAATCCTAAGAAAATGTGTGAGGGAGGAAGAAGTTTTTGATATCCTCTATGAATGTCATGAAAACCCATGTCGAGGCCACTTTGCTGCAAAGAGAATTGCTTACAAAGTGTTGCAGGCAGGATACTCTTGGCCTACCCTTCATCAATATTCTAGAACATACACCAGCAAGCAGGACCAATGCCAAAGGATGGGGAAACCCACACAAAGGGATGAAATTCCTTTACACCCTCAGGTGGCTCTGGAGCCATTTGACAAGTGGGGCATGGAATTTGTTGGACCTATCGATCCACCATCTGGACAAAAGAAGTATGTCATAGTCGGCACTGATTACCTGACAAAGTGGGTTGAAGAAAAATAATTAAAGGTAGAAACTGAGGAGAAATTAGTAGAATTAATGAGGGAAAATGTGTTTTACAAATTTGGATATCCCAGAGAAATAGTCATTGATCAGGGATCACAATTCACCTCTCACCTCAATGAGAATATTTTGAGGAAGCACAAGATGAAGCATATAAGTTCTACTGCCTATCAGCCTCAGGCGAATGTCCAAGTAGAAGTAACTAACAGATATTTAGAGAGCATCCTCACCAATGTTGTGAGAATTAGCAGAAAATATCGGGCAGATAGATTGGTAGAAGCTACTTGGGCCTACAACACCACTTGGAAGACAACAACATGATTCACTCCTTATGAACTTGTCTATGGTAAGAAAGCTCTACTTTCAGTTGAGTTTGAATTCAATACTTTAAGAATGGCAGCTGAATTAAATATAGATCTAAAAAAATCCCAAAAAGAGAGGTTGTTGCAACTAAATGGATTGGATGAGCTCATAATGCAAGCACTTCTTCACATAGAGGTAGTTCAACTGCAAAGGAAGGTATGGCATGACAAGAACATCAAAGGAAAGACCTTCCAAGAAGGAGATTAGAGACTATTGTATGATTCAAGGTTTAAATTCTTCAAAGGTAAGATGATAACAAGATGGTTGGGGCCTTACATAGTGGAGAAATGATGCAGGGGAATTATACCCTAGCCAGCAATGTAGGAAGTTTGGTCCACATGTTGTGGCTAGTAGGGTTCAAAACATCTGAATTGTAACAGCTAGGTGTCAATACCTTAGCTGATTGTATTATTTAGATTAATTAGAGTCATAGGAAGTCGAATAGCTCAGTTAGTCTAGCTGTCATATTTCAGTTAATTGAATTATTGTAATTAGACTGTTGATTTTCCAAAACGGTCCTCACTGAGGAACCGAAGAGCCACATTGTAATATGTATAAATTATATCCTCTGGATGTAAAGAGGAGAGAAAAGAGGATTCCTGCAATAAAAACTGTGTATTCAAAGTTGCTTCCAATTAAATAATTTCAGTGTGCATTATCATAGAGTCGTTTAGAATTCTTGATCGTGGGGAGATTCTTTAATTGTGAAGTGCTGAATTCGACGCATGTATAATCGAAACCCTGTATTAAGTCCCACATATCTCTGTCTGGTATTCCCTAATTTACTCGAGAAAACCCTGTGAATTCAATCCCCGTAGGTGAGGTCTCTGCGTGAAATCATGGCCATTTAACCCTTTCTTATGATAACAGAAGTTTCGCTTTGTTTACAAAAGAAATACATTTGTTTATTGATAATTATAATTCCTAACCCGAGTCGAAGACCTGAGTAAGGCGGACGAAGAATAACGCAACCGACCAGTAACCTTAGTAAAACACTGTAGCAAACCCACGACGGATTTACAAAAGTGGATTGCCCCATTTCGCACCGCTTTTGGTGTGGAGGTGGTATTTTCTGAATTGGAGCGATTCCATACAGGAATCGACACGTGGCAAGGGACCCGTTTCAAAACTGTCGCTTAAAGTGCGCTATCGCGCGTTAAAGTTCGACGTTGGACACCGAGTGAAATGCACCAGAGCCGTCGATTCGAGGAAGGGCCATCGGACGGTGACTGTTTGCAGAAGATGTGCGAAGTTTAATAAAAGAGCCCATGGTTTATTGTAAGTCATTGTTGAGTCCCAAATTTGCATCTTTTCCATACACTTTTCCATACCTTTTTCACTCACCTAAACCTCCCAAATTGTCAATATCATGTGCAAAAGGGCATCTAACATGGTTTTTAATTATATTTTTGTGTTTTCTATTTGATCTAGATTTTGTTCATTCGGAAATTTCATCGGAATCTTGCCACTTTCACGCATTCTTTTGAACTTTCATGACTATTTTGTGAAACTCTATGCTACAGGTGTCTACAAGGAAAACGAGCCACATGGGCAGGTCAGGAATGACGTGGACATGGTTCGTGTCCTATTGGTTTGAGAAAACTCATCTAAAGAAGCCGCGGTCAAGGCGTCCACATGGAAGTCAACCATAGAGTCTCATGCGTGGGACCCTACTGTTCGTGGCACATAAAGATCCATACGGCCGTTTCTAAGCCTGCGGAGGTTAAATCGACATCTGTGCAGAGCTCTGGAGTCGAATTCAAGCATCCACCTTCCGTAGATTCACTTTCCAACACGGCCATACTCCTATATCCGTGGATGTAGTGGTCTATGTGCTCTTTGCCAGCAAGAACTTTAGGAGACAGTTACAGTTTGTTGTTATATATATTGTGTTTGCATACGCATAGAAAGTTAGTTGATAGTTGATGTTAGTGAATGTACTCTGTTATCTTTTAGTCTGCTCTGTACTGATTACGCTGCACTTGTGCCGTAACACTACCATTCTGTAATGAACTGCTTTTTAATATGAGAAGACTCTGTTTTTCAACTTAATTCGTGTTTGAGGACCGTTACCAAGGCTGTGTAGAGGGCCCCTGCTCAGCTAAGGTTTTGTGTATTAGTGTATATTTCTCATTTCATTTCTTTAAAAATCATTGTATCATAATCCATCCATATGTTCATACTTTGCAGTTGTTTCATTTCTGTTCATATATTTTCATAATTTCCATTTCATTTCTGTCTTTCATGTTTTATGATTGTTAATCACTGATCAGTGTTCTTGTGCAGGTTTTAGATAGACAGCCCGGGCATTTTTATAGCTTTTTGACTAATGACATGGATCTAACATTGTTCTGCTGCTAGTTTGATTTTCATAGCTTTTGTTTAATTTCAGTCTTGCTTTGTTCATTTCAGTTTTGCTTATCTGCTTTAGTAGTTAAATTTAGATATACTAAGCTGCTCATAGCATCCTCAGTTGCCTCCGAAAGCCACAGCTAGACTGATGGTGAGGGACTGCATTATGAAATGTGTAGTTTAGTATTAGTTTCTTTTCTGCAAATTTAGATATATTAAGCTGCTCATAGCATCTTCAGTTGCCTCCGAAAGCCACAACTGGACTGATGGTGAGGGACTGCATTATGAAATGTGTAGATAAGTATTAGTTTCTTTTCTGCAAATTTAGATATATTAAGCTGCTCATAGCATCTTCAGTTGCCTCCGAAAGCCACAGCTGGACTGATGGTGAGGGACTGCATTATGAAATGTGTAGTTTAGTATTAGTTTCTTTTCTGCAAATTTAGATATATTAAATCATGTATGACATCTTCGGTTGCCTCCGAAAGCCACAGCTGGACTGATGGTGAGGGATTGAATCATGAGTGTATGGTTTAGTATTAGTTTACTTTCTGCAAATTAAATATCAGTTACACAAGTTGTTTATGATTACTTCCGAAAATCATAGCTGGTCTAATGATGAAGGGTCAGAAAATGAATTGATGTAATCTGATTTAGATTTATTTTGTTGCAATTTTTAATTTCCTTAAGCATAGTTTCTTTTGTGTTTAGTTGGCAGCAAGAATAGTTTGGTTTTCATGTTCACTAGTTTACTGTTTTGATTCATTAGATTAGCAGCACCTTTTCATTTCAGCAGTACACTTTTACTTTCTTTCAAAGTCTTGTCATTGTAATTTTCAATTTGCTTTTAAAGTTTCAAGTTGGTAAATCATTATAGGGGATATCACTTCCTTGAACAAATATAACCAAACTTGTTTTCATTTTAGAATTTCCATTTCACCTTAGAAAAACCAAAAACGACAAAAAGTTAAGAAATAGGTTATCTTGCACATATAGTGCGCCGCACTTCATCAGCTTACGATTCCCGGATTGACAAATTAAATGCAGCAATTTAGGACACACTAAATTGACCAAACATTTTGGCGCCGTTGCCGGGGAAGTGTAACTAGGTAGCCAATTTCTTAAAAAAAAAAAAACATAAATTATAAAAGAAGGGAAAACTTGATAACTTCTTGAAGTATGCTCTCCTCTTGCACCTAGTGTGATCTGGAGGATCAGAAAAGAGAGTTATTGGTTTAGTAATTTCTTAAGTATGCTCTCTTCTTGCACCTAGTGTGACCTGGAAGATCAGAAAGAGGATTATTAGCCCAACTTTAAAAAAAAATAAAAAAAAATGACATGCATAGAGCAAGAGATTCTAGGGGAAGGTTTATAGCCAAAGCCAAGAGTTCGATTTTCACAACTCCATCTTCTTCAAGGCATAGACCAGATTCACCACCATCTACCCCTAGCCTTAAGATTTTTGGAAGTCAAGGAACAGCTGAATTAGAGGATTCTCCTATATCACCTACTAAAACCCACTTAGAAAACAAAGAGACTTTCTCTCATCCTTCCTTGATAGAAGAACTAGAGGACTATAAGGACTCTAAAGAAACTATCATGGAAGAGGAAGTAATAAATAGAGGTGGAGGTAGAAGAGGAGGAGATAATGGAGATAACAATGGTGAAGGAAATGATGGTAGAAATAGGGACAATTTGCTTGGATTCCCTATAGTTGATGAAGAAACTCATGCAACAATGAAAAATATCTCACCATCTGTTCTCCCTAACTTTTATGGATTGCGAAGTGAGGATCCTGAAACATTTCTGTTTGAGTTTGAAGTTGTGTGCCGAACTTATGACTATATGGAAGATTCTCAAAAACTCAAACTGTTTCCTTCAACATTGAAAAGATCTGCTTTGAAATGGTTCATGGGATTAGCCACTCAATCTATCGGGACTTGGAATGATATGAAACAAACATTTTTGGATAGATACTTGGACTATTGTATGCCCACCAATCACAAGGATGAGGTATTCAAAATGATGCAAAAAGAAGATGAAAATTTGGAAGACTTAATTGAAAGATTTCAATACAACTTGAAAAGAGAAAAAATGAGCAACTTAGATAATGAAACCTTGAAAGCCCTCCTATTAAAAGCCATTAGAGATGAATGGATAGACATTTTAAACATGATGGGGAAAGGAGACATTTCTCAACTTCCATTTCATGATATAACAGAACTATGTATCCATCTCTCAAGGGGAAAATCTAAAACAGGAAAAGGGCCTAGGGATTCTTCTCTTATTAGAGCTAACAAATCTGCAACTGGATCAGTAAGTAGGGCAGAGATTGGTAATATGCTTGATGAGTTCAAAACTGATATCTTAGGGAGCCTTAGTGAACAACTAGACACCCTTAAAATCCAAAACAAGCAGAAAGCAGAAACAGATGCCTTAGCCATCTTTTGTCAGAAATGTAGAAAGAAACATGCTTTAAGGGAATGTCCCTTGGATGCAAAAGTTGTAGAAACATGTATGATTTGCTCAGAAAATCATGAGATCAAGGATTGTCCTTCAATCCCTGGACTCAAAGCTGTTTTTCAAGAAGATCCAAATTCGGTAGAATCTCTCTGTTTTGTCGCAAGGAGACCTTGGCAGGGACAACAATCTCAAGGGTTTAATAACCCTATGAATCTTCAAACCCCACCAAATTGGAATCCTTGGCAACAACCTTGGCCCCAACATCAAAATTCATATCAGCCATGGGTACGGGGGATGCAAAATCCTTATGGGAGATTTGCTCAATTTTATCAATATCCTCCATCTTTTCAAAATCAACAAGCTCCACAATTTCCAAGCCCAAATCCACAACTTTCATTGCCATTTCCACAACAACAACCTTCTCAACAACATACAAATCCTCAACTCATGCTCCCATACCAACAGAAGATAAATCAACTTCCAACTCAGCCATTTCCAAATCCTAACAATAAGAATCCTCAAACTACTTATGTGGTAGAAGGACAACAATTTCCTACTTATATGATTGTTCCTCTCAACGATGTACAACTCAGATCTGGTAGAGTCTTAGAAAAACCTTCTATAGACATTCAAGAGCAAGATACCTCTGAGGAGGACTCTCTTCAAGTCAATAAGGGTTTTGAGGAAGAATCTCTTCAAAATTCAAAAATTCAAAAAGAAAAATAAAAGCTAACATCCACAACTCCTATAGTTGAGCAACTTGTATCTTCATCTACACCTCCTTTTCCGGAAAGACTACAAATTGATAAGGGGGTGGAAAAACAAATCTTGTTGCCTAACTATGACTTTCTAGATGAATTGAAGAATGTTTGTATCAAGATTCCATTGCTACAAGCCATTCGAGAAATTCCTATTCTAGCAAAAACCATAAAGGAGTTGAGTTTCAAAAGACCAGGAAGGAAGCTAAAAGACACAAGAAGAATCCACCTAGTAGGAAAGATTGCAGACATTATGATGGGAAAAATTACCATGCAGAAGTATGTAGATCCAGGAAGTCCAATTGTCAAGACACATATAAATGGGATAGAAATTCCAAACACATTGATTGACTTAGGGGCTGCTATTAACATTATGAGTAGACGGACTATGGACCAGCTAAAACTTCCTAACCTTCTTTTTACACCTACTTTACTGCAACTTGCAGATCGATCAATTATTAAACCAGATGGTGTATTAGAAGATATTTCGGTCTCCTTAGATTCTTGGGAATATCCAGTAGATTTTATGATTTTGACTCCCAAGAGTAATCTAGGAGGGCACCCACTTATCTTAGGAAGACCTTGGCTAGCCACAGCTGATGCTTTCATTAGTTGTAGATCTGGGGATATGTGCATTTCTAATGGTAATTCGACAAAGAAATTCAATTTGTATCCTCCAGCAAAAGCAATCACAGAAGTAGGAGACAATGAATGGGTCGATGATGAGGACACTATACAACCTGTCTTTACCATTTCTGAAATCAGTGAGGATAGTCAAATTCTGAACACATTAGAAAATTTTGAGACATCTTCAGAATATGACCCCACACAATTTCAGTTGGAATCTGACATAGAATATTTATCATCAAGACAAATGTCTCTTTACTCTATGGAAGAATTTGGTAGTTCTACTATTGAGATTTTTCCAGAAAAAACATTGAATATTAACAAACATTTGGAGAAGTCACAACAAGAAGAATTAATCAGAATCTTGCAAAAACATTCTACTGCATTTGCATGGGAGTATACTGACATGAAGGGTATTGATCCTAAGACTTGCATCCATCATATCTATATTGAGGAAAACAGTAGACCAATCAGACAACCTCAAAGAAGGATGAATCCAAATCTTAGGGAGATAGTGAAAGAAGAGCTCCAAAAACATCTCAATGTAAACTTCATTTATCCAATTTCAGATAGCCGATGGGTTTCTCCTTTGGTTATAGTACCTAAAAAGAATGGTAAATGGAGAGTATGCATTGATTACAGGGAATTGAACAAAGCAACTTTGAAGGATCACTTTCCTTTGCCTTTTATTGATCGGGTATTAGATACATTAGCAGGTAAAAAGTACTTTTCATTTTTGGATGGTTTTAGTGGCTATAATCAAATTCAGGTAGCACCTGAAGATCAAGATAAGACCACATTTACTTGTCCATGGGGAACTTTTGCCTATAGAGTGCTTCCTTTTGGGTTATGTAATGCACCTGCAACATTCCAAAGAGCAGTACTAGGAATTTTTTCTGATCTAATCCATGATTGTGTAGAGGTTTATATGGATGATTTTAGAGTTTATGGTAATTCATTTGAAGAGGCATTAGAAAATTTGGAAAAAGTTCTTATAAGATGTAAAGAAACAAACCTTTCATTAAGCCATGAAAAATGCTTTCTGATGTTTACTGAAGGGATTGTTTTGGGGCATCATATTTCAGGAGATGGGATTAAGGTTGATAGATCAAAAGTTGAAGTCATCTCCAAGTTACCTATTCCAAATTGTGAAAGAGATGTTAGAAGTTTTCTAGGATTTACTGGTTACTATAGAAGATTTATAGAAAACTTCACTAAAATAGCATCTCCACTCTTCAAATTGCTTACAAAAGGCTGTGAATTTAAATGGGATCCTGATTGTCAATCAGCTTTTGAAACTTTGAAAACAAGAATATCTGAAGCACCTATCTTAAGAGGACCAAATTGGAAACTCCCTTTTCATATTTCTACGGATGCTTCAGATACAGCTCTAGGAGTTGTGTTGGGTCAAAAAGATTTAGTTCCTTATGCCATTTATTACACCAGTAAAAATTTGACTCCCACAGAATTGAACTATACTGTGACTGAAAAAGAGTTTTTAGCTGTTGTTCATGCAATTAATAAGTTTAGACATTACATAACAGGATATGAAACTTTTATTCATACTGACCATTCTGCAATTAGATATTTAATGAACAAACCTGTTTCTAATGGCAGAGTGACAAGATGGCTTTTACTTTTGCAAGAATTCAATATTACTGTGTTGGATAGACCAGGAAAACAGAATACAGTAGCTGATTTCTTGTCTAGGATTCAGAATACTAAAGAAGATTCTCCTGTAGAAGATAAGTTTTCTGATGAATATTTGTTTGCAGTAACTATTAAGACCCCTTGGTATGCAGATATTGCTAACTATTTGGTTACAGGGAAACTACCTTCACATTTATTTTCAAGAGAAAAACGAAAAATTATTCAGGAGAGTTCAAAATATTCATGGATTTCTAACGAATTGTTTAAAACAGGGCCAGATCTTGTGATCAGAAGATGTGTCGGGGAAGATGAAATGCCTGATATTCTTAAGGCATGTCATGATGAACCATGCGGCGGACACTTTGCGGACAAAAGGACGGCCTATAAAATCCTTTCCTTGGGATATTATTGGCCTTCTCTCTTCAAAGATGCAAAACAATATGTCAAAAGGTGTGATAGCTGCCAAAGAGTAGGGAAACCTACCCTTTCAAATGAAATACCATTGCAAACACAGGTACTCATTGAACCCTTTGAAAAATGGGCTTTAGATTTCATTGGACCGATTAATCCACCATCGAAGCAAAAGAAGTATATATTCGTTTGCACTGATTATGTTACTAAATGGGTAGAAGCTAAAGCATTAGTATCTGCTACTGAAAATTCAGTTGTTCATTTTCTTTATGAGGATATTTTTACTCGCTTTGGTGTTCCAAGAGAAATTGTAACAGATCAGGGGAGACAATTCACATCAAATTTGGTGGAGAAGTTGATGGAAGAATACAAAATCAAGCACAGAAGATCTACTCCTTACCATCCACAAGCAAATGGTCAAGTGGAGTCCACAAACAAAGTTCTTAAAAGTATCATCACCAAAACTGTTCATCTACATAGAAGAGATTGGGCAGAAAGGCTTCCAGAAGCCTTGTGGGCCTACAGAACTACATGGAGGAATACAACGGGACATTCTCCCTATGAACTTGTTTATGGGAAAGAAGTCTTGCTCCCCATTGAGTTCCAAGTCAAGACCTTCAAGATAGCAGTTCAGTTGGGGATGGACTTATCAGAAGCCCAAAAGCATAGAATGGAGCAGTTGAATGAGCCAGATGAGATCAGACAAGAAGCAATTTTAAGAACTGATCTAGTTCAATATCAAAGAGCTAAATGGCATGACAAGTACATCAAAGAGAAGAAGTTTCAAGAAGGAGATTGGGTATTGTTATTTGATTCCAAGTTTAAAGATTTTCAAGGAAAATTTCAGACTCATTGGCTTGGGCCATATGAGATTGACAAGATCTTTAGCAATGGAGCGGTAAGAATCAAGACCATTGATGAGTTTCAAACTCCTCTTATTGTGAATGGCCATAGATTGAAAGTTTAACATAAGCCACTCTCAAAAGAGGATTTTGTCAAGATGTTTCAAGAAAGTTCTGCAATCAGGCTGGTACAGAAGAATTCTTCTTCTCCACCAGCCTAGCTTTTGTTTTTCAAGTTTAAAAAAAAAAAAAAAAAAAAAAATGGTATAAGCCTGAAAACCAATCATTGATTGGCAGTCTTATGCAGAAAATATAGGGTGAAAATCAGGGACACCTGACACTCTATATTTTCCAAAAAAAATCTGTCTTTTATTTCATTTCATTTCACCACCCACTCCATTTCATTTCACTTCATTCCATTTCATTTCATTTCATTTCACTTCATTCCACTTCATTTCATCCATTCCATCAATAAAAATCTTTTTTATGACCATTTCCATCTGGTCATTTTTCATTTGTTCATTTCTATTCAACCAAGTAATAGCTGTGTCAGTTTCCGCAGCTGACATCTGTTTCCGCAGCTGACTCCAGTTTCCGCAGCCAGAAGCAGATTCCGCAACTACTACTCTGTTTTCAAAGAGAATGTACAGTCAGATGTTAATTTCATAATTACAAAATAAAATGCAGGTGAGAGGATCAATGGAACATTCAAGACACCAATGGAGATCAATCAGTTGAAGACCAAGGGCAAAAGAAAGGATTCCAAAGGTATGAATAAAGTTTATTTCAAATAGTATTGAAAAACACATTTTTATATAATTTTAAACCATGAGCTCTACCCATTACGCGCAATGATTATATTGACAGTTCCATAACCTGTCACGATCTCCATGTTATCCTCTTGCATTCATTCATAAACGGTTTCATCATTGAAATTCCGATTCTCACTCATGTTCCAATATCCCACTGGAGATAATGAGACGTATTTGAGTTGACAAAGGACTCTTACAAGCCGCATAACTTCATAACCGCTGATTGAAACGTGTTCATATTTATTACACAGCCACCAAAATTCAAAACGCGGCCGAATGCATTATACTTTGTTAACCTCTTTGTCGTGTCTCTGTCGTGTTTACAAAACCCCACTCTACTCATTCTCACTCCTTGTTTCACTCCATTTCGTTCCTTTTGCTCATTCTCACTCCCGTATATCTACCCACAGTCTTACTCCATTCCGTTTATGGTGCTCATTTCCATTCTATGATACATTCCCACAGTCATTGTGCTCGATCCTATGTATTCAGTCGTTCCATTTCCACTTAAACCTTCACAGAGGCAAATTAGTGAAGCACAGAAAAGTGAAATGGGTAAGTTGCTAAGGGCAGAGCCGGAAGGACCAAAGTTTATAGAGGGATATCCGCAAGCAAAAGAGATATTGAAGAAAGCTAAATGGCTGCGTTTTATTCAGAAATTCATAGGTTACCACAAAGAAGTTACAAAAGCGTTTGCAAGGTCATTTGATGGCTCGGAAGCAGAAATTGGAGACCTCAAGTTTTTGGTCAATGAAGCATCAATAGCAACAGCCACAGAACTTCTTCAGGAGGGAGAATGTTGGTTCAAAAATAAAAGCATCAGTGATGAGGCATGGAGAACAATCCTACGAAATCAAGGTATGGATATCACTGTTTTCAAAAGAGGAATCCCTGTGCATGCAATAAAAGAAGAATGGGCCACTTTACTACTAATTGTTCAGAAATTTATTACATGTGAAGGCCGTTTTGGGTCTATGTACATGTACCATACCAGGCTATTGATGAATTTTCTTGAAAACAAAACTCTCAATCTTCCTTATTTTCTATTCAATAGCTTAAAGAAAATGGTTGTGACTGTTCAAAAACACTTAGGAGATGTAGAGCCTCATCTTTATCACCACGGCCTTATAAAAATTCTGATTGAAAAGGAGCTAAAGGAAAGAAAAGATACATGGGAACAATTCCTAGTTAGAAACTTCTTTGAAGAACCTCAGGAAATTCCCGAAGGTAGTTCAATTAGAAGGAGTAGAAGAAAAAGAATGAATGTTGAAACCCAAATTACTCCTACTCAGGAAATTCCCGCAGCTAGCACAGCAAGAAGAAGTAGAAGGAAAAGAACAATAGAAGAAATCCAAAATACTTCTACTACTACTATGAAAAGAACTGATAGGGAAGAGAGATTGGTAAAAAGGAAGAAGAAGGAAATCAAAGCTAAGAAGCCAATAATACCAAAAGGGAAAGAAACCATTGAGGCTGTACATAAAACTCCTTCTTCTGAAGAAGAAGATCATCAAATACTATCTGAAAGATTAGTCTATCTTCAAAAACAGTCATCTATATCCAAGAAGGCAGAGAAAGGAAAACAAAAACAAAAGGATAGTGTACCACAGCGTGTGAGGAGAAGCAGCAGACTTAAAGGGAAATTGAGAAAAACGCAAATTAAGGGTCCTCATTTCATTGATTTGGGTGAGGAGACATATGAACAGTCCCCAACTGACCATAGTCCATCTCAGTCAGTTAGTGAACCTGGTTCATTTCATTCCCAATCAGACAATGAGCATACTCCATCCTATTCTCAGCAAAATATTGATGTAAGCCCTCCTCGGCCAGATTTTGAACATAATTCTCCTTCACAGCATTTTGGGGACAGCCCAATAAAAATGACACCTGAAATAGACCCCAAGCAGCAGGAAGTATATGACTATATAGAATCTTTGGAAAAGGCAGCCACAGGTCCAAGTACTTCTTCCATTCAGCCTCATACATTGCAGGATGATTTAGTTCAATCATTAAAACAGGAAATTTTTGAGCTGGAGCTTTTAAATCGGCACATCAAAAATGAAAATGAAACATTGAAAGAACAAGGCAAACTGGACAAGATCATCCATGATAATACTATGTTACATTTGGGAATATGGAAAAAGAAGAATAAGAAATTGAAAAGGAAATGCCAGAAATTGAGTAGAGCACTTGTGAATATCAAATTTAGGTGCTTAATGAAGAAACCCAGAATGATGGCTATACCAAAGAAGAAGAGAAGGGGGTTGGATGTGCTGGCTGAAGTATCAAGGCACATGAACTGAACAAAGAGTATCAAAATTTTGGTTGCATGGGGACATGCAACACCTTCACAGTGGGGGTATGTTGAGTCCCAAATTTGCATCTTTTCCATACACTTTTCCATACCTTTTTCACTCACCTAAACCTCCCAAATTGTCAATATCATGTGAAAAAGGGCATCTAACATGGTTTTTAATTATATTTTTGTGTTTGCTATTTGATCTAGATTTTTTTCATTCAGCTGCGGAATCTTGCCACTTTCCGCAGCTGCTGCAACTTTCCGCAGCTATTTTGTGGAACTCTATGCTACAGGTGTCTACAAGGGAAACGAGCCACATGGGCAGGCTAGGAATGACGTGGACATGGTTCATGTCCTATTGGTTCAAGCAAACTCGTCCAAAGAAGCCGCGGTCAAAGGCGTCCACATGGAAGTCAACCATGGAGTTTCATGTCGGCCGGACTCTGTTTCGTGGCACATAAAGATCCATACGGCCGTTTCTAAGCCTGCGGAGGTTAAATCGACATCTGTGCAGAGCTCTGGAGTCGAATTCAAGCATCCACCTTCCGTAGATTCACTTTCCAACACAGCCATACTCCTATATCCGTGGACGTAGTGGTCTACGTGCTCTTTGCCAGCAAGAACTTTAGGGGACAGTTACAGTTTGTTGTTATATATATTGCGTTTGCATACGCATAGAAATTTAGTTGATAGTTGATGTTAGCGAATGTAATCTCTGTTAGTCTGCTTTGTAGTGATTACGCTGCCCTTGAGCCGTAACACTACCATTCTGTAATGAACTGCTTTTTAATATGAGAAGACTATGTTTTTCAACTTAATTCGTGTTTGAGGATCGTTACCAAGGCTGTGTAGAGGGCCCCTGCTCAGCTAAGGTTTTGTGTATTAGTGTATATTTCTCATTTCATTTCTTTAAAAATCATTGTATCATAATCCATCCATATGTTCATACTTTGCAGTTGTTTCATTTCTGTTCATATATTTCCATAATTTCCCTTTCATTTCTGTCTTTCATGTTTTATGATTGTTAATCACTGATCAGTGTTCTTGTGCAGGTTTTAGATAGACAGCCCGGGCATTTTTATAGCATTTTGACTAATGACATGAAACTAACATTGTTCTGCTGCTAGTTTGCTTTTCATAGCTTTTGTTTAATTTCAGTCTTGCTTTGTTCATTTCAGTTTTGCTTATCTGCTTCAGTAGTTAAATTTAGATATACTAATCTGCTCATAGCATCTTCAGTTGCCTCCGAAAGCCACAGCTGGACTGATGGTGAGGGATTGTATTATGAAATGTGTAGTTTAGTATTAGTTTCTTTTCTGCAAATTTAGATATATTAAGTTGCTCATAGCATCTTCAGTTGCCTCTGAAAGCCACAGCTGGACTGATGGTGAGGGATTGTATTATGAAATGTGTAGTTTAGTATTAGTTTCTTTTCTGCAAATTTAGATATATTAAGCTGCTCATAGCATCTTCAGTTGCCTCCGAAAGCCACAGCTGGACTGATGGTGAGGGACTGCATTATGAAATGTGTAGTTTAGTATTCGTTTCTTTTCTGCAAATTTAGATATATTAAATCATGTATGACATCTTCAGTTGCCTCCGAAAGCCACAGCTGGACTGATGGCGAGGGATTGAATCATGAGTGTATGGTTTGGTATTAGTTTACTTTCTGCAAATTAAATATCAGTTACACAAGTTGTTTATGATTACTTCCGAAAGTCATAGCTGGTCTAATGATGAAGGGTCAGAAAATGAATTGATGTAATCTGATTTAGATTTATTTTGTTGCAATTTTGAATTTCCTTAAACATAGTTTCTTTTGTGTTTAGTTGGCAGCAAGAATAGTTTGATTTTCATGTTCACTAGTTTACTGTTTTGATTTATTAAGATTAGTAGCATCTTTTCTCATTTCAGCAGTACATTTTCATTTTCTTTCAAGTTCTGTCATTGTAATTTTCAGTTTGCTTTTAAAGTTTCAAGTTGGTAAATCATTATAGGGGATATCACTTCCTTGAACAAATACAACCAAACTTGTTTTCATTTTAGAATTTCCATTTCACCTTAGAAAAACAAAAAACGACAAAAAGTTAAGAAATAGGTTATCTTGCACATATAGTGCGCCGCACTTCATCAGCTTACGATTCCCGGATTGACAAATTAAATGCAGCAATTTAGGACACACTAAATTGACCAAACAGTCATTTATATAGAACGCGAGGAATATTATTATAAAGTGCAAAGGTTATAACTTCAGTCCTAAGTTCGGAGATAATGTATACGAGCTGATAAATATAATATAAAGTTCGGAGGTATAAACGTTGGATGCATTTAATTGAACCCCACGATTGTATTGTGGGCCGGGGAGATATATAAATCCAAGTTACGAGATTGGGAGATTAAGGTATTGGATTATGTTTAATAACTGTGAAAGTTGTGGAATATAGTTATCTATCAATTTCTTTGAAATTGATAGATCAAATTCATACAAGAGAAGGTACACTACGAGGAAAAGAAAAGGGGTGGGAAGACAGAACCACGTAGTTTTTGACCTTCCCTCCTCAGGGTGACTTTCACCGGTGTTTCTGCGTCATTTGTGGTATCAGAGCCGTTGTCTGAAGTTGTTTGCTGACATGGCAGTCTGAGTTGGAAGAGGTGCTGACAGAAGAAGACCTGTAGCCAACGCAGAGGTGTTGGAGATGTTGCAGAGGGTCGAGGCCAGGATGGATGCCGTGGAGTGAAGACAGACCAGAGATCCTGAAGACACCAGTGAACCTGAGGTAGAAGAAGCAGAAGAAAATATGGAAATTCCTCCTGACATGAGGCTCCTTAGAACTTTTCTGGGGTCTGCAGTTAAGCCTAGAATTGAAGTGTCGAGTTATGCAGGGGGATTGAATCTAGAAGAAGTAGTAGACTGGATGAATGAAATGAAAAAGTGCTTCGATTATGAAGAGATAAGTGAAGATAAGAAGGTCAAGTTTGCAGTGAAAAAGCTGAAAGGACATGCTCCACTTTGGTGGGATGGAGTGCAGGAGGAAAGGAGGAGAATTGGCAAGCAACCTATCAAGAGTTGGACCAGAATGATGGCTAAATTGAAAGGTAAATTCTTACCTAGTGATTACCAGTTGACATTGTATAGGCAAATGCAGAACCTAAGACAGAGGTTGCTGACAGTAAAGGAGTACACAGAGGAATTCTACAGAGTAAGCATAAGGGCTGGGAAATTCCAAGACACACCAGAGAAGACTGCCAGATATGTGAATGGTCTCAAGCTAGACATCCAAGATGAGATTGGTCTTCTGTCCCCTAAGATAGTGGAAGAGGCCTATCAGATGGCCTTGAAAGCAGAGGAGAAACTCCTGAGGAAACAGTCTGCCAAGAAGAGAGGTACTTTCCGTGGGAAGGGAAGTCAGGGTGGTAGAGGAAAGCCTACACCCAGGAATGGAGCTAACAGTAGCTCACCTCAAAATGCATCTATAGAGGATGATGCAAGGGGCAGAAGGGGTTCTTACAGAGGAAGAGGAAGAGGAGACAGAGGTAGAGGCAGAGAGTTGAGGTGTTATAGATGTCAGAAGGTGGGACACAAGCACTATGAATGTCCAGAGAATGTGGGTGCTGGTCCAAGAAATGCTGTTGTTGCCCAGGCTGGAGAAGAGGCAGAAATTGAAGAAGAAATTCTTCCAGAGAGGGGAGAATCCTTGGTGGTAAACAAGGTCCTGTTGAAGCAAGCCAAAGAAGTCGCTGAGCCTGCACAAAGGAAGACTTTGTTTAGGAGCATATGCAAAGTCCAAGGGAAATGCTGCCAGCTAGTCATTGATAGTGGCAACACAAAAAATCTGGTTTCCACTAAGGTAATAGAAAAATTTAAGCTAAAGACAAGGGTGCATCCAACTCCCTACAGGGTGTCCTGGTTGCATAAGGGGCACCAGCTGGTTGTAAAAGAACAGTGTGAGACAGAGATGCAAATGGGCAAATACAAGGACAAAGTTTTGTGTGATGTAATGCCCATGGATGTGTGTCATATACTGCTGGGTAGACCTTGGCAGTTTGACAGAGCAGCAGTGCATGATGGCAAGAAGAACACTTACAAGTTATTTAAAGATGGGGTGCATCATACATTGATACCCATGGAAGAAGGAGAGCCATCCAGCAGAGTGATTGATCCAAAGACCTTGTTGCTGAGCGGGAAAGAATATCTGCAGGAGATAGAAGAAGAAGAGGTAAGCTTTGCTTTAGTTTGCAAGCCTAAGGTAGTTCTTACTTCTACAAAGATTTCTGATTTACCAGTAGAGATACAAGAGATGTTAGATGATTATTGTGACATTTTTGTGGATGATTTACCTGATGAGCTGCCACCTATGAGAAAGATCAACCATCAAATAGATTTTATCCTTGGTTCAAATCTGCCAAATAAGGCAGCCTACAGAATGACTCCCAAGGAAAATGAGGAAATCAGGAAACAAGTACAGGAGTTGGTGGACAAAGGACTGATCAGAGAAAGTCTGGGTCCATGTGCAGTACCAGCAGTTTTGAGCCCAAAGAAAGATGGAGGCTGGAGGATGTGTACTGATTCCAGAGAAATTAATAAGATCACAATCAGGTATAGATTCCCTTTGCCTAGAATTGAAGATTTAATGGACTGTTTGAGTGGTGCTAAATATTTCTCAAAGATAGATTTGAAGAGTGGATACCATCAGATTAGAATAAGAGAGGGTGATAAGTGGAAAACTGCCTTTAAAACAAATGAAGGACTATATGAATGGATGGTAATGCCTTTTGGGTTGTCAAATGCACCAAGCACTTTTATGAGACTTATGAATGAAGTATTGAAGGAATTTATTGGGAAATTTGTCATAGTATATTTGGATGATATATTAGTTTTCAGCAGAACTCAAGAAGAACATTTAAGGCATCTTAATCATGTTTTGAAGAAGCTACACCAAGAGAAGCTGTTGATAAATTTGAAAAAATGCTCATTCATGAAAGAGGAGTTGGTGTATTTGGGTTTTGTTGTTTCTACAGAAGGATTGAAGATGGACCCAGAAAAGGTTAAGGCAATTGTGGAGTGGCCTTCACCCAGGAGTATTTAAGTTTCCATGGACTTTCTAGTTTTTATAGAAATTTTATAAGAAACTTCAGTAATATTAATGCACCCATAATTGAGACCATAAAGAAGAGCAAACAGCCATTTAAGTGGACTGCTGAAGCAGAAAGAAGTTTTAAACTATTGAAGCAAAAGATAACAGAGAAGCCTTTTTTGATTCTGCCTGATTTTACTAAACCATTTCAAGTAAAATGTGATGCCAGTGGGGAAGCCATTGGAGCTGTGTTGAGTCAGGATGATAGGCCTATAGCCTATTTTAGTAAAAATTTGAATGATACCAGAAGAAAGTATTCCTCTTATGAAAAGGAATTCTATGCAATTGTTCAGGCACTGAAGAAGTGGAGACATTACTTGATGTCCAGGGAATTTGTGTTATATTCTGACAATCATGCTTTGCAGTATATTGTACAGCAGCCCAAGTTGAAACATAAGCATGCTAAATGGGTTGAGTATATCCAAGGTTTTAATTTTGTTTTGAAACATATAAGTGGCCAAGCCAATAAAGTAGCTGATGCTTTGAGTAGGAGACACTTGCTTGTTCAAGAAAATAATTTTGAGGTTGTAGGATTTGATTTTCTCAAAGAATTGTATAAAACAGATCCTAGTTTTAAAGAAGCATTTGAGGCATGTAGTAACCCTGTTTTAACAGACAAAAGCCAGTGGCTGGATTATTTTCTGCAGGAAGACTTGTTATTCAGAAAGAACCAACTGTGTGTACCAAAATGTTCCATGAGAGAAAATTTGATCAAAGAGAAGCATAGTGGTGGACTTGCTGGACACTTTGGTACTAATAAGACTTATGAGCAGCTGAGTCATTTCTATTACTGGCCCAAGATGAGAGCAGAAGTAGACAAGTTTGTGAAGAATTGCAAAATCTATCAGTATGCTAAAGGAAGGAGCTAGAATGCAGGGTTGTACACTCCCTTGCCTATTCCAGACAGGCCTTGGGACATGGTGAGTATGGATTTTGTTCTAGGATTTCCCAAGACCCAGAGAGGGAATGATGCAGTCTTTGTTGTGGTGGACAGATTCTCCAAAATGGCACATTTTATTCCATGTTACAAAACTAGTGATGCCACCCATGTTGCTAACTTGTTCTTCAAGGAAGTTGTTAGATTGCATGGGTTACCCAGGAGCATTGTTTCAGACAGAGACATCAGATTTGTGGGGCACTTTTGGAGGACACTCTGGAAGAAACTTGGCACAAAACTAAGTTTCAGCTCAGCTTATCATCCCCGGACTGATGGACAGACTGAGGTAGTGAATAGAAGTCTGGGAAATTTATTGAGAAGTCTTTCAGGAGAGCATCCCAAGCAGTGGGACCATATTTTTCCCCAGGCAGAATATGCATATAACGATTCACCAACCAGGAGCATAGGACAAAGTCCATTTCATATTTTTTATGGAATGCATCCCAGAAGAATATCAGAATTAAGAAATCTGGGAAGAGCGGAGCTAAGGAGTGCAGATGGTGAGGAGTTTGCTTCAGAGATCCAGGCCATACATGAACAAGTGAAACAAAAATTACAAGGCAGTAGCATCAAATACAAAAGCAGAGTAGACTTGAGCAGAAAGGAAGTTCATTTTGAAGTAGGTGATCAAGTTTTGGCACACTTGAGAAAGCAGAGGTTCCCAAAGAAGCAGTACAAAAAATTTAAGTTCAAAAATATTGGGCCATGCAAGATACTTAGGAAGTTTTCTGCAAATGCTTATGAGATTGAATTGCCACCTGATGTTGGAATATCTCCTATTTTTAATGTTGCAGATTTGTACAAGTATGAAGATGATGGTGCAAAAGCAAGATCAGCAGACAAGGAACAGATTGAGTGGAAAGAGCGGCTACCTCCAGCACAACCATTACAACCAGAGAAGGTATTGGACAAGAGAGTGTTCAGAAGGACTAGAGGACAAGAGTACTTTCAGTACTTGATCAAATGGAGGGACAAGCCAAAAGAAGATGCCACTTGGATGACTGAAGAAATGTTGCAAAAGATAGGCAGATCAGTGGACGAGCTCATGGATAGGAGCCCATGAAGAAGATTGCCCTCGGGAGTCTGATGCAGGGGCATTAGACCCTAGCTAGCAATGTACGAAGTTTGGTCCACATGTTGTGGCTAGTAGGGTTTGAAACATCTGAATTGTAACAACTAGGTGTCAATACCTTAGCTGATTGTATTATTTAGATTACTTAGAGTCATAGGAAGTCGAATAGCTTAGTTAGTCTAGCTGTCATATTTCAGTTAATTGAATTATTGTAATTAGACTGTTGATTTTCCAAAACGGTCCTCACTGAGGAACCGAAGACCCACATTGTAATATGTATAAATTATATCCTCCAGATGTAGATAGGAGAGAACAGAGGATTCCTGCAATCAAAACTGTGTATTCAAATTTGCTTCCAATTAAATAATTTCAGTGTGCATTATCATAGAGTCGTTTCGAATTCTTGATCGTGGGGAGATTGTTTAATTGTGAAGTGATGAATTCGATGCATGTATAATCTGGTATTCCCTAATTTACTCGAGAGAACCCTGTGAATTCAATCCTCGTAGGCGAGGTCTCTGCGTGAAATCGTGGCCATTTAACCGTTTCTTATGATAACAGAAGTTTCGCTTTGTTTACAAAAGAAATACATTTGTTTATTGATAATTATAATTCCTAACCCGAGTCGAAGACCTGAGTAAGGCGGACAAAGAATAACACAACTGACCAGTAACCTTGGTAAAACACTGTAGCAAACCCACGACAGATTTACAAAAGTGGATTGCCCCATTTCGCACCGCTTTTGGTGCGGAGGTGGTATTTTCTGAATTGGAGTGATTCCATACAGGAATCGACACGTGCCAAGGGACCCGTTTCAAAACTACCGCTTAAAGTGCACCATCGCGCGTTAAAGATTGACGTTGGACGCCGAGCGAAATGCACCAGAGCCGTCGATTCGAGGAAGGGCCATCGGATGGTGACTATTTGCAGAAGATGTGCGAAGTTTAATAAAAGAGCCCATGGTTTATTGTAAGTCATTTATATAGAACGCGAGGAATATTATTATAAAGTGAAAAGGTTATAACTTCAGTCCTAAGTTCAGAGATAATATATACAAGCTGAGAAATATAATATAAAGTTCGGAGGTATAAACGTTGGATGCATTTAATTGAACCCTGCAATTGTATTGTGGGTCGGGGAGATATATAAATCCAAGCTACGAGATTGGGAGATTAAGGTATTGGATTATGTTTAATAACTGTGAAAGTTGTGGAATATAGTTATCTATCAATTTCTTCGAAATTGATAGATCAAATTCATACAAGAGAAGGTAGACTACGAGGAAAAGAAAAGGAGTGGGAAGAAAGAGCCACGTAGTTGTTGACCTTCCCTCCTCAGGGCGACTTTCAGCAGCATTGCTGCGTCAAGAAATTATTTGATAATGGCAGAGTTCAAATCAGGACCATAGATGAGGAAGGGATCCCCTTGCTGTCAATGGTCACAGGCTTAAAATTTACCGGAAGTCTTTGTCAAGGACAAAATTCATCAATTCAATAAGTAGAGAGGTGTATGTGATGGGAAAATCCATAGTTTCCCACACCTTATGAAAGAAAAAAAGAAAAAATGATAAGCTTGTGGGTTGAAAACCTCGATGGAGGCAGCTCACTTGCTTAAAAAAAAAGAGGGGAAAAAAAAAGAATAAAGATCCATGAGTGAAAACCTCTCTGAGGCGGCCAAGGCAATTTTGTGGGTTAAAAATCTCCATGGAGGTAGCCCACTTTATTTCGAAAAAAAGGAAATAAGAGAAAAAGAACAAAACAAAAAAATTCATCTGCATCACTGTGTTTTTTTGTGTTTGTTGTTTTGAAGGTTGTTACTCGTTTCTGGAAAACACAGGGAAGCATTCATCTTCTTTTCCCTTCTTCTATATTTTTTTCCATCCCATCATTCACTCCATTCATATTCATAACTTTCTCCATCACCTCCATGCACCAAACTCCTACATTCCTGAGCACAATGTAGCAAGAGAAGAAACACATAAAAAAATTGCTACAAACATCAAGAAGTTCCTTCAAAAACAAAGTTTTTCACGGACAGCCAAGAAGAAAACCAAGGGCAGCTACATAAAAGACTACAGGAGAACGAGAATTCTAGCCATGGAATCTCAAGCACCCCATGCGACATCCACAACAAAGAGAAACAATAGACAAATATTAGCAGCTCATTAAGGACATTACTCCTTCAGCAAGCTGCTCACTCAGAGAATGGGAATATGGTGAAGAATGTAACATCTAAAAAGGCTTGTCTCAAACCTCCATCTCCTACAACCACCTTGGAAACAACAGGTAAACTAAGATATAAGCCCTCACCCCTTGATACGCATTCATAATAGCCGGAAATAATTAATTTTCAGACTTAGAGTTTGAGGGGTAAACAGGGGGCAAGTTAACTCGGCCACCACCGTGAGGTATGGCTGGAATGAAACTGGGAGTACACACCACCTGGGCATGCAAAATAAAAAAATTAAATCAGTGGAGTAGAGGAGAACGAGGGGAGGAAAACACACATTCCATCCAGAATTAGTAGGGAGGAGGAACCAATTGTGTACGACGGAACTGGAGCTGAGCAGAGTTATATTGGCACTCCAAATTTAGCTACGTCATCTAATAAAATGAGATGCTATCTCATCCAAACCAGTTAATTGAAAAATTTTAGAGGGTGAGGATCATTGAAGAAGAAGTAGAAGAACCAGAAATAAAAAAATGAACAAGAAATCGGGGGTAGAACGAGAAGAAACAAGAAGAACCAAAAGAAGAGGAGGAAGAGCTAGCAGAAACAAGAAGAACCAGAAGAAGAAGTGAGAGAGACAAAGGGATAAAGAAAAACATAAGAGATGGCCATAGAAGTCATAGATATATCAGAAAGTGGGCGAGACACAGACTCAGAACCCAACGTCACATCCCCTCACTACAAAAAGATAGCTGCCACCATGGCTCCTCTCAGTGAAAAAATAAAAAGGTAGACCTCTTGTTATTCCGGAGCTGAGAAGAATCAGAGAAAGCCATAAACTTCTGCCATAACACCGATCACCATTGAAGAATCACCAAGGGGGGAGGAAAGAATCGAATAAATATCTATGAAGGAGCAGCTGCAGAAGGCACAGGCAGAGAATGTAGCGCTAAAGGAGAAATTGCAGCAAAAATGGGAGAAAGTAGCCACCATGGCGAACTTATGCATAGAAGCCCTTCAGCATAGATTCGCCTCTAACTCATATTCTATGTACGTCAAATAACAATGGATTTTGTTTCAAATAAACACTATAGCCTCCCATGGATCACTCCCTTTCCAAGATTGTAGGCAATTCATGAAGTTCTACAAGCAAGCCAACATAGCTGATCAAGAAAAGATAGCAGAGTTTTATATGCTTAACTTTGTGCTGAAAAATATGGAGATTTGGGACCCTAATCCTACAATGGGGGATATATAGTTAATGGCTCTAGCATGTTGGATGGTGAATGAGGAAAATAGAGCCAAAGAGATATGGAAGGTCATGGGAAGAAGAAATAGAGAACCCTTATATCTCATACCAGAAGTGTTCAGCCCAAGAGGAGTCATCCTTAACCATCGAGAGATTGAAAATGACCTTGCACTGGTAGAAAGCTACCTTCAAACTCAAAACTAGGTGATAGGTCACTTTGATGATGTTTCTAGGCAGATAGAAGAGGAGTGCATTATGGCCAACCAGAGAAGATGGAACAAACTCCCACATAGCCTCAAGAACAAGGAGTATCATACTCCAGAAACACTGAGGGGTGCATTGGAAAGTGCACCATTATACAAGAGGGCCATGTAGGCCGAAAAGATCTGATGGTTGGTACTAAAGTTCAACCCACCTTTGCTGCTGGGGCTGACTCATGAAGAGGACACAGATGCACAATATAGAGAATGGGAGAATGCAGAAAAGACTCATGGATTTTACCCCCTTGGGGAAACTCCCACACTTATTCCTCAGGAAATCAGGGGGCCTGTCAAATATTTGAAGGAAATGGAGGGGGAGGATCAGTTGCTCAGAGGATGAGCAACCATTCAATAGGGGGGTGATGATGAGCTCCATCATTAGACATATTTCGAGGGGTTAATAGTCACCTTTTTTCCTTCCTAGATCTCTTTTTCTTTCATTTTTATTATTATTTGGGTTTATGATGCTAGTATAGGTGGTGATTAAGGCTAACGTACTCTGAGTGCCTAATATAAGGTTGAGTTCAGAAAATCATGATTTATTACGTATTTTTATAAATATTTTATCGCAAAGACTTGGAGGAGACAACAAGGAGAAATTATAGGAGGATTTTCCACCCTCAAAGGTAGCTAAAGGATCCCACATATTCTCTCCAGCAATTCAGATTCCATAAGTGCCAAAGGATCCCTAATGATTCTCTCCAGAAATTTGAGTTCCAGAGGCAGTCAAGCAACTCAAATAGGAGAGCACTCAATCTTGGTTTACCTGGAGTCCAGTGGACTCAATCACCATTTTCTAGGTAGCCATTGGTAGCTAGCCTGTATAATAAATAGAGCAGAGCTACAGCTAGGAAGAGTTAGTCTATCCCAGTCTCGATTCCATTCAAAATTATTGTTGTGAACTATTGAAGCTTTTTGTTTTATTCAGGGATTGAAACATTCAAAGATGTATGTAGTTATTATTTTATGAAATGAGCAGACTGATTTCATTTGATTGATTTAAGTTCAGAGGGATAGGCTTGTGTGTTTAGGCCCAATCTATTGGCAATATGATGCAGAGTGTTTTCCTTGATGGCAACCTACTTGATAAAGTTGATGACAACCTACTTGATGAATTTGTCCTTGATGGAAACCTACTTGATGAGTTAAGGGGGAGATTGTTGGCAATGTGATACAATGTGTTGACTTTGATGGAACCTGCCTGATGAAATTGTCCTTGATGAAAGCTGACTTGATGAGTTTTTAATGATGTAAATCTGATGTATCTACATATTAGTTCAGAAGTAGCTCAGAAAGTTCCAGAATAATGTTGAAAAAGGTATGTCACAAGGCATATGCGAGTTTGTTAAGGATAAGTCACGTATGTACGCGGAAATGTACGTGACAAGTAGTGTATGCCCATTTGCGCTCTAAATTTAGGAAACCAGGGGACATTACCATGGTATTGACCCAAAGTATTGAGCGCTTGATTATCTATTTGATCCCGTCCAGGAATACCATCAACGGTTGAGTGGTTTTGACTCATGGTATTGACAAAGGCTAAATCTGTATAAGGAGAAGAAGATCATAGTGAAAGGGTGTGCACGGGTCTGGATTTTAATGAATACTTCACTCTGAAGTATATCTAAATGGAATAGGTAATAGTGTGCTGATAGATCTGAATTCATAATGCACCTATGAAGAAAATCATGAAGAGGGATCTCTAGATCTGAAATGACTATATATTTTCTAGATCTGTTTATGGAATGTTTAGATCTGTGATCTGGCGAGTCTTTGCTGAAGTAAAGGGTGAAATTTGAGCTGTTTATCTAGTCTGAAGAATTGTGCAGCCCTATAATGCTTGCAGATCTATACGCAGGTTCGTAGTAGAGAAAGCGCATATATACGCGGGTTGGCTTCAGAAAAAGAGCGTATAGATTGTGAAATCATACGCAGGTTTTTTTTCTGTTAAAGTGCGTGCATACGCAGGTTCAGTGAAGTAAAAGCGCGTATGAAACTAGGGTTTTGCTGAAGTGTGTGATATGAAATGTTTGATCTGTTTTGCTGTTTTACTGCTATCTGTCAATGATGTATTCATACAGATCTGGGTTTTTTGAATGATGATTATGCTGCTGATTATGTTGATGAAAGATCAAGTTGTTGATTGTTGGTTGATGATTCAATGAAGGAAGAATGACTGTCTAAACAGTTCTGCTTGATTGATAGATCGTCTGAATAGAAATATGATTTCAGATCTGAACCTGAGTCTGATCTTAGTCTGAAAAATCAGTGTTCTTAGAAGTATACGCAGGTTACTACACATATAATCGCGTACACATGCGACTTCTGTGAAAAGAAGTAGCGTATGCACTCCATGTTATGCACAGAGGAATACGCAGGTTGGTAAGAAGGGAAGCGCGTATACACGCGGTTTCAGTAAACAGAAGTAGCATATGATATTTGATTAATGAATGTTCTGGGTTGAGTTTACATCTGCATATCTATTCTGAAGTCTGGGTTATCTCTGATATTCTGGCTACAGTGGTCTCACTGTTCTGTTTGAAGTTCTGGGCAAAATATGTTTTTTGATTAATGAAGGGTTGTATTGAAGCTGTTTGATCCAGTTTTAAAATTGATGAAACATGGTCTGCAGTGGATCTGAGGGTTGAAGCCTTTAGTATGAAAGTGGAAGCTTCTCGCCGTGAGAGGCCGGTGCTAATATCGGGGCAGGCTCCTTCCAGGAGAGGCCGGTAAACAAGAGCGGTGGGGCTACTTCTTCCGTGAGGCTTCAGAACGAGAGAAGGTTCTAGCCTTCTGCAGGTGGGTGCCTGCGTGCTGGTATGAGTCTGTGCCAGTACATGGTTGTAAGATGTTTTCTTTATAATAAATATTGAAGACTGAGACGATGGCAGCAGTGGTTTTCTCCCGACTTGGGTTTCCACCTTACATCCTGGTGTTCATGTATGTGTGATGGTTTATGATGTTTTTACTGCACATGCTTACTGCTTAACATCTGATGAATAAATGATGCAATGATTTAAGAATCAAATTCATAATAAGAGCTCTGAGCATACGTGAGTTTCCTTAAGGATATATGTGTATATACGCTAGTTTTGTTCTGTAAAGTAGCGTATGGGTTTTGAGAAAAGAAAAGTAAAAAGTTTATCAGTTAGCTCTAAATACTGATTCACCCCCCCCTCTCAAACATTTTTCTCAACAATTGGTATCAGAGCAGGTCCTTCTGAAAAGCTTAGCCGCTAGAAGGAAGATCAAGCAAGATGAGCAATCAAGATGGAACAACATCTATCAAGCCTCTGCTCTTTAATGGAAGCAATTTAATCTTCTGGAAAATAAGGATGAGATCCTATCTTCAGTCTATCGAAGTAGATGTATGGGCCATTTTTGAACGAGGATATCAATAACCAGCTGCAGTACCAACAGATCCGACTGAAAAGAAGATTTATGAAAAAAATGCAAAGGAAGTCAATGCTCTATCGGGAAGTCTAAATAAATCAGAATTTGTCAAAGTTATGCAGCTGAATATAGAAAAGGAGATATGGGACAAAATCATTCTAAGTTATGAAGGTGATGCAAAGGTAAAAAGTACAAAACTTCAAACTCTCAAAATTGAATATGAGAATTTAAAGATGCATAGTGATGAGAGTATTGCCATTTTTTTTTTAAGTCTTGATGATGTTGTAAATCGTATGAGAAATCTGGGAGAAACAATAACCGGATCTACTTTGGTTGAGAAAATTTTAAGATCGCTATCAGCAAAATTTGAGTCAAAAGTTTCTGCTCTTGAAGAAAAACAGGATCTTCAAAATCTTACTGTGGTGCAACTTCATGGCATACTAACTGCATATGAAATGAGAAGAGGAGGACCATCTAAATTCAAAGAGGCTGTCTTTAGAGCTTCTACAAAAGGGAAAGAAGTACAAGAAGCAGAAGGATCAGGATATATCTCAGAAGAAGATGAAGTAAATTTTGTAAAGAAACTCCAACTTGGCACAGGACGGTTCAGAGGTAAGCTTCCTTTCAAATGTTTTGAGTGTGGAAGAGTTGGTCATTATGCTGCTAAGTGTCCTCATAAAGAAACACCTGCAAAAGGGAAGGAAGTAGCAAGAAGGAATAAGAATCGGTTTAACACTAGAAAAAGTTACTATACTCATGAAGACAGTGATGGGTTATATGATAGTGAGGAAGAATGTGAACAAGATCTTAGACTTCTCATGGCATTCAAATCTAGAGAAGAAAAGGATACTTTTGTGGATGCTCTAGAGGACATTGATTTCCTTGAAGAAAACAATCAACTCAAAATACACTTAGAAGAAAGTAAAATACTCTTAGAAGAAAGGAAAATAGCCATAGAAACTCTGGAAAAGCAGTTTGAAGAAGCGAAGAAACACAATGAGAAATTATAATGTGAAGTGGTAAGTCTAAGAAAATAATTTGAGAAAGTAAAGACTCTGAATCTTAGATTTGCTAATGGATCGGAAACCCTAGATGAGATTATCAAGGTACAACGTTCTCCTCTTATAAAGACGGGTCTTGGATATACCGGAGAATCTTCTCAAGCTTCAGCACCAAATTATCTAAAAGCAGCTACAGCTAGTTTACAACATTTTGCCACTCAGCAAGGGAATAAAGAATCATTACAGGTAAAGCATGATCATCTCAATTCAAATAACACCAACATAAATATCTTTCAAAGAAACAAAAATCAACAGGTAAATTCAAGTAGAAGATTTCATGATTGCAGAAATTTCTTCTTCAATGGACAATGTTTCTCATGTCACAATTTTGGTCATAAAGCTATTCAATGTGTTGTATATAAAACCATCATGACAAGAGAAGAAAGAAAGGAAAGGATTGATATTGAAACAAAGAAGAATACCTATAACAACTTTTCTCCTCTTCTAAATGAAGTTGAATGTGCTTATTGCAATAAATTTGGCCATGAAGAATCTGAATGCAGGAGCAAAGTTCAGCCAAAAGAGCACGTTCCTTCAAGCTCCAAAGTATGGAAAAAGAAGGAATTGCAGGTTGAAAATTGTGGCATAGCGTTATTTGCAGAAGGTGAAGAAAATCAATGGTACATTGATAGCGGATGCTCAAGACACATGACAGGTGACAAAAACAAACTTCTTACATATAATGCTCTAGCAAAGGAAAAGAAGGTTACATTTGGAAATGATACTCCTATGGTAATTAAGGAAAAAGGGTCTGTTTTTCTAAAAGAAAAGGTGAAAGCTAATGATGTCATGTATGTGGATGGATTAAGGCATAACCTGTTAAGTGTAAGTCAAATATGTGATCAAGGAATTGAAGTTGTCTTTAGTTCAAAAGAATGTGTGGTACGTGATCTTGATACAGGTAAAACAATTATAAAAGGAAAAAGAACTCCAAGCAACCTGTATGTATTGAAGAACTGCAAAGAACAATGTTAATTGAGAAAATCTTCAGAAAACTAGCTATGGCATAGAAGGTTGGGGCATCTGAGCTTCTCTTAGATCAACAAATCAAGCAGAATTAAAGCTGCCCATGATCTTCCCAATATTACTCCACTCGAAAATATCATATGCAAATCTTGCCAATTTGGTAAGAAAACCAGAGTACAGTTTAATGCCAAGGATCATCAAGTAAGCCTCTTGAACTTATTCATACTGACATATGTGGACCTGTGAGGAAAAATTCACCACGTGGTGAACAATACTATATCTTATTTATTGATGATTTCTCTAGAATGTGTTAGATTGGGTTGCTTAAACACAAAGATGAAGCATTTGAGAAATTTCAGACCTTCAAAGCACTAGTTGAAAATGAATTAGATCTGAAAATCAAGTGTCTTAGATCTGATCGAGGAGGAGAATATACATCAAATGAATTTCTTGAATTTTGTGAACAACATGGCATAAAAATATAGTTTTCTGTAGCTGGCACTCCACAACAAAATGGCGTAGCAGAAAGAATGAATAGAGCAATTCAACAAATGGCTAGAACTATGCTTGATGATTTCGGAACACCTGACACTTTTTGGGGAGAAGCAGCACATACATCGGTAAATATTCTTAACAAATCACATGTTCGAGTAAATAGTGATAAAACTCCATATGAAATCTGGTATGGTAATCCTCCCACTGTGAAGAATTTTAGAGTTTTTGGAAGCAGATGTTTTATAAAAAATAATGATAAAAAACTTGGCAAGTTTGATTCCAAAGCAGATGAAGGAATACTTCTTGGTTACTCCTCTAGGAGTAGAGCATATAAATGTTACAATAAAAGACTTCGAAAGATTTTTGAATGTATTGATGTTGTTATTGATGAGTCTCCTGCAGCCCCAAAAGAAGAAAAACAAACAACAAATGAAGACGATGGTGACATATGTCCTTCTACATCAAATAGCAATGATATAAACAGTGAACCCAATGAAGAACCTGAAGATGATTTATCTGAAAAAGCTCCATCCAGATATGTTGAAAAGAATCATCCATAATCTCAAATTTTGGGAGATAAGGGATCAGGTGTACAAACAAGAAGGAATCTTGTGGGATCTTCTAGCTATCTGGAATTTCTATCCGCTATTGAACCACACAATGTCAATCAAGCTAGCAAAGATGAATGTTGGATTCAAGCCATGAATGAAGAGCTTGATCAAATTGAAAAGAACCACACTTGGGAATTAGTACCAAGACCTCATGACAAAAATGTCATTGGAACTAAATGGATATTCAAAAACAAGTTAAATGAGAATGGGGATGTTATAAGAAATAAAGCTAGACTTGTTTGCAAGGGGTATGCTCAACAAGAAGGTATAGACTTTGAAGAAACTTTTTCTCCTGTAGCTAGACTTGAAGCCATAAGAATGCTTCTTGCTTTTTCAAGCTTCCAACAAATCAAAGTATATCAAATGGATGTTAAATCTGCCTTTCTCAATGGTGATATAGAAGAAGAAGTTTATATAGAACAACCAGAAGGATTCATTTTGGGAAATGATAAAAATCTTGTTTGTAGACTTGAAAAGGCTCTATATGGTCTCAAACAAGCTCCAAGGGCATGGTATTATCATCTTGACAAATATCTTCATCAACAAGGATTTTCAAAGGGGTCTACTGATAGCAACTTATACACAAAAACTGAAAATGACAAACTATTGATTGTGGTTGTATATGTTGATGATATCATTTTTGGAAGCAATGAAGAATCTATGAGTCAGAAATTTGCTTCAGCTATGCAGCAAGAATTTGAAATGTCTTTACTTGGGGAACTAACATTCTTTCTTGGCTTGCAAGTGCATCAAACTACAGATGGTATATTCTTATCACAAGCAAAATACCTTAAGCAAATTCTGAAGAAGTATGGCATGGAAGAGTGAAAACCTATAAGTACACCAATGATAACCGGATGTAATCTCAGTTCTCATGATGATTCTCCCACGGTGAATCAACCAGAATACAGATCTATGATAGGAAGTCTACTTTATCTCACTGGGACTAGACCAGACATTATGCATGCAGTTGGGATTGTTGGACGATTCCAAGCTAATCCAAAAGAGTCTCACCTTCAGGCTGCCAAAATAATATTCAAATATCTACAAGGAACTCAAGACTTTGGTCTATGGTATCCAAAGAATGTTGATCTTACTCTTCATGCTTACACTGATGCAGATTGGGCTGGAAGTGTTGATGATCGAAAAAACACTAGTGGTGTGCATTCTATATGGGACCCCGGTTAGTATCTTGGTTCAGCAAGAAGCAAAATTCTATTGCCTTATCTACAGCAGAAGCAGAATATGTGGCTGCCGCATCTTGTTGCACTCAACTTCTTTGGATGATGCAAACCTTACAAGAATTTCAACCAAATGTTCACCTTCTATCTCCATTATGTGTGATAATACAAGTGCCATCAGTATTTCAAAGAATCATGTTATGCATTCCAAGACCAAGCACATTCCCATCAAGTATCACTTCTTACGTGAACAAATGCTTGAACAAAAGGTGAAGTTGGAGTATGTTCCCTCCAAAGAACAAGTTGCTGATATATTTACCAAACTTCTGCCCAGAGAAGCGTTCAAATATATCAGACAGAAGCTGGGAGTAGTCTCTGCCTTGCAGAAAATCAGAACTGCTTAAATTCAGAAGATTAAATTGGATACGCGGGTTTCCTGAACGAAAGTCGCGTATATACGCGAGTTTATGCAAAGAAAACCGCGTATGGTTAGTTGCTGACAAATTTTACTCCTGGTCAAATGCTCTTCGCATGTTTATGGTGTCATGGTATCTCTCTCGTGATGTTTCACTTCTCATATTTCTGCTTTCATTCTTTGATATTTGATAAAGATGCCCTGATGATTTGCTGTTGAAAGTGTTCAGGATGCACAAGCTAAGGGAGAGATGAAGGAGTGAAATGGCTCAAGAACAGGTGTACAAGTTCAGGGGGAGAATTAGCCTTGCTGAGAATTATGCATTGTTGGCATTATGATGGTTTTGAAATATGATCTCTCTCTTGAGGTCTTTTTGGTATTTGTTACAAAAGGTCATAGTTGTAATTTGATTAAAAGGTCATGTTGAGACCTATGATGTAAATTTGTAATATTCAGTCATGTAAGGACTTGATCAAATTTGTAAACCCACTTGGTTGGGTAGTTGAGTCAAATTGTGTAAACCCACTTGGTTGGTTACTTGAGTCATATATGTAAATCCACTTGGTTGGATCTTTGATGTAAGTATGAGTCCTTGGAGATAGGAAAGGTCATAGAGTCATGTACTTCATTGAAAAATGTGTTTGAAGATTCAGCATGAACTCAGGGGGAGCATGGTAACTTCAGTGCACATCAAATCTACAGAGCTCTTCTTTCTACAAGAGAAGAAAAACCTTGTTTTGGTTTTGATCCGCCCTTTGCCCTTGATGTCAAAGGGGGAGAGTATCATGGTATTTGAATAATGGTTATAATCAATGTATCTATCTGTTGTGGTGATCAAACACCATCATGGTTGCCATCAAGTCCAAAGGGGGAGATTGTTGGCAATATGATGCAGAGTGTTGTCCTTGATGGCAACCTACTTGACAAAGTTGATGACAACCTACTTGATGAAGTTGTCCTTGATGGAAACCTACTTGATGAGTTAAGGGGGAGATTGTTGGCAATGTGATACAATGTGTTGACTTTGATGGAACCTGCCTGATGAAGTTGTCCTTGATGAAAACTGACTTGATGAGTTGTTAATGATGTAAATATGATCAGTTCAGAAGTAGCTCGGAAAGTGCCAGAATAATGTTGAACAAGGTATGTCACAAGGCACACGCGGGTTTCTTGAGGATAAGTCGTGTATATACGCAGAAATGTACGTGACAAGTAGCGTATGCCCATTTGCGCTCTAAATTTAAGAAACCAGGGGACATTACCATGGTATTGACCCAAAGTATTGAGCGCTTGATTATCTATTTGATACCGTCCAGGAATACCATCAGCGGTTGAGTGGTTTTGACTCATGGTATTGACAAAGGCTAAATCTATATAAGGAGAAGAAGATCATAGTGCAAGGGTGTGCATGCGTCTGGGTTTTAATGAATACTTCACTCTGAAGTATATCTGCATGGAATGGGTTACAGTTTCTGATAGATCTGAATTTATAATGCACCTATGAAGAAAATAATGAAGAGGGATCTCTAGATCTGAAATGTCTATGTATTTTCTAGATTTGTTTATGGAATGTTTAGATCTGTGATCTGGCGAATCTTTGCTGAAGTAAAGGGTGAGATCTGAGTTGTTTATCAGGCCTAAAGAATTGCGCTACCCTATAATGTCTGAAGATCTATACGCAGGTTCGTGGCAGAGAAAGCGCATATATACGCAGGTTGTCTTCAGCAAAAGCGCGTATGGAAGATGAATTCAACTCTGAAATGTGTGCAGATGTATACGCAGGTTTGTCTTTATTAAAGTGCGTATATACGCAGGTTCAGTGAAGTAAAAGCGCATATGGAATCTAAGTTTTTGCTGAAGTATGTCGAATGAAATGTTTGATCTGTTTTGCTATCTGTCAATGATGTATTCATACAGATCTGAGTTGTTTGAATAGTGATTATGCTGCTGATTAAGTTGATGAAAGATCAAGCTTTTGGTTGTTGGTTGATGATTCAATGAAGGAAGAATGACTGTCTAAACAGTTCTGCATGATTGATAGATTGTCTGAACATAAATCTGATTTCAGATCTGAACCTAAGTCTGATCTCATTCTGAAAAATCAGTGTTCTCAGAAGTATACGCAGGTTGCTACACATATAAGTGCGTGCGCACGTGACTTCAGTGAAGAGAAGTAGCGTATGCACTCCATGTTATGCACAAAGGCATACGCAGGTGGGTAAGAAGGGAAGCGCGTATACACGCGGTTTCAATAAACAGAAGTAGCGTATGATATTTGATTAATTAATGTTCTGGGTTGAGTTTACATCTGCATATCTATTCTGAAGTCTGGGTTATCTCTGATATTCTGGCTACAGTGGTCTCACTGTTCTGTTTGAAGTTCTGGGCAAAATATGTTTGTTGATTAATGAAGGATTGTGTTGAAGCTGTTTGATCCAGTTTGAAAATTGATGAAACATGGTCTGCAGTGGATATGAGGGTTGAATCCTTCAGTATGAAAGTGGAAGCTTTCTGCCAGTAGAGGCTGGTGCTAATATCAGGGGGTAGTAGCTCCCTTCCAGGAGAGGCTAGTAAACGAGAGCAGGGGGTTGTAGCTCCCTTCCAGGAGAGGCTGATAAACGAGAGAAGGTTGTAGCCTTCTGCAGGTGGGTGCCTGCGTGCTGGTATGAGTCTGCGCCAGTACATGGTTGTAAGATGTTTTCTTTATAATAAATATTGAAGACTGAGACGACGGCAACGATGGTTTTCTCCCGACTTGGGTTTCCACCTTAAATCCTGGTGTTCATTTGTGTTTCATATGTGTGATGGTTTATTATGTTTTTACTGCACATGATTACTGCTTAAATGATGCAATGATTTAAGAATCAAATACATAATAAGAGGCCTGAGCATACGCGAGTTTCCTTAAGGATATCCGCTTATATATGCTAGTTTTGTTCTGTAAAGTAGCGTATGGGTTTTGAGAAAAGAAAAGTAAAAAGTTTATTAGTTAGCTCTAAATACGGATTCACCCCCCCTCTCAGTATTTTTCCCAACAATTGGTATCAGAGGAGGTCCTTCTGAAAAAGCTTAGCCGCCAGAAGGAAGATCAAGCAAGATGAGCAATCAAGATGGAACAGCATCTATCAAGCCTCCGCTCTTTAATGGAAGTAATTTAATCTTCTGGAAAATAAGGATGAGATCCTATCTTTGGTCTATGGGAGCAGATGTATGGGCCATTGTTGAATGAGGATATCAATATCCAGCTGTTGTACCAACAGATCCAACTGAAAAGAAGAATTATGAAACAAATGCAAAGGCAGTCAATGCTCTAATGGGAAGTCAAACTGAATTAGAATTTGTCAAAGTTATGCAGCTGAATACAGCAAAGGAGATATGGGACAAAATCATTCTAAGTTATGAAGGTGATGCAAAGGTAAAAAGTGCAAAACTTCAAACTCTCAGAATTGAATATGAAAATTTAAAGATGCATAGTGATGAGAATATTGCCAGTTTCTTTTTAAGTCTTGATGATGTTGTAAATCGTATGAGAAATCTGGGAGAAACAATAACTGAATCTACTTTGGTTGAGAAAATTTTAAGATCGCTAACGGCAAAATTTGAGTCAAAATTTTCTGCTCTTGAAGAAAAATAGGATCTTCAAAATCTTACTGTGGTGCAACTTCATGGCATACTAACTACGTATGAAATGAGAAGATGAGGACCATCTGAAGTCAAAGAGGTTGTCTTCAAAGATTATACAAAAGGGAAAGAAGTACAAGAAGCAGAAGGATCAGTATATATCTCAGAAGAAGATGAGGTAAATTTTGTAAAGAAACTCCAACTTGGCACAGGACGGTTCAGAGGTAAGCTTCCTTTCAAATGTTTTGAGTGTGGAAGAATTGGTCATTATGCTACTAAGTGTCCTCATAAAGAAACACCTGCAAAAGGGAAGGAAGTAGCAAGAAGGAATAAGAATCGGTTTAACACTAGAAAAAGTTATTATACTCATGAAGACAGTGATGGGTTATCTGATAGTGAGGAAGAATGTGAACAAGATCTTAGACTTCTCATGGCATTCAAATCTAGAGAAGAAAAGGATACTTTTGTGGATGCTCTAGAGGACAATGATTTCCTTGAAGAAAAAAATCAACTCAAAATACGCTTAGGAGAAAGTAAAATACTCTTAGAAGAAAGGAAAATAACCATAGAAACTCTGGAAAAGCAGTTTGAAGAAGCGAAGAAACACAATGAGAAATTAGAATGTGAAGTGGTAAGTCTAAGAAAATAATTTGAGAAAGTAAAGACTCTGAATATTAGATTTGCTAAAGGATCTGAAACCCTAGATGTGATTATCAAGGTACAACATTCTCCTCTTATAAAGACATGTCTTGGATATACCGGAGAATCTTCTCAGGCTTCAGCAACAAATTATCTAAAAGAAGATACAGCTGGTTTACAACATTCTGCCACTCAACAAGGGAATAAAGAATCATTATAGGTAAAGCATGATCATCTCAATTCAAAGAACACCAACAGGAATATCTTTCAAAGAAACAACAATCAACAGGTAAATTCAAGTAGAAGATTTCATGATCGCAGAAATTTCTTCTTCAATGGACAATGTTTCTCGTGTCACAATTTTGGTCATAAAGCTGTTCAATGTGTTGCATATAAAACCATCATGACAAGAGAAGCAAGAAAGAAAAGGATTGATATTGAAACAAAGAATAATACCTATAACAACTTTTCTCCTCTTCTAAATGAAGTTGAATGTGTTTATTGCAATAACTTTGGCCATGAAGAATATGAATGCAGGAGCAAAGTTCAGCCAAAATATCATCTTCCTTCAAAATCCAAGGTATGGAAAAAGAAGGAATTACAGGTTGAAAATTGTGGCATAGCGTTATTTGCAGAAGGTGAAGAAAATCAATGGTACATTGATAGTGGATGCTCAAGACACATGACAGGTGACAAAAACAAACTTCTTGCATATAGTGCTCTAGAAAAAGAAAAGAATGTTACATTTGGAAATGATACTCCTATGGTAATTAAGGGAAAAGGGTCTGTGTTTCTAAAAGAAAAGGTGAAAGCTAATGATGTCATGTATGTGGATGGATTAAGGCATAACCTGTTAAGTGTAAGTCAAATGTGTGATCAAGGAACTAAAGTTGTCTTTAGTTCAAAAGAATGTGTGGTACGTGATCTTGATACAAGTAAAACAGTTATAAAAGGAAAAAGAACTCCAAGCAACCTGTATGTATTGAAGAACTGCAAAGAACAATGTTACTTGAGCAAATCTGCAGAAAACTGGCTATGGCATAGAAGGTTGGGGCATCTGAGCTTCTCTCAGATGAACAAATCAAGCATACTTAAAGCTGTCCGTGATCTTCCCAATATTACTCCACCCGAAAATATCATATGCAAATCTTGCCAATTTGGTAAGCAAACCAGAGTACAGTTTAATGCCAAGGAAGGATCATCAAGTAAGCCTCTTGAACTTATTCATACTGACATATGTGGGCCTGTGAAGAAAAATTCACCACGTGGTGAGCAATACTATATCTTATTTATTGATGATTTCTCTAGAATGTGTTGGATTGGGTTGCTTAAACACAAAGATGAAGCATTTGAGAAATTTCAGACCTTCAAAGCACTAGTTGAAAATGAATTAGATCTGAAAATCAAGTGTCTTAGATCTAATCGAGAAGGAGAATATACATCAAATGAATTTCTTGAATTTTGTGAACAACATGGCATAAAAAGACAGTTTTCTGTAGTTGCTACTCCACAACAAAATGGCGTAGCAGAAAGAATGAATAGAACAGTTCAACAAATGGCTAGAGCTATGCTTGATGATTCCAAAACACCTGACACTTTTTCGGGAGAAGCAGCATATACAGCGGTAAATATTCTTAACAAAGCACATGTTCGAGTAAATAGTGATAAAACTCCATATGAACTTTGGTATGGTAATCCTCCCACTGTGAAGCATTTTAGAGTTTTTGGAAGCAGATGTTTTATCAAAAATAACGATGAAAAACTTGGCAAGTTTGATTCCAGAGCAGATGAAGGAATACTTCATGGTTACTCCTCTAGGAGTAGAGCATATAAATGTTACAATAAAAGACTTCGGATATAAAGTATGGCATCCCCTCGGAGTTGCAACATTCTTGGCGCAATACCAGGGCTCACTAGGGATATCTACACAAATATGTAACTAGACAACAAAGAGCGTGGGTGAAGTGGCTGCACCTTGCGGAGTATTGCTAGAACACCACATATCATATGTCCGTATGTATGGCACTCTTTCATGTTTTTTATGGTTATGATGCACTAAATTTTTTTGATATGGTGTTTGGAAATAACAAAGCTCCAGGGGCCAAATATTAGATAGAGGAGATCCAAGATATCCTTAGAGCACTCAAGGATAACTTGCAGATGGCATAGAACCAACATAAGTTATATGAAGACAAGGGTAGAGTAGAGCGACATTTTGAGGTGGGAGATTTGGTTTTCCTAATATTGTAGCCGTAAAAGAAATCGACACTGAAGCAAAAGGGATTTGGAAATATTCAAAATCGTTTTTATGGGACATAAGGGTGATCTGACGATCGGGAGATTTATCTTATGATTTCCAGATCTTCCACCAGGAAGCAGGGTGAATAATGTATTCCATGTTACTTTCCTGAAAAAATGACTTGGGACAACGAGTGACAGCTGCCACTAAGTTACCACCATTAGATGATGAAAGGCATTTTATTTTGATACCAGGGGCCATATTACAAGAGATGGAAAGGAAGCTCAGGAGCAAGACCAGTGGATAATTCCTTGTCAAGTGGAAGGATTTTCCTGGAGAATATTCCACTTGGGAAGGAGAAAAAATTTTGCAGCATGCAACACTATAGTTGCTTGAGGACAAGCAAAATTTGGGAGAGGACTATCATATCCCAAATTAAAATTTTGACATGGATATATATATATATATATATATATATATATATATATATATATATATATATATATATATATATATAATTAGGAGAAATATGTTGTGGAGATATTTAATAAATTTAGGAGGAAATGCAATGGTTGGGACTGAGGAAAAGAAGAAAAAATAAAGTTAAGTCATGGAGTTACGAAGCATGGAAATTGAACCATGGGAAGGATCAAACCATGGTATGGGAAAAATGGAACCCTGGTATGAGGAAGTGAAAGAAAAAATAAAAGGAAGTTTTGGGCCACATTTTGATCATTCTGCTTTTGGAATTTCATTTCTAAATTGAAGGTTTTCTTAATCTGTTGAGCTAAGTCAACGAGCGTTGTTTAGCATAGGGATTTCTAGGTAGAAAATCCCAACTCTCTTTTGGTAAACTTAAAGTGTCACCCTAGGAGATAAAAATTGGAGCTAATTGGATATTGTTTTCCTGCATTTTTTGGGAGATTTCATCTCTGCAATAGGTAGGATGAATTTTTTAGTGGGATGCAATAGCAGAATTAGGGTTTATTTGAGGAAGAGATTGTCGGGGATATTTGTCTTCAGAATTTGCAGGAATTTCGCTTGGAGGAGGATGAGTTCCCTTGTGGATATTTAGATCCCAGAACAGTTGCAATTGTGAGGGTCATATTGTTCTTCCTTAGGGCTCGTGCAAGGGTTTTCTAGATATTTTTTGATGGAGAATTTTCTATAATATTGTGCTGGTAAATAGCAAGAATTTTCCTCTATCTTTTTAGTGCTATATTTTAGTGATTTCTCAGTTATTTTTCTAGAGAAATTTTGGTGGAATAGTTGTATATTTTCTGGTGGGATAGAGAGCTAGACAACAAGTGATTTCACTTTATTTTTGGGTAATTACGAGAGGTTACAATTAGCCCAAAATATTTCTGGGTTTTGTTGGTCGAGGGTTGCAGATCATTGTCCAATTTTTTTAGAATTTTTGGAGTATATTTGAGGAATAAAATATAATTGTTCCTCCAGTAGCATCAACAATAATTTCTGGGCAGAGCGTGTAGCCATTCAGCAATTCCAGTGTGGAGTTTTATTCATTCTCTTTTTGGTTTTATGTGCTTTCTTTAACAAGCCCAGGTACACACATTTCATTATATTTTATACTGAGATTCTCATTGGATAATTAATAAAATGGATCAACTCTATTATTTATGCTCGACATTGTTCTAAACTTCTTGTTCTTGTGAGTTTTCAGATTGCATGTTTAATTTTTTTTTGTAGCTACTTCATGTTTTGATATTTCACCGTATTTATCTAGTTAGAACATTACACATTGGATTTTTGGAAGCTATCATGAACCTATTGTTGGAGGTGTTGGATCCATACAAAAAATATTGTTTCTCTACTTGCCTTGAACTGAGCATGGAAGGACTTTGCCAGTGATGATGCAATGGGCATAACTATATCAATTGGGGCTAATGGTTGGAACCCCAAGAACACCTAAAATGTATTGTGGCTAATGGTGTTGGGGAGAGCTCTGTTATAGCTGCATTGAACACAATGAAGAATTTTTTCCCATGTATGTGGATGATCTGGATTTATGCAGGAACACAATAATATACATAAATAAACATAAACACAAATATGCCGTGGAAATAAAACTTCATTTCATTAATATCATATATGAGAAATATTCTTACAGATATAATGGAAATAAAATAGCTAGGGCGCAGGTAGCTTATGTCTAAGAAGAGATGTGGCGGCTACAAGCCTCTGAACTGTGTTACAATGAGGCTCGAAAGCCTTTTTATTTTTGAGAAACAATTGAAACCCCTAAACATCCAAAAAACTAACCCTAGGAGATGAAGCACCAGAACTATGCACCTCGTTTTGGTAAATTGGTACATCAACTTCCCGGGGACGTAACTTTGGCATATGATCTTTGTTTGTTGCACTCAATGCCTCATTAGAAATATCTATTTGATGAATACAACTTTTGATGTGAGAAACATATAAGAAATGTTTTTTTTTGCACCCGATTTCCCAAAAAATGTCGTTTAGGGCCTCAAAACGGCTCCAGAAGTTCAGGACCCTAAAAACTGCTAAAAATAGTAAGTTGTGCTAAAACTGAAAAATTGAAAGAACCGATGGTGGGGGTCCAAATGGAATAGGCGGGTGGCCACCAATATGCACCTGGATTAGTGTATGCTTAGAGTTTTACATGTGAAAGATATGCATGATCATCTCGTTGACCACTTCTATATGTCCATTTGTTTGGGGATGAAAGGAAGTCAATTTGGTCAACTTGGTATCCATCAGAGACCATAGGTTGGACCCGAATTTTTTGAGGAACCTATTGTTCCTATTTAAAATAATGGCTTAAGGTAGCAAAAAATGAACCCAACCACACTCAAGTAAAAATTCAATAGTGGCTTCAACTCTGATAGTTTTTTTTCATGGTGCCTAAAAGGACATCTTAAAAAATAGATCAAAAACCATAAAGACATAACATTATCATGCTTGTTGGATGGAAATAATGACATGTAATCCATGGAGGCTGACTCCTAGGGCTTATTCGAGGTAGGTAGATGAGCATATATGTTAGAAACCTAATCCTCTATGGGTAGGTGTGGAAGCCGAATGGATAAAAGGAGTCCAAGTGACCTTGGAATGTGGAATCCAAGAGTCACACCAATGTAATATAAATATACATCTATGGTTAATGGAAAAGAAATACCATGCTTATCTTTCCTATGTGTGTATTCACTGTTGAGCCCTAAAATTGTCTTCTTTGTTGCAGACCTTCACTTCATTTCATCATTTCTTTATCACTTCATAAGCCTAAAAATCAATGAAGAATGATTAATATTGATTAAAGTTTACATACAAATGATTAAAATGTTGTATTTTCATGATTTTTGTTGTTTTAATAATTTTGAACAGTTTAGCCACAAAATACAGAAATTCTATAGTCAGTCAAGAGTTCCACAGCTATTTTTGTGTTTAAGTATGATGCAGGTGTCAATTAGAGAAAATTCGCACATGGGTAGTTCTCAAATCTTCCTTACATGATTCCTTCCTATCCACGGGGACTGAATATACAACTTGAGGTTCCTAATCCAATGGTCAAAGCGAGAGTCAAAGAACTTTTTTCTACAAGAATTAGGACTCCTGATTTCCTTTGCAGCAAATCACTAGTCTCAAAAGAGTCTCAATTCAATTTTGATTAGAAGATTACACATGTACCTATTTTTGTTCGACATTAGTTATGAATTTGCATATAAATTAAGCTCTGTAGAACTGAGAAAGGACGGTTGATAACTCATTCAGAATCACAATGATACTATGTTTTTCAAGAATTGTTTTAATAAAAAGAGATTAGCCTTGATGCTGTTCTGATTACAATTTTAAGGAGCTAAAGGATTACACCGAATTGGTAGCAGAGGGACCCTGCTATTCAAGGAGGTTTCATGCATTTTGTAGCTAATTTTATTTTAGTTTCTGTTTAGCATTTCTCTATACTTTTTACTGCTTTCATAATTTTCAATTATTGTATCCAACTGAGTAAAGTCTGTTGATGAATGGATAGTGACTCATAGGTGCAGTAATTTTTTAGGTTTCATTTTTGTTATTGCTTTCATAATTTTCAATTGCTGGATCAAACTAAGTAAAAGCTATTGAATAATAGATAAGTGACTTATAAGAATAGTGATTGCCTAGGTGTCATTTCTTGTCTTTCATAGTTAACAGTTACTGTGCTTGACCAAGTAAAGAGAATTTAAATGTTAAATTAAAATGGTTAGTGACTTATAGATACAGTAATTGTCCAGCATTTTATTTCATGTCATAGAAGATCCTCATTACACTACACTTAATATTTTTCAAAAGCTCTTCCAATAAATCTCAATTGAATGAATTGGATTCAGTTGTAATGTTTGAGTTATTAGTTGTTTCAGTATTTTATTTTATGTCATAGGAGATCCTCATTACACTACACTTAATCTTTTTCAAAATCTCTTCTAATAAATCTCAATTGAATGAATTGGATTCAGTTGTAATGTTTGAGCTATTAGTTGTTTCAATATTTTATTTCATGTCATAGGAGATCCTCATTACACTACACTTAATATTTTTCAAAAGCTCTTCCAATAAATCTTAATTAAATGAATTGGATTCGGTTGTAATGTTTGAGTTATTAGTGTTTTCATTTCTTGAATTTTCAATTAAGCTGCAATATCCATGGATTAGGATTTATAACTCTCATCATTTCTTAATTAGAAAATAGACAAGTAAAACTCTGTTTTAAATTCATTTAACAACATTTTCTTTTTCCTTCCTTTTTAAATAGATTTAATCTCATCTTTCTAATTTAGAATAGAATACCAAGGATCAAAATATAAAAACTCCCAAAACATAAACAAAACCTTAAAAAAACGAAGTAGGAAAAGGGGACACTTAGGCACATACAGTGCATTACACTTCATCAGTTTACTAGCCCTGGTCGATAATTTATGTTAACAATTTAGGATACTAAATTGACTAAACATTTTGGCGCCACTGCCGGGGAAGTGTTGATCCGAATGGAAAATGGCATCAACCCATGGTATTCATCTACCCATGTTATCCATCCACCCATGGAATTTACCCATGGTATTGTAAATGGCATCGACCCATGGTATTCATCCACCCATGATATTTATTCGCCCATGGTATTATAAGTGACCCATGGTATGTATCCACCCATGGTATTCATCCACACATGGGATTTACCCATGGTATTGTAAGTGGTATCTACCCATGGTATTAGCCCATGGTATCCACCTATGGTATTGTATCTCAAAAAAGGATATAAATAACAAGCCTCACTTTGTAAAAGGACAGATTGTCCGCCACAATGTAGCTTCTACAGTTATTCTCTGTTTTAATAAAACAAGTTTCTTTGTGGTTTTATTTTCTTTGTGTTCTCTCTTTTTTTTTGGCATTATAATTTTGCAGATCTTGTCAGATCTATTTCAACTTTTTAGATCTTGGGGGCCTCCCCCCCAAGATCCGGATCAGTGGTATCAGATTCAGGTTACGCCTCCATGGGAATGAGGGTTTGAAACATATTTCAGTTTCAATGTTTTGCAGCAATCTTCAGCAAAATCCATGAATGTTTTTGGGCGGCGAGTTTTCAGATCAGATCTGAAACTTTTGGTGAAAAATTTGCAAAAACAAAGACCAGATCTGGATTCCTTGCGAAAAAATACTCAAATTCAAAAAAAAAAATCGGCCAAATTGGAGTTCGGATGAGGGAGATCTCGCTGATTCAAAATCAGTAATGTTGAAGCAATTTTTTTGACGACAATTCATGGACGGCGGCTCTCCTATCATTTTTTGCAATTTTTAATACAAAATTTTAGAGAAATAGAGATAGATCTAAGCTCCTCTTGAAAAATCACCCAAGTTCAAAAAAAAATTCGGTCGAATCGGAGTCCGGATGTGGGAGTTATCGTTGATTTAAAATCAACTATTTTTTCAAAAATTTTGTGACGGCGTGACAGTTCCAGCGCAAATCTGAGAGTCTAGAGTCTCCAGATAGTGGTTTCAAACACATGAGATGATGCAGAATGATCATTCCATTTCCAAAAACAGGTTATAATAAATATTCTGAGTTATATTGACCGAGTTATGCTCATTTTAAATCTGGAGCAGCATTCGGAGCGGGTTCCCTTTGGAGACATGCCCTCCCACCCCGCTTTAGTAGGCACCTGCTTCACATTCATCAGTTTGATCATAGCAGCGTTCGGCTTGGGTTATTTGGAGACGTGCCCTCCCACCCCAAGCTATGTAGGCACTTGCTACTTCATCAACAATCAGCATCACAGTTATGGGTCAACTACACAAAATCATTTTCATCGAAGTCCATTTGCTAGGCCGCACACTGTTAGTCACACAGTTGGTCACAAGCATTACAGGGTATCTCTATCCTCGGATCTTCGTTTGTCATGGTTTTGGTTCATCCACAAACCCACACTTCATCGAAGTCCATTTGCTAGGCCGCACACTGTCAATATCATAGTTGGTCACAAGCATTACAGGGTATCTCTATCCTCGGATCTTCGTTCATCATAGTTATGGGTTAACTACACAAAACCCTTCTCTTTAGTGGCTTTTCATATTCAAAAAAGGCTTATCAGGAGGGAACTTCACGCAATGGGGACCATTACTTCTTAAGGAGGGAGGAATGATCCGAATGGAAAATGGCATCAACCCATGGTATTCATCTACCCATGTTATCCATCCACCCATGGAATTTACCCATGGTATTGTAAATGCCATCGACCTATGGTATTCATCCACCCATGATATTTATTCACCCATGGTATTATAAGTGACCCATGGTATTCATCCACATATGGGATTTACCCATGGTATTTTAAGTGGTATCTACCCATGGTATTGTCCCATGGTATCCACCTATGGTATTGTATCTCAAAAAAGGCTATAAATAACAAGCCTCACTTTGTAAAAGGACAGATTTTCCGCCACAATGTAGCTTCTACAATTATTCTCTATTTTTATAAAACAAGTTTCTTTGTGGTTTTATTTGCTTTGTGTTCTTTCTTTTTTTTCTGCCATTCTAATTTTGCAGATCTTGTTAGATCTATTTCAACTTTTTAGATCATGGGGGCCTCCCCCCAAGATCCAGATCTACCCATGGTATTGGCCCATGGTATCCACCTATGGTATTGTATCTCAAAAAAGGCTATAAATAACAAGCCTCGCTTTGTAAAAGGACAGATTGTCCGCCACAATGTAGCTTCTACAATTATTCTCTGTTTTAATAAAACAAGTTTCTTTGTGGTTTTATTTGCTTTGTGTTCTCTCTTTTTTTCTGCCATTCTAATTTTGCAGATCTTGTTAGATATATTTCAACTTTTTATATTGTGGGGGGCTCCCCCCACGATCTAAAAATTTGAAATAAATCTAACAAGATCTGCAAAATTAGAATGGCAGAAAAAAAGAGAGAACACAAAGCAAATAAACTTGTTTTATTAAAGCGGAGAAGAGTAGTGTAGAAACTACATTGGCCGATCCTTTTGACTTGTTACTGAATGCCTTTTTTGAGATACAATACCATAGGTGGATACCATGGGCCAATACCATGGGTAGATACCACTTAAAATACGATGGGTAAATCCCATGTGTGGATGAATACCATGGGTGGATACATACCATGGGTTACTTATAATACTATGGGCGAATAAATATCATGGGTGGATGAATACCATGGGTCGATGCCATTTACAATACCATGGGTGGATGGATAACATGGGTAGATGAATACCATGGGTTGATGTCGTTTTCCATTTGGATCAAGTGTAACTAGGTAGCCTTATTTCTTGCATCCAAAAAATAATGACATGCGTAGAGAAAGAGACTCTGGGGGTAGACTTATAAGAGGCAGACGCTTAATTCCCACAACACCACTCACTCCACCGAGACCAAGAAGTAGCACACTTCCAACTCAAACCCATATATCATACTATACTGGTCAGAGGCTTCCAAAAATTTCAAGGTTAGATATCCAATCAGAAAGATCTCCCACTTCATCTACTAAAGAAATTCTAGAAGAAGAAGAGGATATAAGGAATCCTGTAGGAGGAATAACCTTTTTCATTTCCGTAGGAGAATAAATTCCAGTAGAAGAATTAGAAATCCCTAGTGAAGAGGAAGAAGAGGAATATTTCTTCAATATACTCTTGATAGAAGAACCAGAAGAACAATTAGTTCTCCATACTGAACCTTATATTAGTTCGGAGGAATCTATCATGGCAGGAAGGGGAGAAGAAGGAGGAGAAGGGGAAAGAGAAATCTTTAATGGAGAAAATTTTCTATTTGGAGGAGGTAGAGGTAGAGGAGGAGACAGAGGAAGAGGTAGAGAAAATGCAGAAGGAGGTAGAGGAAATGCAGAAGGAGGTAGAGGTAGAAGGGGAATTAAAATCTCTTTTGGATTCCCCATAGTAGATGAAGAAACAAATGCTACCATGAAAAATATCTCACCCTCTGTTCTTCCAAATTTTCAAGGACTGAAAAGTGAAGACCCTGAGACATTCTTATTTGAATTCAAAGTTTTATGCATAACTTATGACTATCTTCAAGATGCTCAAAAACTTAAATTGTTCCCTTCAACATTGAAAGGAGTAGCACTAAAATGGTTTATGAGTCTAATCACTAGGTATATTGGGACACGGAATGATATGAGGAAATAATTTCTAGAAAGATATCTAGATTATTGTATACCCGTCAACCATAATGAAGAAGTGTTCAAAATGATGCAAAAAGAGGATGAAAATCTGGAAGATTTACTTGAAATATTTAACTATAACATTAAAAGGGAAAAAATGAAAAATTTATATCAAGACACCTTGAAAGCTTTTTTATTGAAAACAATTAGGGATGAATGGATAGATATTCTTAACATTATGGGGAAAGGAGATATATCTCAACTTTCATTACCTGATATAGAAGAACTATGTATTAATCTCTCAAGAGGAAAATCTAAAATCTTGAAAGGAGCAAGAGACCCTGCTCTTGCAAGGACAAACAAATCTGCAACGGGAACAGTAAGTAGGGCAGAAATAGGAAATATTCTTGATGAATTCAAAACTGATATTCTAGGGAGTCTTAGTGAACAAATAGATACCCTTAAGCTACAAAACTTTCAGAAAGCCGAAACTGATTCCTTAGCAATATTTTTTCCCAAATGTAGAAATAAGCATGCCTTAAGAGAGTGTCCTCTTGATGCAAAAGTAATAGAGACCTATGCAATTTGTTCATAAAAGCATGAGACCAAGAATTTTCCTTCAATCCCTGGCCTTAAAGTTGTCTTTCGAGAAGAAACAACCACAAATTCCACAGAATCTCTTAAGTTTGTCTCTAAAATACCTTGGCAGGGACCTCAAACACAAACATTTAATAATCAAATGTATAATCAACCCCCATCAAATTGGAATTCTTGGCAGCAACCTTGGCCCCAATTTCAAAATCAATCTCAATCTTGGGCTCAAGGAGTACAAAATTCTTTAGGTATGTTTTCTCAGTATTATCAATATCCACCATCTTATCCATCTTATCCATCATATCCAAATCTTCCTCCTCAACAAAATTATCAGCAGAATCCACAACCTCAAAATCAGAATCAAAATCCACCACTTCCATTACCATTTCCTCATAAACCAAACCAGTTACCTGCCCAGCCAATACCAAACCCCAATAATAAGAATCCTCAGAATACATATATGATAGAAGGACAACAATTTCCAACTTATTTGATTACTCCTTTAGACCTTAATGATGTCCAACTTAGGTCTGAAAGTGTACTTGAAAAGAGGAAACCTTCTATAATTATACAAGAACAAAATAATTCTGAGGAAGATTCTCTACGGGTGAATAAAAGTTTTGAAGAAAACACATCTCTTCAAAACCAAAATATTGAAAAAGAAAAAAAAATGAACCAGTGATTTCAACTCCTATGTTAGAGCAACCATCAACATCTACTACTACACCTCCTTTCCTGAAAGATAACAAATTGATAAAGGTATAGAGAAACAAGTTATGATGCCCTACTATGATTTCCTAGATGAACTGAGAAATGTTTGTATTAATATTCCATTATTACAAGCCATCAAGGAGATCCCTATCTTAGCAAAAATAATAAAGGAGTTGAGTATGAAAAAACCAGGAAGAAAAATAAAAGAGATAAAGAGAATACAATTGGTAGGAAAAATAGCAGATATAATGATGTGAAAGATTGCTATTCCAAAATATCTAGATCTCGGAAGTCCAGTTGTCAAAACACATATCAATGGATTTAAAATACCAAACACATTAATTGATCTAGGAGATGCAATAAATATCATGAGTAAGCAAACCATGGAAAAACTAAAGCTTCCTAATCTTCTTTATACACCCACATTACTACAGTTAGCAAATAGATCTGTAATCAAACCAGATGGGGTATTAGAAGAGATTTCAGTGTCCTTAGATTCTTGGGAGTATCCTTTCGATTTCATGATCCTAACTCCTAAAAATGATCTAGGAGGACATCCTATCATACTAGGAAGACCTTGGTTAGCTACAGTTGATGCCTTCATTAGTTGTAGATCTGGTGAAATGTACATCTATAATGGTAGTTCAACAAAGAAATTTACTTTGTATCCTCCAGCAAGAACAATCACAGAAATAGATGATAATAAATGGATTGATGATGAAGAAGATATACAACCTCTCTCACTATTTCAAAAATCAGTGAAGATAATCAGATTCTAAATGTCCTAGAAAATCATGAATCTTCTTCAGAATACAAACATGAAAAATTTCAAGAAGAATCCAATATTGAATTTTTTTCATCAAGACAAATGTCTCTTTACTCCATGGAAGAATTTGGTAGTTATACAATTGAAATATTCCCAGGAAAAACCTTACACATAAATAAAAACCTGGAAAAATCTCAACAAAAGAAGCTAGTCAAAATATTATAGAGACATTCATCTGCATATGCATGGGAATACACTGATATGAAAGGGATTAACCCTAAAACTTGCACTCATCATATCTACATAGAGGAAAATTGTAAACCAATCAGACAGCCTTAGAGAAGGATGAATCCAAACCTTAGGGAGATTGTTAAAGAAGAGTTGCAGAAATTGTTAAATGTCAACTTTATTTATCCCATTTCAGATAGTCAGTGGGTTTCTCCTTTGGTGATTGTACCCAAGAAAAATGGTAAATGGAGGGTATGCATTGACTACCGAGAATCAAACAAATCTACTCTTAAAGATCATTTTCCTTTACCTTTTATTGATCAGGTGTTAGATACATTAGCAGGCAAAAAGTACTTTTCATTTTTGGATGGTTTCAGTGGTTATAATCAAATTCAGGTTGCACTTGAGGATCAAGATAAAACCACATTTACTTGTACTTAGGGAACTTATGCCTACAGAGTATTACCTTTTGTATTGTGCAACGCACCTGCAGCATTCCAAAGGGCAGTATTGGGAATATTTTCAGATCTAATACATTATTGTGTAGAAATACATATGGATGATTTCACAATCTATGGTAATACATTTGAGGAAGCCTTAGAAAACTTGGAAAATTTTCTAAAAATGTGTAAAGAATCAAACCTTTCATTGAGTCATGAAAAATGTTTCATGATGTTCACTAAAGGGATTGTCCTAGGACATCATATCTCAGGAGATGGGATTAGAGTTGATGAGTCAAAAGTTGAAGTCATCTCTAGACTATTAGTTCCAAGTTGTCAAAAGGATGTTAGGAATTTTCTAGGATTTACAAGATACTATAGAAGATTTATAGAAAAATTCACCAAGATATCATCTCCACTTTTCAAACTACTCACTAAGGACTATGAATTCAAATGGAATTCTGACTGTCAGTTAGCATTTGAAACCATGAAAACAAAAATATCTGAAGCACCTAGTTTAAGGGGACCTAACTGGAAATTACCTTTTCATATCTCAACAAATGCCTCAGATATAGCCTTAGGAGCTATGTTGGGGCAAAAAGACCTGATCCCTTATGCCATCTACTATACAAGTAAAAATTTGACTCCTTCAGAGTTGAATTATACTATAACTGAAAAATAATTCTTAGCTGTTGTTCATGCTATAAATAAATTTAGACATTATATAACAGGCTATGAAACCTTTGTTCACAAAGATCACTTTGCAATTAGGTATTTAATGAGTAAATCAATCACTAATGGCAGAGTCATAAGATGGTTATTGCTTTTACAACAATTTAATATCATCGTTCTAGATAGGCCTGGAAAACAAAATACAGTGGCTGATTTCCTATCTAGACTCCAAAACATTAAAGACAATACTCCAGTTGAAGATAAATTCCCTGATGAATATCTCTTTTCAATAACCACTCAAACTCCCTGGTTTGCAGACATTTCCAATTATTTAGTTTCAGGAAAATTTCCTTCAATTATGAATGCAAGAGACAAAAGAAGAATCATTTATGAAAGTGCAAAATTTTCATGGATTGCTAATGAATTATATAGGACAGGTCTAGACCTTATTATCAGAAGGTGTGTTCGGCAAGATGAGATGCCTGAGATTCTTAAGGCATGTCATGATGAACCTTGTGGTGGACATTTTTCTGACAAGATGACAGCTTATAAGATCCTTCATCTAGGATATTATTGGCCATCCATCTTTAAAGATGAAACAAAAATATGTCAAAAGGTGTGACAGCTGCCAAAGGGTAGGGAAACCTTCTCCTTCAAGTGAAATGCCATTACAACCTCAAGTACATATTGAATCTTTTGAGAAATGGGCTTTGGATTTTGTAGGACCTATTAATCCTCCATCAAAACAAAAGAAGCATATCCTAGTTTTCACTGATTATATCACTAAATGGGTATAAGCAAAGGCATTACCTTCTGCTAATGAAGTATCTATAGTTAATTTTCCTTTTGAGGATATTTTTACTCGTTTTGGTGTCCCAATAGAAATTGTCACAGATCAAGGAGCTCAATTCACATCAAATTTGGTGGAGAAAATGGTATAAAAGTACAAAATCAGGCACAGGAAATCTACTCCCTACCATACACAAGAAAATGGCCAAGTGGAATCTACCAATAAGGTGATTGAAGGGATTATTACAAAGACTGTTCATTTACATAGAAGAGATTGGGCAGAAAAGCTTCCTGAAGCCTTATGGGCCTACATAAATACATGGAGAAACACAACAGGACACACTCCTTATGAACTTGTTTATGGAAAACAAGTCCCGTTTTCCATAAAGTTTCAGATCCAAACTTTCAAGATGGCAGTCCAACTAGGACTTGATTTTACAGAAGCACAGAAGAACAGACTAGAGAAAATTAATGAACTGGATGAGATAAAAAAAGATGCAGTCCAAAGAGCAAGCATAGTCCAACAACAAAGGGCTAGATGGCACGATAAATATATCAAAGAAAAGAAATTTAAAGAAGGTGACTGGGCACTCTTGTTTGATTTTCAAACCCATTGGCTTGGGCCATATGAAATTGAGAAAATCTTATAAAATGGAGCAATAAAGATCAGAACAATAGATGAAGAGAAGGTATCATTTCTTGTAAATGGGCACAGGCTGAAATTGTATCATAAACCACTTTCAAGAGAAGAATTTGTCAGAAAATTCCAAGATAACATTGATATGAAGTTAGTGAAGAATAATCCTTCTTCTTCACTAACTTAGTTTGTAATTTTCTTCAATGATTTAAAAAATAAAAAATAAAAAAATGAAAATAATAATAAAAATAAAATAATAATAATAATAATAATAATAATAAGTATAAATATGAAAACCAATCAATGATTGGCATATTTATGCAGAAAGTGCACGGTGAAAATCAGAATTTTGTTGACACCCTATACTTTCAATTTTTCTTTTTCTACAACTAAATATTCATAAAATCATGAAAACCAATCAATGATTGGCATATTTATGCAGAAAGTGCAGGGTGAAAATCAGAATTTTTCTGACACCCTATACTTTCAATTGTTCTTTGTCTGCAACTAAATATTCATAAAATCACAAGTTACAGGTCCATTTTTCACTCCATACTTCACTTCATTCATATTTCATTCCATCCCATACTCATATTTAATTCCATTTCATGCTTCCATTTCATTCCATTCCATACCCATGTTCCATTTCATTCCATTCCATATCCATATTTCATAATCTTTTGAACAGGTACATTCTATAGCTGTCTTTTCTATAGCCAATTCTGTCCTGCAACTAATCTGACTCTGCAGCCTACTTCAATCCATTTCATTCCATTCCATACTCATGTTCCATCTCATTCCATTCCATATCCATATTTCATAATCTTTTGAACAGGTACATTCTGCAGCTGTCTTTTCTGTAGCCAATTCTATTCTGCAGCAAATCTGACTCTGCAGCCTACTTCAATAAAACAAAGGATGATAATAAAAGGAGACTATGGAGCTTATAAGATAAAAATTTCACAAATAAAGGAAAAATACAACAACCAACAAAGTCAAAAAGGTCTGAGGTAAATTGTGCAAAGTTATTTTGATAGCAAAAATATAAAAACATGAAAAAGATACAATATGCTTAATCATATGTCTCCTAAGTAAATCTATCATTCAAATTGATTTTACTTCATCATAAAACACCTCGACCATATCCCTTACCCTATGCTCCATAACGGTTCATCATTAATTAAATGACTAATGGTCAGAATCTTAGATGTGACCTATTAGGCCACGTCTTTAAATGATCGTATCATTTAGTTATGATTCTGAAGATCATCATAAATCTCTTCGTAGCTATTTCATTCTATATCAAACCCTCAACATTTTTCATCATTTGCCCATCACCTTGTTCATTCGCCACCTCATTCACTTAGTACCATTACATTCTGCAGTCAGTTCATCTGCAAGAACAGAGAGTCATTTTAAGGGCGAGACATCCTTCAGCAACTACTCTTTCTTTAGACACAAGATAAGAAATAGAGCATCAGACCCTTCAGCTCAGAAAAGGAAGTAATCTGTACAGAGAAGAAATGGGATTAATTGTGAGAACAAAACCAGTTGGAGTCAAATACTTAAAAGGATACCCACAAGTTAAAGGGCTATTATAGCAAGTTGGGTGGTTGAGTTTTGTAGCAAAACTCAATGGGTTCCATAAAGAAATTAAAAAATCATTTGCTAGATCATTTGATGGATCAAAAGTGGAAATTGGAGACATTAAGCTTACCATAACAGAGTCAATTGTAGCTGAAGCCACATAATTGCCAAGACAAGGAGAACAGTGGTTCAAGAATAAGGAGTTTCATAATGAGTCTTGGAAACAAATGCTGAAGAATCCAGGTATGGACATTATAGTATTTAGAAAAGGAATTCCAAGCACAGCTTTAAAAAGTAAATGGAGAAACACGTTATTAATTTTGCAAAAATTTATAACATGTGAAGGTAGATTTGGTACAATGTATGTTTATCATATCAGGCTGTTGATGAATTTCTTAAATGATGGAGAAATAAATCTACCTTTATTCTTCCGTAATAGCTTGAGAAGAATGGATTCCAATGTTCAGAGAAGAGTCCAATTTATAGAAACTAATTTATACCACCATGGTTTAGTCAAAGTTCTGATTGAATTCCATTTGAAGAAAATAGGAGATAACTGGGAAGAGTTTCTTTTAATAAATCATTTTCAAGAGCTAAAGGAAACATCATCTAAAGAAGAGACTGCTAGAAGAAGCAAGAGAAGAAAAAATGATAAAGTTGTTGAAAATAAACATAATACATCATCACAAGAAGAGAGTGAAGAATTGATTTCTGAAAAGTTGACAAAAATTAGAAAACAGATTAACGTCAAGAGAAAAGAGAAGATGACAAGAGAATATACTGATGAAGAAAATGAAAATCCACCAAAATTAAGGAGAATTTCTAGACCCAAAGTGATAATGAAAAAGACATTGGTTAAGAATAAAGGAGTTACAAATATTGAAGATGAAGAAACTCTAGTTCAAACACAAATTGACAGATCTCCTTTACATCAGTTTGAAGAAGACCCTAACAGAGGAACTCTTGATATAGACCCAGCTCAATAGCAAATTTATGATTATGTGGAATCTCTGGAAAGAAAGGCCTCAAAAAATAAAGAAAGATCCTTCAATCCACAAGAACCTCCAATAGAAACCCTGAGAAAAGATAATTATGAATTGGAGATACTGAATGGACATATCAAGAATGAGAATGAAATCTTGAGAGAACAAGTTAAATTGAAGAATGCTATGAATGATACTGTCACTCTGCAATTGGGTACACTGCATCAAGAAAACAGGAAGCTAAAGAAGAGAAATAAGAAACTGAACAGGGCCCTCATAAATCTGAGGTTCAAATTATTCATGAGAAAGCCCAGAATGACACTGACCACCAAAAGAAGCAGAAAGATAAGGCTGGATTTTCTAGCAGAGGTTTCAGAGCACATGGAATAAAGTTTTGATGGAATTGCATGAGGACATACAAGAGTTTTGTAGTGGGGGTATGTTGAGCCCTAAAATTGTCTTCTCTGTTGCAGACCTTCACTTCATTTCATCATTTCTTTATCATTTCATAAGCCTAAAAATCAATGAAGAATGATTAATATTGCTTAAAGGTTACATACAATTGATTAACATGTTGTATTTTCGTGATTTTTTTTGTTTTAATAATTTTGAACAATTTAGCCATAGAATACAGGAATTCTGTAGCCAGTCAAACATTCCACAGCTATTTTTGTGTTTAAGTATGATGAAGGTGTCAATTGGAGAAAAGCGTACATGTGTAGTTCTCAAATCTTCCTTACATGATTCCTTCATAACCACGAGGATTGAATTGACAACTGCAAGTGTGTAATCCAATGGTCAAAGCAAGAGTCAAAGAAACTGTTTTCTACAGGAATTAGGACTCCTGATTTGCTTTGCAGCAAACCACGAGTCTCAAAAGAGTCTCAATTCAATTTTGATTAGAATATTACACTTGTACCTATTTTTGTTCGACATTAGTTATGAAATTGTATATAAATTAAGCTCTGTAGAACCAAGAAAGGACAGTTGATAACTCATTCAGAATCACAGTGATACTCTATTTTTCAAGCACTATTTTAATAAAAAGAGATTAGCCTTGATGTTGTTCCGATTACAATGTTAAGGATCTAAAGGATTACACCGAATTGGTAGCAGAGGGCCCCTGCTATTCGAGAAGGTTTCATGCGTTTTCTAGCTAAGTTTATTTTAGTTTCTGTTTAGCATCTCTGTACTTTTTACTGCTTTCATAATTTGCAATTATTGTATCCAATTGAGTAAGTTCTATTAATGAATGGATAGTGAATCATAGGTGCAATAATTGTTTAGGTTTGATTTCTGTTATTTCTTTCATAATTTGCAATTGCTGGATCAAACTAAGTAAAAGCTATTAAATAATAGATAAGTGACTTATAAGAACAGTTATTGCCTAGGTTTCATTTCTTGTCTTTCATAGTTAACAGTTACTGTGCTCGACCAAGTAAATACCATTTAAATCTTAAATTAAAATGGTTAGTGACTTATAGATACAGTAATTGTCCAACATTTTATTTCATGTCATAGGAGATCCTCATTACACTACACTTAATATTTTTCAAAAACTCTTCCAATAAATCTCAATTGAATGAATTGAATTCAGTTGTAATGTTTGAGTTATTAGTTGTTTCAGTATTTTATTTCATGTCATAGGAGATCCTCATTACACTACACTTAGTCTTTTTCAAAATCTCTTCCAATAAATCTCAATTGAATGAATTGTATTCAGTTGTAATGTTTGAGTTATTAGTTGTTTAAGTGTTTTATTTCATGTCATAGGAGATCCTCATTACACTACACTTAATCTTTTTTCAAAAGCTCTTCCAATAAATCTTAATTAAATGAATTGGATTCAGTTGTAATGTTTGAGTTATTAGTGTTTTCATTTCTTGAATTTTCAATTAAGCTGCAATATCCATGGATTATGATTTCTAGCTCTCATAATTTCTTAATTAGAAAATAGACAAGTAAAACTCTGCTTTAAATTCATTTAACAACATTTCCTTTTTCCTTCATTTTTAAATAGATTTTATCTCATATTTCTAATTTAGAATAGAATACTAAGGATCAAAATATAAAGACTCCCAAAACATCAACAAAACCTTGAAACAACGAATTAGGAAAAAGGGACACTTAGGCACATACAATGCATTACACTTCATTAGTTTACTAGCCCTGGTGGATAATTTATGTTAACAATTTAGGACACTAAATTGACTAAAAATTCACCATGCCATTGTTTAACATCGTATCAGAGCGGGCGATTGTTGTCCCTGCCCCAACCAGCTAAATTTTAACTTCACACTGCATTACTCCATTGAAAGTGCTGGTGTTTGAGCATAAAATTTTGGTAGAGTGTGGTGTAGTGAGAATTTTACCTGGTCCGTTTTCCAACCGCGCTCTCTCAACACAAAGGTTCTTTGTGCATTCCTCTCCCATTTCGCATTCCTCTCCCACTGTGACCTCTCCATTGCGTTAAACATTCATCTATCAACATTCCTCTCTAGGGTCAGTTATTTCTCGGTCTTCTAGTTGCATTCTGGACACAATCAATGAATACACTTACTGTCGGTTCTTCACCTCCCCACGTCACTTATACACTGTGGTCTGACACTGCTACACCGTGAGCATGATAACCCTTTGTTCCAAGTGACAAAAGCAATGCTTCTTGGCCAAAGGCCATTTCACAGTTCATTGTATAAACTTTGGGCTTCGCATACGCTATCATATCTGCAATAGCATATTATAACTCTGTCTCAAATGTGATGGACTCGTTCTTTTCATTTTTTGTTCCCAGGAAGGGTGAATTATTGAAACTTAGGAGAGAAACACTATGAGTGATTCCCAAAGTGAGCGATGCAAACATGGAAGTGTTTTATTAAATGTCACAGTGAGTTTTTTATGGCGCATATCTACTAATTCATTGGAATTCGTTGAACTAGTATATCCATTGAAGTGTTTATGATATAAAAAAAAAATCGTTGTGGTGTATTGTTGATTGAATGAGTTTGTATCAGTGGCTTCTGGCCTCCTCTATCTACCCGCACCGACACTCACAGTGTTTCCCACCATTCCCATGTTGTCCGACTCCATCGTAGACCTCCTCCCGCACACAAAGTTATCTTTCTTTTTTCTCTCTCATCCTAGCACTCCATGTCTACTCCTTGACTGTTGGTTTACCATACAAATAATTAAGAGAATTTTGGCTTTTGGAGAAGCTTAATGTGCTTTGGTAACGTCCTACATGGAGGCACCTTTAAATACTGGGTCCTAGAGGTCTGCTTCATTTAAGTACATTTCCTGGAAGTCTACATTTCATGGAAGACTAAGATACTATGATTATGACATAAGTGAAGTAGCTCTGTCCCCTCATGCTTTGACTCCCTCCACCTGCGTGAGCCGGCATCAACTTACGGACTGCTCACTACGTGACTCCTCACTACACTCAACCTCACCCTCCCTTCACTCTCCTCGTGCTGCCAACTCCTCCCCCATCAGCACTCCTCCCCCTCACCTCCTCCCCCATCTCTCACCTAGGATACCCCTCCCACTCCCTCACATCCCGTCCCCTCATCTTCCCTCTTTCTCATCTTCTGTTAGCTCCTCGGATCCCCTACTTCGACACCCATCCACTCCTTGTTGATGCCCCTCTGTGGCTCTCTGTCGCCCCCCTACCACCTCCATTGACCTCCCTCTCGTAGCAGCTGTTGGGTGCTAGTTTTGCACACTTTTCCTACATTTTTTCCGTATTTTTCCTCATGACTATAACCAATGGGACTATCTTTGCCTCTTTTTCCTACCTTTCTAACCTATCTTGTGTTGTTTCACCTTATTTTCATTACTCTACCATTTCTTCAATTAGTATGATATATCATGCCTTTTTATGGATAATTGAGGATGAATGTTTGGAGAAGATCTATGGTTTTTGTGTTGTCTTTCCAGATGTCATTTGTAGCACCAAATATCCCAAGAACGAGGTACACAAGAGAAGTTAAGGGTGTTTTTTTATAGCGAGCGATGTTGTTACACCTTGTTGTTAGAGAATCACTAGAAAAATATTGTTAGACTCTACTGTTAGAGACCTGCTAGCCAACTGCTGATACAGTTGTACCACTGACTGGATCTCGTCAACACCTATTGTTGACATGTCGCTTAGTTGTTACACTACAGCTGTGGTTTTATTGCAATAGTTGTAGAAGTTTTTTAGCATTGTATTTTTGTAATATCCCAAAATAGGGAATTTCTACACTATTGGGAATATCTTAAGATATTCCAAATGTGGAGCAACAACAATATGTAAACGCACCAATGGAATACCAGTGATACATTAACACATAGAGTGCCAGAAGATCCAAATAGACATCATATTATATCATAGAAGCATAAGATATACAAATCCTTGAGGAAATAATCACTCAAGCTAGGCAATACAAGCCTCAAGAAACATGTACATGAAAATATGAAGGACAATGCTACATGAAGAAAGCCCAAGGCTATGACTACGCAGTATATGAGAAATAAATACTGAAAAATGATGTCAATACATAGATATATCAACATACAGATCATACAACATGGGGAGCAAAGATAAACACTCCCGAAGGCAATTTCTAGACAATCCTGGAAGGATTGGCTGAAATATGAAAAACTACCAAAATGTCGGAGTTGCGAGGTAGCAGATGCAACTCAAAAACTGGAAATGGATGGAGATAGCTGAATATGCTGGATATTATACATAAATATCATCCAAAGGATCCTTCAGGTGAAAGGCTGATCCAATCACTGAAGATCACCCCCTCTAAACTAGCAATGCAAACCCCCACTGCAAAGATACTCAGAAATAATGCAGTCAAGGAGATTGACTGCGTTGTAGGAGATGGGAAGTGCTTCGCCTAATGCCAAATATGTTCACTCAGCTCCTGAATATTCGTCACTGACCTCCCAGAGGAATAGAATTTCCCTCCTCTGAAAGATAAGACAAGGAAATAGTGTTTTGGAACTCTCCACTGCAACACAACATTTCATGCTACAGGAATAACGTTGTAGCTAAAGGAGGTGGCTTGGCCTTGGGCCTAAAATGTTGAGAATGAAGTAAAATCCCTCAATATTCCTCTGAAGAAGGGAGAGGATTCCTAAACAGGAAATCCCTTACGCTAAGCAGCACAACAATCTCAGTTAAACAACTAAAGATATCAAATAATCATGCAGACCAAATTCTATACTCAATAACATATCCATCTATGGTTGCTTTGTCCTCCCTTTATTCAAATGAAAGCATTCTTGCCTTGGCCCCCACACATTAGGGTTTCCTCCACCAAATGATCTCTCCCCCATTCGCAGTACGATGTCTTTCAAGGTGATCCACTCCCTCTATGGCAACGTATTTGACTTGGTCAAACTTGACCTTGTCCTCATGCATTTGCCCCTTTTCACACTTGAGGGTGCAAAATGTAGCTACTCTGATGATCCCTGTCACACTATGAGGGATTTTATTTCTACTCATGGGCCTCCTTACCCATCTATTCACCTCCTAGATGATATAAGCAAAATTAATGTTCCAATTAGCTTCATGCTAATTTAAAAACAATTACAGTCCTCCCCTCCCAAATGTTGCTTGTCCTCAAGCAACTGCAAGGATAGAACTGAAGGGCCTTCTTGAGGCATGAGGGATGATATGGATTTGGATCTACCATCCCCATATGAATCTCCCATCCCCAATAAATCAAACAAAATGAGTTACCCTCCAACATGGCAACTCCTGAAAGTATTCCTCCACCTTTGGATCATGCAAAGTAGGTGGGCTAAAAATATGATCATGGCAGACAAGGTAGTCTACCCCACACTGTCCTTCTCTCCAATCATGATAAGTGTAGAGCATATGCTAATCGTGGGCTGCAATAGGATTTCCCTGAAGTGGAAAAATGAAGAACAATCCTCCAAGGATCTCCTCTCCATCATTGAAGAACAAGTTGACCCAAAAAATCTCATCCATGATGAATAGGACATGATCATCATAGGGTATCCAAATGAGGAGTTTGCTAAATTTTTTACATGATGCTGCATGATACAAAAAATTTCTCAAGTGGACACAACACATTCTCTCCCACTGCAACTTCAGAAAATAGCATGGCAAGTGGTGTTTTAACAAATGGCTGGTTGTGTGAATCATCACATCTACTAGTGAATAGTAAATGAGTGAATGTGCCAACTGAGCATACAAGAAATAATAAAACACTTGCCCATGGTTAAACAAAAAATGGTTGTCTCCATCATAATAGTTGGCAAAATTTTGTTTATGGGGCTCATCAATAAACTTGCCCTCTTGTGGAGCAATGCACTGTATGATGATGGTAAGAAGATGCAAGTATTGTGTTACATAATAAATAGATGTAAAAACAACATTCTCACCATGTGCTAAAAGTAAATTGATGCATGAATACATGAATAAGTTCATGCTCCAAAGGAAAAATGTTGTTGTCCTATGCAAATAGGCTCCTGCCAACCCATAGCTCAATTATTTGACATGATTATTGTCAAAGATTCCTCCAATAATGTTGCTGCAAATATGGAATTCCTTCCAAAATGGAAGTACTTCCTGATCATCAAAGGCCAAGGGGTATCCCCTTTGCACCATGATAGTGCCATCCCCTACTCCTGCAACACCATCTAATATGTGAGAGAAAATCTATCCTTTCTCTCTCAAGTACAACCCAAGCAACAAAAATGTTTGTTGCCTCCTCATGCTCCCATCATACAAATCATCTGATGAAGACATAATGAATGATATGAAGATCACGTCAACATCATGAATCCATATTCTTTGCTGCTCAATGATTCAAGAATCCTTCCACATCTCCACATCTCCTCCATCCCCATACCCTTAGGAAGAGTGTATGCTAAGTGATGGCCAAACTCCTTCAAGAGTAACCAGCGCAACCAAGCCTCCTGCTGCCTGGTGTCATAGATATGAAAGTGGTTTACTATCCTCTTGCTCTTCATCCACTCAATCATTTGTGGATGTCTCTTTCCATCCCCCTTCTTGGTACTCCTCCCATGAGAGCTACCATCCTCCCAAATCAGATTTTTCTCCTTGCATTTCATGGGATATTGAAATGCATTCTTCTCAAGGATCAAGTTGATCCCATAAGGACCCAAATAGGTGGTAGGGAAAAACCTACCATCATGATGTGTAGGGCTCAAGAAATGTCCAACACAAACATAAGAGATGTTATCCATCCTAAGATGTCCATCATCTATCTTCTCCTCCTTGAATCCATAAATATCCAAGTGTGAGAAGGGAAGAACCTCCTCAAACTGTTAAAGAACTTTTCACTCTAGGATGTGTTGAAGTGCACCTCCAATGAAATCTCTCCATGAGATCTCCTCCTCTGCATGGCCTTCCAAAACCAAAGAGGCCTTGGATCTGTTGCAAGTAAAAGTCTCTCTTTGATCTGTGGCATGCTCATTGAGCGAGTGTCATCTAGAGAGGAGAAAGAGTTTCTTATCTCCAGATGTCTACTCCCTCTTACTGCTTCCTTCATGGCTTCCTGAATGAAGCTACCATTTGAATGATTACATGAGGAATGGTTCCTCTTTTCTCCATCACTTCTCTTTTACAGCATAGTGCAATTCTGCTGCTCTAAATCAACAACATGCAATGATGTAGACCCATCCATAATGTTTGTTGAAATGATAAGAGATGGAAATTCCGGCATACCTTTGGAAATATTGGAAGCATCTTGTATGTATGTAAGGGTTTCCTCCTCCAATGTGTTGGCTTCCCCAACTGTTGAAGATGAAGGCTGCTCCTCCATAACTGTGACAATGCTGGTATATGCCTCTTCAACTTGTGGTGAGGGCTCCTCCCTCCTTTAGCCAAATCTTCTGATCATCCTTTGAGAAAACTCAGCAAGAGTAGGTACCCTTGCATGGCTCCAATGGCTGAACCAACAAGTATTTGCTTCACCTTCAAGGTGCGACGCTACAATTTCTACAGTATTTCTATCTACTACAGGATGTAGTAGCAAGAAAGCCTCTAGCTTCATCACCCAAGCCTCTGTTGCACATGTGAATGATCCATAAAAAGTGGACAATAGAAATCTATTTCCTCTCATCATCCCATAGTTGTAGGGTCTTCTCTCTTCCTTCAGCTGAATAAATTGTGGTAAATCTAGGGTCTCTTTGAAGGCTCTAGGTTTAGCTCAGTATTCAACAAGGTATTCACTTATAACTTTAGATTTCAAGTGTTCTTCATGCTTCATGTCTTCTTCTATTTTAGAATAGGAAGTGCATGGTCCTTCCTCTTCTCCTTCTTCCATCTTCTTAACGTCCTTGGAGAGGTCCTTTCTAGATCTGAAAACTGATGAGAGAAAGCTCATCCTCTTCATCATCTTGATCTCATCTATCTTCTTATGGCTGAAACTCACAGGCTGAGCCGAAGATCATGCTTTCATACCACATTAATATCCCCAAATAGGGAATTTCTACACTATTTGTAATATCTTAAGATATTCCAAATGTGGAGCAACATCAATATGTAAACACACCAATGGAATAGCAATGATACATTAACACATAGAGTGCCAGAAGATCCAAATAACCATCATATTATATCATAGCAGCATAAGATATACAAATCCTTGAGGAAACAATCACTCAATCTAGGCAATACAAGCCTCAAGAAACATGTACATGAAAATATGAAGGACACTGCTACATGAAGAAATCCCAAGGCTATGACTGCATAGTCTATGAGAAATAGTTGCTAAAAAATGATGTAAATAAATAAATATATCAATATACAGCTCATACAACATAGGGAGCAAAGATAAAATCTCCCAAAGGCAATTTATAGACAATCCTGGAAGGATTGGCTGAAATATGCAAAACTACCAAAATGTCAGAGTTGCAGGGTAGCAACTGCAACTCAAAAACTGGAAATGGATGGAGATAGCTGAAGATGATGCATATGATACATAAATCTCATCCAAAGGATCCTTCAGGTGAAAGGCTGATCCAATCACTGAAGATCTCACCCTCCAAACTAGCAATGCAAACCCCCATTGCAAATATACTCAGAAATAATGCAGTCAAGGAGATGGACTGCGCTGTAGGAGATGGGAAGTGCTTGGCGTGATGCCAAAGATGTGCAATCAGCTCCTGAAACTTCCTCACTGACCTACGAGAGGAACAGAAGCTCCCTCCTCTGAAAGATAAGTCAAGGAAATGTTGTTGTGGAACCCTCCACTGCAACACCCTGCAACACAATGTTTCCTGCTACAGGAATAACGATGTAGCTGAAGGAGGTGGCTTGGACATGAGCCTGAAATTTGGAGAATGAACTAAAATCCATCAAGAGGCCTCTCAAGAAGGGAGAAGGATTCCTAAACAGGAAATCACTTGTGCTAAGCAGCACAACAATCTCAGTTAAACAACCAAAGATAACAAATAGTCATGTAGACCAAATTCTATACTCAATAACATATCCATCTATGGTTGCCTTGTCCTCCCTTTATAGAAATGAAAACCTTCTTTCCTTGGCCCCCACACATTAGGGTTTCCTCCACCAAATGATCTCTCCCCCATTCACACTGTGTTGTCTTTCATGGTGATCCAATCCCTCTATGGCAGCGTTGTTGACTTGGTCAAACTTGACCTTGTCCTCATGCATTTGCCCCTTTTCACACTTGAGGGTGCAAAATGTAGCTACTTTGATGACCCCTTTCACACTATGAGGGATTTTATTTCTACTCATGGTCCTCCTTACCCATTTATTCACCTCCTAGATGATATAAGCAAAATTAATGTTCCAATTAGCTTCATGCTAATTTTGGGAACATTACAATTTTTGGATAACAACCTATGGGTGGTTTTGATTGTAAACTATAATTTTCTAGTCAAAATTTTAATAAGAAGTGGTTATAGCCATGTGTATTATATTTTGATCAGCATGAGAATCATAAGATTCTCATGACTAATCTATCCCTTGACTTTATGAGATGTAACCACTATATATTTCTCGACCCTAGAGGTTGAAAGGTTAGCGGAGAACAACATTATTTTTGCTCTCTAATTTTTCTAATATTAATACAGATTATCCTATTATTGTTGTTACATGCGTTATTCAATTTTGTTTCGGTTAAGTTCTTTCTCTACCTACACCCTGCTAGGAAGGAAGGGCCCTCCTTCTTAGCAAGGATTGCAATGATTAAGGTAGTTGTGTATATGTGTTTATATTTTGGTTTATGTATCAGTAGAGTGTTGTTTCTATTGTTTGAGTTGTGAATATATCTGCTTCAATTTCAATACTTTTTATGTTGTTACACAAATGATATTAGAGACACTAGCTGGATACTTGTTGTGTGGCGTGCTAGAACAGATTAACTGAAGTGTGATTCCAGACTTGTAGATCATTTTATTTTTTCATGAGTGATTTACTTCCAAAATTTACTTTAGCAATGATTTCTTTTAATTGGAATTGCTTCTGGTTGAGTGTATCGACATAGGCAGTGCAGCTGTCATTGAAATAAAGACGTCCCTAGATTGATAATTTATGTGTACTGTTTTAGTCATTTAATAGTGATTAATACAACCCAACATTTTGGCATCATTGTCGGGGATGGCATGGACGATCCAATCAATTAGAGTTGTTTCTTAGAAGTGCAATTTGCGTGTGGTTTTAGAGTGTCTCCAGTGACACAATTGTCGGGCAGTACGATGAGAGGTAAGACCTTGTGCATCGCTCTAACGAACTTGAGCAGGATCACAAATGTCTTGCTGGGACACTTAGGAGAGTGAATTTCTGAGCATTTTTTTTTTCTTAGAGTGTCTCTAGTGACACAATTTCTATGCGGTAAGACGAGAGGTAAGAACCTATGCATTTCTCTAATGAACTTGAGTGGGCTCACCAATGTCTTGTTGGCACAGTTAGGAGTTGAATCTTTGGGTGTTCTTCTAGGGTGTCTTTAGCTATACATTCATTGGGCGGTAAGACAAGAGGTAAGAACCTGCGCATCGCTCTAACGAACTTGAGCGGGCTCACTATTGTAGAAACTGAAGCACTTATAGGATGAATTGATACAAATAGGGCCCATGTGTTCTGGTAGGACAACATCAAAATCTACAAACTCTCCCCACTCTACTGACTACAGGAAAGACGGATCGTAAGAAGGAAAAAAAGAGTGCAGATTTGGGAAGAAAGACATTCTTTGGAGATCTGATCTCAAGGGAAGAAAAGGAACAGTCCATGTCATACAGAGATAATAGGAAGACAGGACCATATAAAGCAGCTACCACACCAAATTATGGGCCATAGGTGTCTTTCGTGTCTCGACCTCACCACCCTTCAAACAACATATCCACTCCTAATATCAAGATTCCAGATTCAAAACAACAGTGGAGAATCATTGATCAGGATATGAAAATTGAAGGACATAGAGAGACCAGTGGGGAGCATCAGGGACCTGAGGCACAACATTTAATTGATCATCATTTGGACGCTGGTAGTGCTGTTAAACAACTATTCCTGGAGCAACCTCATCCTTTTATTTGTCAATCTATAGTACACTTTGAGGTCAGTTCATCCCATCAGGAAGAATCAGCTATGGGGGACGAGAATCTCAAGACAGATAGCTCTATTAATTTTGAATTCCCAATAGTAGTAACACGGGATGAGGCTCCTATGAAAAATATTGCTTTATCATCCCTACCATCCTTTCAAGGCATGTTTGTTGAAGACCCTGATACTTTTCTATTTGAATTCGATGTGTTATGTAGAGGTTATGACTAAAATTCCAATGCCTAGAAGCTAAAATTATTCCTTACTACTCTGAAAGGAGTAGAAATAATATGGTTCATGAGACTGGGTGCCAGCACGATTCAAACTGGGAATGACATGACAGAGAGACCTTCCTCTTTAAGTATCAGGATTACTATCGAACCAGGGATTTGAAGGATGAGATTTTTAGAATTGCACAGAAGGAGGAGGAAAGCCTAGAAGACTATATGGAGCGATTTCACTACAATTTTCAAAGGTCTAAGTTCAGTAACTTATATCTGGAAATTATAAAGCCAATATTTTTAAGAGGTATAAGAGATGATTATCTGGAGCATCTTAAACTATTGGGAAAAGGAGACATATTGCAAGAACTGCTTGATTAAATAATGAAGCTTTGCCTCCGTAGCTCAAGAGGATTGATCAAAGGGAAAGTATAGTTCGGGATCCTTCAGCTCGGATACAAAATACCATGAGTGGAGGAGTAACTAGAGAAGAGATCGGGAACTTATTTGAGGATTTTAAAACCAACCTTCTTAGCACTCTCTCTGCCCATATAAGTACGGTACAATTCAAGAAAGCACAAGCAAAAGTTGAAGCAACCTTAGCAATATTCTATCCTTGATGTAAAACGAAACATTTGGAAAGAGAATGTGGACTAAATAGTGTCATTCTGTGTAACATCTGTGAGTTACCGCATTCTACAAATCAGTGTCTTGAATTTACCAGACTGAAGGTTGTACTTCAAGAATCAAGCGAGGATGTTCAATATTCTTATTTCATTGGATCAAAGAGACCATGGCAGTTGTGACCTACAGGTATGCCTTCATATTTTTCCTCTTTTTATCCTTGGAATAATTTTTATAATAGTCAGCAATATCCATGGAAGTATCCTACTCCTTCCTCAACAAAATTCCCTTCACCATGGAACCAGTGGTCATCTCCTCCACCAATGTAATATCCTCCATCACAACCAAATCCTTGGGGTCAGAACTAGAGAAGTAATGGCCAGGGTCCAGTACCCCCTCCAATACAATAAAGCATCAGCAGTTACAACTTCCTTCTATTCAAAATCCCACACCTTATGTCCAACCCCAATTATTGGTGCAACCTAACCCTAATCAAATAATAAGGCCGCCTAGAGCATGGATGCTCTGGTTACGCTTCAGATTTATCTTATTACTCCTATTGGTCTTAACAAGGTTTAACTTTGATCAGGAAATGTCATCAGATCTGAGCATACTCCCACTATTACCGAAGAATGTGAGTCACCTAGAAGGGACATGGGCGATTCTGAGGCAGTTGTTACACATGTAACAACTGATACAACACCTGCTGTTACATCTATAGCAGCCAACTCAGGAGGATATGCTGGTTCTACAACAACCAATCCAAGCAAGGCTAGTGCATCTCTGATAGCTGACTCACCTATTAGCATTCAAAATCCTCCATACCCTCAACGATTATCTAAAACTGGGCTGGTCTCACAACCTAAATCCAAATTCCTCAAGGAACTGCAAAATTTGTATGTGCGGATTTCGTTGTTACAAGCTCTTAAATAAGTACCCATGTATGCTAAAACAGTGAGGGATCTATGCATCAAAAGACATGGAAGGAAACCTAAAGACCCTACTACTATCCATGTCGCGGGGAAATTGTCCGATCTTATGATTGATCAGTCTTTGTTGACTAAATATAATGACCTAGGGAACCCTACAGTGACTGTCCATATTGACAATCAGCCTATAAAAATTACTTTTATTGATCTAGGGGAAGCTATTAATGTCATGAGTAAATACCTTTTCATCTCTCTAGGACTTCATGGACTTAGACCTACACCCACAATGCTTGAATTAGCAGATAGGTCCTGTGTCAAGCTCGAGGGAATGATAGAATATGTGGTTATCACTGTAGCTTTCTGGAACTATCTAGCTGAATTTCTCATTTTACAAACCATATCAAACTTGGGGGTCATCCTTTAATCTTTGGAAGACTGTGGCTGGCCATTACAGACACATATATCAGATGTAGTCCCAGATCTATGGTGATCTCAGATGGGTAGGCCATTCAGAACCTGAACCTTTATCCCCTAGCAAAACGTCATATGTATTCAAGTATTCCCTGATGGGAAGAATTTGCACCTGAATCTAATCTTTCCCTACCTCTTCTCACGCTTGGAAAAGCATAATACTTTAAGGATGAAACAAAGGACGATATCATTAATGGTTATATTAGTAATTCGCTCTTTGTTGCCTCCATTAGAGATTTGGGAGAAGAAGATGAGGTAGATGATGCAATTATTGAACATTTGAAAACAAGTCCACATACTATCAGCAGTCCCATTGAAATCGAACCTGGGAAATGTTTAAACATCAATACTAACCTGACTTCTGAACAAAACAAATTGTTGATACAGTTGTTACATAAATACAAAAATTCATTTGCATGGGACTATACATATATGAAAGGAATCCATCCTGGCCTATGAAATCACTGCATTTATATTAAAGAGAACTGCAAACCAGTTAGACAACTGCAGTGCCGAATGAACCCACACTTAAGGAGATAGTGAAAGAAGAATTGCAGAAACTCCTTAATGCTAATTTCATCTACCCCATATTTGACAGCCAGTGGGTGTCTCCGCTTGTCATAGTATCGAAAAATAACGGTAAATGGAGATTCTGTGTTGAATATACAGAGCTTAACAAGGCCACTCAAAAGGAGCATTTTCCTTTACCATTCATTGATCGGGTCTTGGATACTCTTTCTGGAAAAAAAAAATTCTTTTCATTTCTAGATGGGTTTAGTGGCTAATCAAATATAGATTGTCCCAGAAGACCAAGATAAGGAAACCTTCACTTTCCCATGGGGTACTTTTGCACACAGAGTCCTTCCCTTTGGCCTCTGTAATGCACCAGCAACCTTTCAAAGGGAAATATTGAGTATTTTTTCTGATATTTTGAATGACTCCCTTGAAATCTTTATGGATGATTTTACACCCTACAAGGATTCCTTTGGGACAACATTAGCTAACTTGGAAAAAGTGCTGGAAAGTTGTGAACAAACTAATGTTGCTCTGAGCATAGAGAAATGCCACATGATGATGACCGAGGGAATTGTGCTGCTACATTCCATTTTCGCAGATGGAATCAAGGTAGATCCTACAAAAATTGAGGTAATCTCGAAAATATCGACCCCTAAGAATCCAAAAGAGGTACGTATTTTTTTGGGACATGCAGGATACTATAGGAGATTTATATAGAAATTTTCAAAGATTGCATCTCCTCTATTTTCATTACTCATGAGAGATGCAGAATTTGTGTGGACAGGGAAGTGTGAGCAACCCTTTTTAAAGTTGAAAAACTGTGTAACAACTGCACCTGTTTTACGAGGACCAAACTTGGAATTGCCATTTCATATTTCTACAGATGCATCTGACATGGTTGTGGGTGTTGTTTTGGGGTAGCTGAAGGAGAAGAAACCTTATGCCATTTATTACATCTTTAAGAACTTAACTCCAGCAGAACTCAACTACACTATTACTGACAAGGAATTCCTAGCAGTAGTGCATGCTATGAACAAATTTCGACACTACATCACCAGGTACCAAGTATTTGTACACACTGATCATGCTACAATTCAATTTTTGATGAACAAGCTTGTTACTAATGCTAGAGTTACATGATGGTTATTGTTGTTACAAGAATTTGATATTACTATTTTAGATAAACCCAGAAAACATAATGTAGTTGATGATTTTATTTATAGATTAACTATAAGTGATGACTGCACTATCACTGAGGATTCTTTTCTAGATGAATATCTTTTTTCCATTTCTACTCACTCACCATGGCATGCAGATATAGCCAATTACGTTGCTGCAGGAAAATTGCCACACCAATTGTCTTCCAAGGAAAGGAAGAAGATTATACAGCAGAGTGCTACCTACTCCTGGATAGAAGGCAATCTCTATCACACCGGGACAGATTTTCAGATTAGGCATTGTGTTAGAGAAGATGAGGTATTTGAGATATTCAAGGCTTGTCATGAGGAAGTTTGTGGAGGACACTTTGTTGACAAGAGGACAGGACATAAAGTCCTCTCAATAGGGTATTACTGGCCAACTATATTCCAGGATACCAAGAAGTTTGTGAAAGGATGTGATAGCTTCCAAAGCATGGGCCAGCCTCTCAAATCAAATGAGATGCAATTACAGCCTCAGATAGTGATATAACCATTTGAGAAATGGGCCCTAGACTTTATGGGTCCAATTAATCCTTCATCAAAGAAAAAATCATACATATTGGTCTGCAATTCGGGCTCTTTTGTACGATTCAAGGTTCAAATATTTTAAAGGAAAGCTCTGCACCATATGGCTAGGTCCTTACGAAATGGAAACGGTCTTTGACAATGAGACTATACAATTGGTTACCATCGACAGTGCTAAGAAGTCGTTACTGGTTAATGGGCACCATATAAGGTTATATCATCAACCCAATTCGAAGGAATCATTTCTCAACATTATCGCGGACTCTGATCTTCATGTTATGATAGTAGGGGAATATTCTCCTATGCAGCCTGAAAATTGAAATTCCAATAAATGCAGCAGTTGAAAACCACCTTTGTGGTAGCTATTACACCTGCTTAAAAAAATAAAAAATAAAAAAAAATATAAATAAATAAAATAAAAATAAATAAATAAAACAAAAATAATAAATCTAACTGTGAAAACCTTGTTCCGGGGCGCAGTCAAATAATTGGTAACAATTGAAAACCACTCTTGTGGTGGCTGTTACACCCATATTTTTCTCCCTGAAACATCATCTTCCCTTCCTGATCCATTTTCAAGGATGATGGTATTCATGTAATTTTATTTTCTTTACCAATTTTTCCTAATTATTATTTTTTTTTTGAAGAATAATCTAAGGGTTGTCTTGGTTGTTACACATGTAATAATCGACATCCATGAGCATTGTTTCTTATGTTTCATCCCATAACAACAATAATCATGCTATCCAAATGCAAAAACACGCGCATTGCAAGAAGAACGCCACCAATTCAAAATCTTCCTCCACGTCACCTAAGGTATTTCATTCAAAAGGTAACGTTATCATTTATGATTTGGTGATTAATTGGCAGAAGTAATGATATTCTCGTGATGGTCGTGGGCGGCCGTCACCATTAAGGTGGGGGAGGGGACATGTCTTCAAATAGTTTCAAAAATCCATAGTCATAAAAATCTATCAAATCCGCATGCACCCAATTAATAACACAAATGCTAATGATGACTAAATACAGTTGGAAAAGAGCGTGTGTACTAGATCCCATTACTTTCCATAATGAGACATTTATGAAGATTAGTGTGAGGTATGATTCGGAAATCCATGAAATATGTCACCTCCCATCAACCTCCTCGACTGAAACCTTGCATCCTCATTCCAAACTCGTCAATTGGGATAAGCAGAGATGCCGAGAAGCAGTGAGAAGTGCAGTGATATTACAGTGGGGCTGAGCAATAAGAAGCGAATTCAGAAACAAACAACAAGATGGGTGGAGCAACGGTTAGGCATGAGTCAGATTCTATGGATGCCTTGTAAAATTGTCCAGAAGCCTACCATATATTCAGAGACATCGGATGGATTGAGTATTTCCAGAAGCTAGAAGGCTTAAATGAGGCAGTGGCAATCAAATTTGCTCATAATTTGAACAAAAATTAGACCCGAGTTAGGGGCCTATAAGTTGAGGTGACTGAAGAGGTAATTTCCTGGGTAAATATGTTTCCAGTAGAGGGACGGAGGTGGTTTAACAAAAAAATCAATGACCCCTCCTTGAAAGAAGACTTCTTAGAAGGAGAAGAAAAACTGGAGAAAAAAGGGAGAGGAATTGACGGGTTGTCACTTCCTCATCCTTGGAAATATGCTGCCTGGGTTTAATTAAATATATCACCTGTGAGGGAAGATCCATGATAGTGTTTAAATATCACTTTCCTCTACTTAATCACCTTCGGTACCAATAAAAGATTAATATTCCATTCTACTTGTTAGGGAATATCAAGCACATGGAGGCAATAATAAAGACAAAAACACACCCGGAAGCATGTGTGACCAATCATGGACTCATAAAATTAATCGTGTTGGATTCCCTAAGCTAGCAAGGAAAATTTTGGGAAGAATTCAAGTGAAAGAGGCTGAGGACAAGCTGGGGGAAACATACCACAACTTCAGGAGGAAGTTATGCAGAAGCAGAAACCCACACTCAGCCTGCTAAAGTTAAAATTGGGAAATAACCTACTGATGAACCAATTGGGGGTAGAAGGAAAAAACAAAGTGTGAAAGTAAGAATACCTGCAGAACCTTTGCATATGGTTGGAAAGAAGACAAAATCAGAAGTATTAGAAGAAGACAGGAAACCCTCCTCATTAGGTAAGGATGAAACTCATGTCCTATTTTTAGAACTCAAAAATCTAAGAAAGGAAAATGAGGAATTAAAGCGAAAATTATCGGAGAGGAAGGAAATGCTGGTGCCTATATACACTACATGTTTTCAAGAATTAACAACAGTGGGATATAAGGTTTGTAGAGAAAACATCAGTCCAATGGAAACAAAAACAGAATGGCACGAGGCTGTTACACAAGAACCTGCTGAGGATACTGCAGTTGCACAGTAACGAGAAGTTAAAACAGAGACTCTTGTAATAATTGACCTAGAAGCTAACCCACAAGAACCTGTGGAGGCCACTCCTATTGTAGAAGAAACAATAATGGACACAGAGGATACTCTAGGTCGAAATGAAGGGGCTGACACACAAGAACTCACCGAGGAAGTTTTTGTTACACAAGAACCGGCAACAAATATGGAACAACCCCATTTAGTAGAGGCTGTTACAACCATTATTGATGTGGATATTGAATTCAGAAGAACACAGGGTACCATCTCGGGATGGAGTTTTGAGAAAATCTTGTTAATTTCTGAATTACAAAAGTGGAAACATGAAGCAATCTCCCTTCGGGAGGGGAAAATTTCACTGAAAGAACATCGGAGAGAGATAGACGCCCTTCAGGAAATATGGATGAAAGAAGAGTGGAAGAAAGAATGGGAGAATTATAAGAAGAAGGAAGCCTTGAAGAAACAGGAGGAACAGATGCTGCTGTTATAGTAGCAGGTTTGGGATCTTACCATAGATAAGCAAAATCTTAATGATCTCGCCCTCAATTTTCTGGGTTACAGGTGGCCTTCTCCATCCTATCCTATTTTTCTATGGGAATGTTACTTCCTGTTCCAGATGAAAGCCATTATGGAGGACAGACCCTATTTGTGTTCTTCCACTTGCACTTTTTTAGATGTTTTCTGTGCCTCTGATTTTGATGAGAAAATCCTGTTATGTAATCTATTCTTACACAATATCATTTGTGATCATGTGATTATGCAGATGGTTGTGACAATATTCTCCTATATGGGGGATCTTTAGTTGCGAGTTTTTTTTTCCTTCAAGAAGAATCAAATTGAATGGAATTTGGCCATCAAATCTATGGATGATAATGAGGAGAAGTTGGAATTATGGGTTTAGGTAGAACCAAGATGGGCCACCGAGTTAAGGCAAGAATTTAAGAGAATGTTGAGTACTCCTGGGATTAAAGAACAAACTGCTAGTTATAGAAGAAGAATTGTGAAATTCTGCCTCAATCAATTCTCAATGATGAAGAGCCGAGCTTTGACTGGGTGCTTGAAACACATCGTAGCCAGCAGTGCTGAGCTACTGAAGGGGGACCCTTTCTCACTCCAGAATTTCATGGTGGTTGTTACACATGTACCAGTGTATGCACAGATCATACAATCCCTTGGTGCTTCGTGGCTCGGATTGAGATTCAAGTTTCCTTTGATCTGGCTGCCAATTGAGGATTATCAGAGTAATTATGAATTGAATAACTTTGAGTCAGAGTACTGGGTACAGAAACTGATGGCCAATTATGGGTACAAGTCTATAGACAAAGATACAGCTGGCGCTTATGATCTCACCAATCTGCACCGAAGATATTCCCATGAAAGATGAGTTTTCATGAGGACATGCAAGTATTTCAGTTAGGGGGAGATGTTGGGTGCGAGTTTTGCACACTTTTCCTACATTTGTTTTCGCTATTTTTCCTCATGACTATAGCCAATGGGACTATCTTTGCCTCTTTTTCCCACATTTCTATCCTAACTTGTGTTTTTTCACCTTATTTTCATTAATTTGCGATTTCATAAATTATTATGATATATCATGCCTTTTTTATAACTAATTGAGGATGAATGTTTGGAGATTATCTATGGTCTTTGTTGTGTATTTCCAGATGTAATTTGTAGCACCAAATATCCCGAGCATGAGGTACACAGGAGTAGTTAAGGGTGTGTTTTTATAGCGAGCGATGCTGTTACAGACACGCTGACAAACTGTTGTTACACTTTGCTATTACAGACCCATTGGCGAATTGCTGATACAGTTGTACCGCTGGCTGGATCTCATCAACACATGTTTCTGACCTATCCCTTAGCTGTTACAATACAACTGTGGTTTTATTGCGATAACTGTAGAAGTTGTTTAGCATTGTATTTTTTGATAACAACCTATGGGCGGTTTTGATTGCAAACTATCATTTTCTAGTCGTACTTTTATTAATAAGTGGCTATAACCATATGTATTCTATTTCGATCAGCATGAGAATCATAAGATTCTCATGACTGATATATCCCTTGATTTTCTAAGATGTAACCACTATATAGTTCTCGGCCCTAGAGGTCGAAAGGTTAACAGAGAAAAACATTATTTTGGCTCTATAATTTTTCTCATATTAATATAGATTATCCCGTTATTGTTGTTACATGCGTTATTCAATTTAGTTTCTGTAAGTTCTTTCTCTACCTACGCCCTGCTAGGGAGGAAGGTCGCTCCTTCTTTCCAGGGATTGCAGTGATTAAGGTAGTTGTGTATATGTGTCTGTATTTTGGTTATGTATAAGTAGAGTGTTGTTGCTACTGTTTCAGCTGTAAATATATCCGCTTCAATTTCAATACTTTGTATGTTGTTACACATATGATATTAGAGAAACTAGTTGGATACTTGTTGTGTGGGGCACTAGAGCAGATTAATTGAAGTGTGATTCGAGTATTGTAGATCATTTTATTTCTGCATGAGAGATTTACTTCCAACATTTACTTCAACAACGATTTCTTTTAATTGGAATTGCTTCTGGTTGAGTGTATTGGCACAAACAGTGCAACTGTGATTGAAATAAAATACATCCCTATATTGATAATTTATGTGTACTATTTTAGTCATTTAATAGTTATTAATACAACCCAACAACAACCCTCCACATGCATGGCCTCCACATGCTGCTCTCGCCTCCCTCCACTTGTTGGCACTCCCGTAGGTGCCCAAAAGCTATTGGTACCCAACAAATATTATGTAACAAGAAGATGCTCCATTAATTCCTTCCCGCATTTGTCGCTGTTTTTTTTTTTTTGGCCACTAACTTTGAAGAGATCACTAAATCTTCTTGCATTTCTCAGTGAGCCAAAGTTATATTTGTGTTGATCAAATAAGCTCCATTGGAATTTTTTGTGCAAACATTACCTGCGCAGCACTGCAAATGCTACCAATACGTTGCTCTTACAATGCTCCTCCACAGTCCTACAACAGTGTGCTCCCACAACAATTCGTGCTTCTCCTCACCATGGTTCCTCCCCACTATGAAGTTGTTCCAAAGGACTACTCATCCTCACAATTGGTGCTTTTTCACCAACATTATCCCCACCTTGGCCTCTCGGCATTGTGCAACGCGCTTCTTCTCACCTGTGACTCTTCTTAGTGTGTGGGATGTGTGTGCGTTTGATCATGGAAGTGCACTATTGAATTCAAGGAGAAGTCATTGTTAAGAAGAAAATAGTACAAATGAATGAGATGCGAAGGTGTTTGGGCATGTTTTGATAGGGCAACCCACATGAATGAAAAAATTGTCCTCTCTCTCTCTCAAAATAGAAGTCATGTTAAATGCTAGAGTTGAGTGAGTTGTTTTTGTAGGATTTGGTTTCAAGAGAAGCTTCTTATGTTTTTATTATAATATCTATTTCAAATTTACTTGAGAACTTGAAGATGACATTCTTCATTTATTGTTTGATTTTTGAGATTAAAATATGGCTAGAATTCATGAATTTTTAGAGTTAAAAAACACTTTAATGCTATATATTTCTCAAGACACAGTCCAAATAAAGAAGGACACTCATTCTGATATTCAAATCTGTTTGCATAATGTGCAAGAAAACATTGAATTTTGCAGTTGAAGTCTCAGCTTCAACAAAAGATTTGTCATTCTGAACTTGTTTTTGTTGAGAACATTGAGACAAAATCTCGTTAGCAACAAGAAACTATTCCAATCATTGAGCCCAATACAAGAGCAAACTTTCATGCAGAATCAAAAATCCAACCTGCACTTCCCAAGCCCATCATTAGACCTTGAGAAGAGCTTATCCATAACAAGCACAGAACTGGTATTGGATATGACAAGGATTTTTCATTTCATATTCTGGACTACTCCAAGCCCATAGAATTTCAGAGTGTTGGATTTCTTCATGATAGCTCACTTTCAGCTGTTCTAGATTCCGCTCCTCTGCCACAGCAGCAACAACGTGTTGTAAAATTCCAACATTGTGATCGATTTTTCCATATGAAAGATCACTATTTCGATCTTCACCCATTCAATAAATGTGGTCGGCACACCTATTCTTCACACAGATGCTTCAGAAACAAGCCTCCTACAAGAACAAAGATTCATCTTTGATGGATCGCTTCTTGGAAATGGGCATCAACAACCAAGAAGATGTTTAAGTCATATGTCAAAACATGTTCTAAAATATTGAACAATCTTGCAGTTGATTTTTTTCCATCATCTTACCTTGTACATTACAAGGGGGAAATGGTGGTCATAGAAAAGCTTCGAAGAAACATCAAGCGAGCCTGAGCCACAACCTGTCATTCCATATTCAGAGTTGTAGCTAGAGACACAACAGTTCAAGAGAGCTTGAGCCACAGTTTGTCATTCCAGATTCAGAGTTGTAGCCAAAGACACAGATACCCTGGAGCATGCCTTTGGTTGGTGGTTAGCCCTAAACCATCTATGCGAGGTTGATATTCTTCCTCTTCAAAGAATTCAAGACACTTCCTCTAGCAGAAGACTTGAGCTTCTTGCCAGTTTTGGTAGAGTTCCAAGAAACACATCATGCATTCCAGAGTTGGTGGTCATCCTTAAACCATCGCAGGTTGTAGACCTCACTTATTCTAGGTTGAATGTCTCCCTCTTCAAAATATGAGGGACACTTCCTCTAGCAGAAGACCTCAGCTTCTTTCCATATTTGGAAGAGTTCCAAGAACTGCACTAAGCGTTCCAATGTTGGTGGCCATCCTTAAACCACCTCTTTATGCCAAAATTTCATAGATCTCATTCAGCCTAAGTGTTACCATGCATACTTTGCAGATTTGTATTACAACTCTCTTCTTGGACTCACACATACCCCTTCGGATTAATGGGGTGAATTCTGGACACCTAATCCTCTATGGGTAGGTGTGGAAGCCGAATGGACAAAAGGAGTCCAAGTGACCTTGGAATGTGGAATCCAAGAGTCACAACAATGTAATATAAATGTACATCTATGACTAATGGAAATGCAATCTCATGCTTATCTTTCCTATGTGTGTGTTCACCATGCCATTATTTAACAGTATAAACCCTTTCTTTCTAATGGTTGGTTTTGCAATGGAATAGAAAGTGCTTGATTTGATATACTAATGGAAATATCATTGAATATTTCACTATTACAAATAGTTTCTAAGTATTTCTACTATATTATCCACACCAAAGTTCACTATCATCCAATTATAATGTGCCTACCAGATCGACTTGGCATTCTATATTGAAGGGACACAAAAATGGCCCAGGTAGCACAAGAGCACATCCTAGGGGTGTAAGTATAATTTTTTTTTTCCTGTGATCAATTTTTTGTATGTGGCAGTGAAGTTAGAGTCACTATTGTATAATTATGGAAACTCAAAGGTATTGTTACCACAAGAGTTAAGAACTAAGGTTAGTGCCACATCTAGGGGCCAACTGAGATAATTGCAATATGATTGGTGATACACTTTTATTTTATGTTCAAGTAGAATTTTTGTAGGCATGTGGATCATTTTTAATGGTAGTGATTTTTTAACTTTCCTTGTGTTTGCATGGATTACAAAGGCCTGCAATTAATGTGGACAATCTTCTCCTTCCCCATAATATAATGCTTCCATTGTTGGCATGCCTACATGATGTAATAGATCTCCTTTTCATAGGCGGGGTATCTTCATATAGTATTAGAGAGTGTTTCACTATGATATGCTATCAAATTTCCTTGTTGAGTGACGATTGCACCAATAACATAGTCCTAGTCATTTGTCTCAATGCCAAATCATTATTGTATGTCTAGCAGGGTGAGCACTAATGTAGAGCAAAGGAAATGTTTCAAATACTTGAATTCTTTATCTTGTTATCGAGCCATGAAATTTTTTCTTTTTCTCCACCTTTGGTCACCTGATTTAAGATACAATCGATATGATAAACATGAGCCTTCAGTTGAAGTTAGCGAGGATGAAGAAGTTATGGATCTTTGTTAGAGTCATTAAGGATGGGAAACCTTGAATGAAATGGATCTTGGCTCGGTACACATGAAACCCATGTTCATTTGCAGTGTATCCCAAATATTATATTCCTTTCCCACAAATGAACATTTCTCTAGATTGGAATAAAACCCTACTCTCCCAAGGTTCTCAAGACCTGATGAATGTGTTGAAATTTTGTTTCCCAATTTTTGTTGAAGATGAGGATATCATCCAAATACAAAACCACAAAAGGGTTTGTGAAATACCATAGGATATCATCCATAATTCTCATGAATATTGATGGGGCATTAGTCAAGCCAAAGGGCATGACCAACCACTCAAAAAGGCCTTCTTTAGATTTTAAGGCTATCTTTCATACATCGGTTTTTTCAATTGGAACTTGGTGGTAGCCTGAATTTTGATAAATCTTACTAAAGAACTTGGCACCCTTAAGGTGGTAAATAAGATCATCAACTTGCATATTTTTTAGGAAATGTAGTTTTCATGTCATTCTAGGATATAATAATATGCTGCCCAAGTATCATAAAGTATCTTAGGTTAGAATCCATTGATGTTGTAGGAATGATGTTAATTTTTTAGAATCATCCACATAATTATAACTTCAACACAAAATTTCAAATTCAAATAAAATACATCCAAATCCTCTATAGCCATACCTTGAAAAAATTGGCTAAATCGAGATAGGGATATTCCTCATCTTCACATTTGGTGCCATGTTAAGAATGAGGAACTAGAAATTTGTTTCTCCCTCTACTTTTGTTTTACTTTTTTCCTCTGCCATATTGCTAAACAAACCAAATTTAATTTCTCTCAGTGAGAGGGATGCTATAATATTATCTCCAATTTGTACCTCTAGTATTCCTTCTAGAAATGCAGATTCAATCTATGATATAACCACATTTTGTGGTGACCTGAAGAGATCAGTAATGCATTTTGGGGAGAAATTATAATTTCATACCATATCAACACTTAAATTTGGCTCTCCAATATTATTATCTTCAACCCATTTATTTATGGATTATCTTTTTTATTCCTATATATTCTCCATGATAGTTCCAAATTATGGTGTGGTCAACTTGGAGGTTAATTTTTATGCAATTGGCTTTCCCTTTTTAGTGCTAAATACATATATTTCAACCAAATTAGTGGGGAGATCCTATTACTAACAAAAAATTAGTTGGAATTTCCACTGTTGACTTCAAAAACCTACCTTCTCTATCTCTAGCCATATCTATTAGTCAACCATATGAGAGAAAATTTTTGGAAGGACTCACTAAAGTGAATATGGAGGGTTATAACCCTTTTCAGAAATTGTGAAATGAGAGTGCCATTGTGTCTTACCATATTTCCTCGAAAAATATGAAAAGTAATTAAAAATAAAATGAAAACAAATTATCAAGAAAAACTACTCTTCCATTTTTTACCTTTTAAGAACTCACTCACAATGATGTCAAATTGTTGGGTGATTTAATTGTTGTTCAATAAAACCTTTACTTGTCAATTATGTTTAATTTATGAGTTGTAAACACAATACATGAAAGAAGCAAAATGAAGTCTAAGCTACCCTATTTAATTGTAAAGAAAATAATCCATTCTGTAATCTAATCAAATATCAAGAAATAAATCTCAAATTGCCTCACTTATTCACAAAAATGATGCTAAGTTCAAGCATGATTTAATGGCCTTTCATAGCATGTCACAAATTACTTATAAATGGATAGAACTACAATATGGTTTGATTGTCAATGTCAGTTAGTGAATTTTTAAGCTATTTGTGCATGAAGGAAACTAAGATTCTGATGAACATACAATTTTCAAAAGATAATGACTATTCCTCTTTTCTAAATCTCCTTATGGGGCACAAGATGCAATATTTCACTTAATGATTTAAGTGTTCTTGCTATCAAAAATGAGGTTAGATTTAAGTGTTAGAGAACTATAATTATTTTTTGCAATAAAATGAAACATAACACTAGAATATGAAACATAGTATTATTTATACATAGTGTTAAAAACCACAATGAAATAAATTACCAATCTCTTTGAGCCTCACCTCCAAAATTGCTTGAAGTACAATATTTCACCCGGAGTGTTTTTATATTTGTCTAAAGTGATTGATTTATTTCTCAAAGGATAATTGTAACAATTCCAACTTGCATTGAATCATAGTAGCTCAAAAGGAAATGAGAAAGATAACATAAAGATTGAATGATTAAATATATGTACCAAAAGAAAGGACCAAACACGTGTTTTAAGTTATTTGAATACATAACTACAATATGAAAGTGAATCTTATAGAAACATAATCTAACATCTACAGTAGAAAACCTAAATTGGAATTGTAACTAAACTAAGTAAAATATAGATTAAAATTTCATTCCAGGATGGTGGTTCATTTCCAATTGGGGTTGGAGCTATTTAATTATAGTCAGAAGAGGATATTCATGAAATTAACATTAATAAAAAACTAATTTGTATTATGAAATGGTTTGTTAAAACTATAATAGTATCATTAATCCATACATATCGCACTATGAAAAATAATATATGTTTAATTGCACAAGTTTCTTACAATCATTTTCCAACAATTGTACTCTCATATCTTCTACCTAAATTTATATTACTTATTGGGTCCATATGTAGAAGAGATGGATTACATAGAAAAACCCAATACCCCTCTTTCTTGAAAAACAAATCATTAATAATAAATAGTGTAACAAATTGGATCAATATTCTTCGATATCATATAATCATTTTCAAAAACTTACAAGGCATTGGAAAATGACCAAATCTCACATATTTTTCATACGACATGAAATGCATACAAATAGTATCTCTGTTATCATGAAGGGAAATCTTGCTGATGACCTCTGCACAAGAAAATTTGACAACGTAGTCGATTGAAGCTCAGGGTTTCTTGAAGAAGCCTTGGCACGAAATAGGGGACACACACCATATGGCTAACTCAAACTTAAAAACCCACGTGATTATTTTTCATTTGGGAAAGCGTACATTTTCCAATCTATGAAATCAAGTACCGAAAGTAACTTAGTGCTATAAGATTTGAACTAAACAATTCATCCTCAACAAGGTTAGCATAAGATCCCACTTTAATCTATTAAAGACTCAAGAAATGTAATAAAATAAGCAACATTTTCCTCTATATTCTTGTTGAAGGGTGTTGAACTTAGAAACATAAAAATCTATGGTATATGGGTAAGTTCCAAGTACAAAGGTGGGGTATTAATGGAAAAAGGGACAATTGATTATGTGAAAATGGGAGGCTAATAATAACAATGAAATTATGGGGATGAGACTCATAAAAAAGTTGAAGGTTGTCCTAAAACACATAAAAAACTTTAATTGTGGAAACATCACACAATAATTCATATTTTAAGGGATTGATGTTATGGGACAAGCAACATTTTTGATAGGAACATATGTCTCATCCATGGCTCAACCAATTACTAGTGTATGGTTGGGGGTGTGACAATATCGATAACTTTAATATCTTGATAACATTAGATGATATTAGCTTCTTCTGGTTCCCATTGTCAATGATGAAATGCAATAGTGTCCCATTCAACCACATTTATGAATGGAAGAGACACTCCCCCTCTCCAAGTTACTCTAGCTATTTTAGTTGGATATTTGAGGTCGCAATGGTATCATTGTGTTTTGCATCGATGATCCACTTTATTTTATCCTATTCTAAATCAAGATAAGAGCCAATTTTTTTTTCCTTTCCTGAAGCTCCACCAACAATTATTATCTTGAGCATCACTCATTACTGTTGGTACAGGTGATTTCATAGAACTCATACCACTTTCAAGTGTTATTTTTTGACTTCCCATTACTCTTATTTTCTGTGACTTGGGATAATTTTCATGATGTGTTCTCTTCTTATTATTTCCCTTATTATATGTGTTTGGGATACCTTTTCTAGGTTTCTATGGTAGTCGATTAGCAGACTCAAACTCTTTCTTATTATTCTGTTTCAATTTACATTCAATTTTGAGTGCATATAAATAAGTGGCTCCCAGTGAGGAGATGTCCATGAAATCCATCGCCATTTGGATGTGCATGTGTAGGCCACTACAATAATTTAAAAATAGGCATTTCTTGGAGTCTTTGATATCTAGATTTGAGTGCAAGGTATAGAAAATATTGATGTACTACAATACTGTCTAGTCTATCTCCTATTGCAGTGTTTTCAGTTAGGGTCCCGTGATTTGGCTGATTGGAAAGCCAAGTGACAGGGTAACATCAAACCAATCTTTGGAGCCCAAGGACCTAGCCTTCCTAGAATCAGAGAGGGCTCTCTCTATTTGTGTAAGAGATATCTCTGTGTTTGCTTCTTTTGTTTCTGATTTTAGGCTAGTTATGAAGAAGGTTTTTGGTTTTGTTTTTAGGTTTGTGATGGATGAACTGATCAAAGACTAAGATAGATAAAATATTGTCATATTAACTAGGCTATGGGGTCGAAAAGGTCAAGAAAGCTTTCAAATGGTGATACAAGGTTGTTGAAGAGCCGATTTGATTCAAGGTAAAATGGATCTTTGGGTAAAATGGAGTGAGATAGACATTAAATATGTGAAGAACAAAGGATTTCAAACATAAATAGTTTAATAGCTGACATAAACATGGTAGGGCTAACCATTAATCATGAGAAATGTAACTATAAACTGATCAATGCATAGAAATAAACATTCAAGCCATGCATAGAGATATATGACTCTCTAAATTTAGGGAAATTGCTATCAGACTTTGGGGAAATACATTTAAGACAAACAAAAAACTCAAATCACTATGAGGAAACACCTAAGCATATTATTTCAAGCTATTGGGCACTTTGAAGCAGGATTGCATAGTTTTAGGCAAAGGGCAAGATCAGTACAAGACCTCCTTGGTTCAACAAATGACAATCAAACAATCAAAGAGAAGTTTCAGAGGTGGAGCTATGACTAGCCATGAGTAAGTAGGGCATACCATGAATCATACTTAACATGCATAAAACCATAAATGAAACAAGAAAACAATTTCTTCAGTTATCAAAGAGAAATCAAGGATTCTTTGATATGACTAAGAAGGAAGAAAACATAGAAGCTATAAAGAAACAAGAAATTTGAAGTGCCTCCAAGGGCATGTCTCAAATCTATTCTCTACTGTCTTATAGCAAGCAAGAACATGGAATATGAATGAAAACTAAAAAGCATAACAGAGAGGGACACTATACCATTTTACCAAGTCAAGGAATCCAACAATAGTCCTCTTTCATCATCCAAAAACATTCAAGAAACTATCCAATTCATGAGACAAGTGTTTCTTCCAAGTTTGTATAGCCATATATTGTTTCTATTCATCAAGTTCAACCTTATTTACAATGAATTCTCATGGAATATATAGGCCAAGATGAGGGAAAACCTCCTAGTGCAACTTGCAATCTCATTGGCCCATCAAAAATATCTGATTTTGTCCTTGAGGCTTTGCAAAGCCCAAGGCACAAAATATCTAATAAAATATCTCAAAAATGCTAAAAAAGGAAAATATATTGACTTTTCATAACTAATCATGCCCAAAAATAGTTAAACGCACATGAGGAAAAGTCACTTTAGAAAGGTTCATTTTTTATAAAAATACTTAAGAAATATATCAGCAGAAAGTCCTTTGTCTTGCCGGCAACTTTTGGTGGCCTTCCCGATGTCGAAACGAGGCCCGTGATGGCTCGTTGGAAATATATAAATGTATGTTTTCTTAAAATTCTTATTTTTCTCCAAACTGATCACTAGAAGTCCATAAAAAACTGACTTGTGTGTAAAAACCCAAAAAATAGACCTTGCTGATAAACGGGGTAGAGTGTGGAAAAAGTGAGTGTTTTTCACCATTTTGGGGAGAAAATCATCTTCAATTGATCTAAAAATCACTGAGTATATGCCCCTGAAATTATGGCATCCAATAATACCATTTTTATCCTTTGAGGATGCCCCAAAAAGAAATGGCGATGCCCATGAGTTTTAGCCAAAAACCCAAAAATGACAAAAAACCAAAATTTGTTGAATTTCACCCAATTTTGGCGAGCATGACCCTCAAGGGTTTTCAAAAAAATGTTGTGAAGCTGAGGAAAAAATTTGGAGCTTTGAGGTATATTTCTTCAATTTTGGTGTCGGGCCCTCCTTTGAGCTTCTTTGAGTTTTTCCTGTGTGGCCTTCAATTTCCGTCGGGCGAACTGATTTAGCTTCTTATAGTGCCCGGTCATCCTCCGTTGAAGGTCCAAATCTCTATTAGGCTTCTCCAACTTCTCTTCCAAGTGATAATTCACCCTCTCAAGCCATGCTTCTCAATTGTTCTCTATCTCTTGGGTGAACAAAGTAGTGAGAGGAATAGATTGGAGAAGGGAAGCTTCTTCTTCCTTTTGTTTCTCAAGGGCTCTTTTGAGTCCCATGGTCCTTGGCCTCTTTCTTCTGGGCTGATCTTCATCTTCACTATCATTCAACTAGCCCATGAGTTCTTCCAATCTAAATTGTGCCTTGGAGGCCTCTTTTTGTATTTGATGGCTCGTGTCTCATATACCACCATGTGGACACTCATCTGTCTATTTTGAATTTGCAAAAAGTGATTGAAGTTTCTAGCCCTCTCTAGATCTGCCTTCAAAGCATCAATTTGGCTTTCTCTACTGATCAAGAGAGTTTCTAGGATTCGGGCCTCATTGTCGCTATCATCACTTTGGATTTGAGTTATGTCGAAGTCCCTCTCCTTTTCATGGCTACTTTCTTCTTTCTCCTTTCCCTTGCTTTGGGTGGCTCTCTTGGTCTTCCTCCTCTTGGGTAATTCGACAATGGGCTGCTTGGGAAATTTTCCCTTGCTTCAGAGGGCCCTAGTAACATTTGGAGTTATAGTTTTAGGCACCCTTTTCCTTGATGTCCAAGGCTTGGCCACTTTTGGAGAAGAAAGCATGGCCCCTTGCCTAGGAGAGGGAGCTAGCACATGCTCTATTGGCTCTTTGCCCTTGTTACTTTCCTCATCATTCTTGCCACTGTTTTGAGTTTGTTCATGGCGCTGCTCTTCATCACTTTGCTACATATTATCATTGTGATGTTGTTCACTTTTCTGCCCTTCTTCCCCTTGCTGCCCTGCTTCATAATCATGCTGCTGCTGTTCATCTTTATTTTGCTACTCATCAGCATGCTCTTCTTCATCATGCCCTTCTTCCCCTTGCTTCCCTTCTTCACTGTGATCTTTTTCACTTTGCTACCCTTCTTCCCCTTGTTGTTCCTCCTCTTCATCATGTTGTTGTTTATCATGTTCTTCTTTCCCTTACTGCTCTGTTTCATCATGATGTTGTTCATCATGTTCTTCTTCCCCTTACTGCTTTGTTTCATCATGTTGCTGTTCATCTTGCTCTTCCTCCCCTTGCTCATGCTCTTCTTCCTCATCATGCTCTTCTTCTTGTTCAATGGGAAATTTGAGCTTCTTGGGAATGGGCTTTCTTGAATAAGGCGAAGGATGGTGAGTGGAATGTGAAGGAGATGTATGGAATGAAGGAACAATGGTGAAATCTAGATGTGCAATGAAAGTATCCCAAGATATTTCCTTCTTCTCAAGCTGATGAAGAATGATAACCTTGATGAGGGAATGATGGAAGAGGCAAGATGACTGCTGAGAAGGAGGTTTTTTCTGAATAGTGGAGGCCATTTTCTCAATACTTCTATGGAGGAAAAAAGGGAGATTTAACAATTTGGCTCTTGTGATAACAGAATTATCCAAGTAGATTTAAATCTGATCACACTTTAACAATCGGTCGAAGTTCATCTCTTATTACACCTATGGTTGTGAAACCACACAATACAATTGGCCCTCATATCATCAATACGAATGCAGCTCTTATACTCACACCCTTAATTTAACAGTCTCGATCAATACATCTTTGATTTGGGGGCCCACACATACAACGCATTTTCCAACGTGGAGTCAACACACAACACAATTCATAGTTGGATTATCTCCCCTGTAACTTGCGATGCAATCACCCTTAAAATGATCAATCTCTAGATCGGATGATCCACAACGATATCACGGTGATTTCATCATCTCTAGTTAATGAGCGACGACATGCGTGGCCCCAGCACTAACGACCTTCCACATCTGACGGCGGAGAGCACGTCGCCCTGCTCCATACAATCCGACAGATATCGCTTGGCCTAGATGCACGAACGATAATGTGCGATGGAAGGCAATGAAAGCGGTTTTGGGGTCCCGCCTTATGCCACGTGTCAGCTTCTCTATGGAATCTCTCCCAATTCTTAAATACCACTTACCATGCAAAGGTGGTGCGATCAAAACCGGAAACCCGCCTTTACTGTTCACTCGTGCAAGGTTCCATCTTCTTCGACACACCAGGTTCCGCTCTACTCCGTTGCGCTCAGGTTCCGCCCGTTCTATTTAGAGAGGTTCTCCTCCTCACGCAATCACTATGTTTCTTCACATTGAAACCTCGTTCCTCGGCGTTCTTTTCATATATCAACTCCGACGTAGAGTTCCGCCACTTTTGCTCGGGTTCCGCCTATTCAAATTAACGTAGTTCTTCCGCATTGTCACTAATGCGCCTTCGCTCCCTGTTATACAGTGCTCGTCTGATGAACACCATTATCGCTTATGCGTGGCTTAAATCCATGCCTCTATTTGTGGCATATACTCAAAAAATATATAGCTTCACTGTCTATCAATTAGAGACACAGTGTCGACAGTATTAAAATTGATTCCTCCAACTATATACAGAGCACAATTACCCCCAACTTGCAAAGTACATTTTTACACATTATCATACACTCTCCTTTCTGAATACACAGGCAGACTCTTAGCTCAATTTATAGAGTCCTTCTCCTACAAGAAATTAAGGCAATTTCACCCAGGAATTTCACCAATAAATGCACAACTACGAAGGTACTCTCCCCACAGAGTTAAACAACAAATGCATAGTTACACTGAGATAATTTCCTCATACGATTTGACCAAGAAGACATAAAATCACACATGGAACTTATAAACAATTATCCAAAATAGATATATATACATACAAGTGATCAATCTCAAAAGCAAATTCTTACAATTTCATGGGAGGCCAAATATTCAATTCAGTGGCCATTATCCTCCTACTCTGTTGCTGAAGAAGTTCTCTCTAAGTCTCTCTCTCTAAACTCTTCAGGATTACATTTATACCACAAGGATGACCTGAATCAATTTAGGTCTCCAAACAGTTCATCAACTCTTAGCATTCCCAATTCCTAAAATCAGGCTGAATAACTGAACTGATTCTAAATTGACTCTTCATATTCCTATCTTAACCATTTTCTCATGTTCTCAAAATGACTTGAGAATAATTACAATTCCCTACCAAATTTATTCAAAATATTAATATTTACAATAAATTTAAAGAACATGGGACCCCCTATGCCTACTTATGTACAAAGTAACTTTTGAGCCTAAGGCCCCTGCATCAGACTCCCAAGCTTCAAATTGTTCATGATCTCCTGATCATGTGCTCTTCGTTCTGCCTCCAGGATCCCATACTTGGTTTTGCTGTTGTCCATCACCTGTATCATTCTTCAACTGATCTTCTCCAGGCTTCCAAACTTTGTTTTGTAAGTCACTTCCAACTATACTTTCACAATCTGCTTTTGTTTTTCCTGTACAAAAATCCTTTTGTTTCCTTTTTGTTTTCTGCTTCTTCAGAGACACCCTTACCATCTATCTTCTGATGTATTCAATATCCATGTCCATCTTATCCTCTAGCTAGAAATTATCTTGCCCTCTGCTGCTGCTTTCAATCTCTGTCATTGCCAATATTGCTACTCTTGCAGTCTCACATGTTATTAATATGTTTACTACTTCTGCAGGTGTCATCCTCCATGTTGCGTCTGCTGCCACCATGGGTGTTGCTGCCTCCCCTTCCTGTCCCTCTGCAACACTTTTCTTTTGTTCATCATCCGCAAATTCATTCTTAGAAAAAAATTCACCATTTAATTTCCTACCAGAAGTGACATACTCATCTAGTATACTAGTAAACAGAATTGGATTCTACAAGCTAGTATCCGCTCCTCTTTTCTTCACAGCTTCAGGCATCCTTGCTCCAGGGTCTGCAATCCCTTTCTCTTCTTCAAATGCTCCCAACAAACAGTACAACAATTTCTCCTGTTTTTGTTTTACACCTTCAACATGCTGTAAGTTAGACTCATCATTTTCTTCTTCTTTGTGGGAAATCTTCAGCAATTGTCTCTCATCCTCCTGATGGATTCTGGAAATCCAATCAAGTTCTCGGAGCTTTTCTTCCTCATATTCTGTCAGCATGGAATTATAATTCCTCCTCCCTTCAACAACTTTTAAAATCTACCCTCCAGTCTGCTCTTGGCACATCAATCTAGCGAATTCTTCTCTTTCAATGACAGTGACAGATTCCTGCATATGAGACATGGTTGTATCATCCTCCTTCAACAACATTTTTTCTTCTCTCAAGACAATTTCAAAGGATGAATTGTCTTCTGCATCACCTGTACACATAAACAAATTGTCAGTGTTAAAACCATGAGACCCAATGGTCTCAATTGATGATCTGGTCACCAATTCTTCTCCCGGCAATTCTAAGTCTGGTTCAAGGCTCAAAAATTCTTCATCATCTTTCTCTTCAGCTATCAAAGCCATCTCCACTGCTCCAATCATCAAGCCCAGATGCTGATCCTTCACTATGTTTTCAGCCAACACAGTTTCCCTCTTATTCATCTCTCTGAAAACTTCCAACTGTTGTTCTTCTTCTTTCTCTGCATGATTAACACATGAATCATCATCAGTAAAGTTCCAATGCTTCAATGTCTCCTTTTCCTCTGACAACACATCAGTATGTTGTGCAGAACTCCATTCCAAACCTTCTGTCAGCACCTCAGCATGTTGATCTTACTTTTCTCCCATCATCTGCTCCATGAACTCCATCCATGAAGATCTTCCTGCCTTGCTTTCCCCTCAACTCATCCAGTGCATCGGTCCTATGATCCTCCAATTCTCTTCTCTGGAAATCTAACGTCCTAAACAATTCAAAAAATTCAATAGGAGTAGATTTCGGGAACCTTACACAACCCTTTATGCCTCTGTTGGTTCTTGACCAATCTTCTGCTGGCCCTTCTTTCTCAGCTTCAAAATTCTGCTGAATACCTTCATTTGACCCTTCTGTCTTCATCTCTCCCTGAGATCTCAATATCTCAGCATTGATCTGAACAGATTTCAGATTCAATGTCTTCTTCTCATCAACAAACTCTGAAGCTTTTTCATCTTCCAATGGTGTACCTGCAAACACACACAACTTTTTAGTTTTCAAATCACAAGACTTTTCAGTCTTGGATGCTTTCTCAAGCACTTCTTCTTGAACAGGTCTGCACATGGAATCTTCAGTTTCCATCCTTGTCTTAAGAACTATGGGTTCTTCTTCCTCTGTGGAGTCTGTCATCACTTCACATTTGTCAGACTCAAGAACACAAGCCCCTACATCATCTGTACTTTTCCAATAACTCAGGAATTCCTCAATGAATTCCTCTTCAGAAAGACAGGCTTCTTGCTATCTCGAGTCTTCACTATGTCTCACAAGATCTCCTGCAGGTCTCCACTCTTCATCTGTGCTTTGTTCTGCTTCGCAAGTAGAAATTTCTTCTTTCAACTCAGCTGCTCTGAGTTCTTCTCTCAACAAGGAAATCTTATTCTGCCTCAACCTCAACTGTAATTGTTGCCATTTCACATTCTTCCTCATGAGCCAACCAAGTCTCTGGCTTTCTTCTATCCTCAATTTCAATCTGTTGAACTATTCCCTGATCTTAGCAAATTCCTTCCAATACTCTTCATCTGTGAGTCTCTTCCTCATGCCAACTGCCTTGGCATCTTCCGTCATTCTTTTGTTGTGGCTTCTCTCATAACCTCTGCAATCTTTGTAGTCTCTGTTATGGCTCTCAGTAGCCATTCTCCTCTCTAGGAGTTCTTCACTCACAAGCTGCACTAAGCCTCTGCAACAACAAGCTCTCTTGCTGCAACTCACCTCACCAATCCTTCCCTATGGATCTGGCTTTTGGCAAGTACTGGTCCCCTTTCTACAGGAACCTTCTGAGCACTCTCTTTTGCTCACTCTACCTCTACTCTCTGCTCATCCAACCTCTATTGGAAATCTTCCAAGTTCTGCCACAGTTTCCTTCTTTACTTAGAGTCCCTTGTTTGAATCTTCTACCACTGCTCTGAAAGCTGTGATCTACTTTTACTGAGATGTCTTCAATTGTATGCACTCTGACTTCTGCAAAAAATCCTTCAACCAGAGTTAAATGCTGCTCACCTTCTCTTGAGAACACTGCAATTGTCCTCTTTATCCAGCCTCTAGCTAAATACCAGGATCACTGCCTGACCTACTTCAATTTTCAGCAACCATAATTCTGCAATTCCAAATCAAATTAATTACCTGCAAGATCATGATCCTGTCCTCCACTCACTCTGCAAATCCTGCTCACTGTGATTCTGTGTATCCTTGCTGCCTGATATTCCTTCTTCAAATCTGCAGTCTTCAAAACTCTTGTCCTCCAATTGGACTCTGCAATTCTGCAATCACCTTCACTCTATATCTGTAGGCTGCAATCTTATCAGTTTCCACAAGTCTGGTTTCCTTGCATTCACCAAACTTGGAATTTTCAAAAAGAGCTATTCCTGAAGCTCTGATACCACTTGATAACGGAATTACCCAGGTAGATTTAAATCTTATCACACTTTAACAATCAGTGGAATTTCATCTCTTATTACACCTATGGTTGTGAAACCACACAATACAACTGGCCCTCATATAATCAATACCAATGCAACTCTTATACTCGCACCCTTAATTTAACAGTCCTGATCAATACATCTTTGATTTGGGGTCCCACACATACAACGCATTTGCCAATGTGGAGCCAACACAAAACCAAATTCATACCTGGCTTATCTCCCCTGTAACTTGCGACGCGACCACCCTTCGATCGATCAATCTCCGGATCGAACGATCCACAGCGATATCACGGTGATTTCATCATCGCTAGTTAACGCGCGACAACATGCACGGCCCCAGCACTAACGACCTTCCACATCTGACAATGGAGAGCACGTCGCCCTGCTCCATACGATCCGATGGATATCGCTTGGCCTAGATGCACGAATGATAATGCGTGATGGCGCGCAATGAAAGCGGTTTTGGGGTCCCGCCTTATGCCACGTGTCAGCTTCTCTATGGAATTGCTCCCAATTCTTAAATACCACTTACCGTGCAAAGGTGGTGCGATCAAAATCGGAAACCCGCCTTTACTGTTCACTCGTGCAAGGTTCCATCTTCTTCAACACACCAGGTTCCACTCTACTCCATTGCGCTCAGGTTCTTCCCATTCTATTTAGAGAGGTTCTCCTCCTCGCGCAATCACTGTATTTCTTCACATTGCAACCTCGTTCCTCAGCGTTATTTTCATCTATCAACTCCGACGCAGAGTTCCGTCCCTTTTGCTCGGGTTCCGCCTATTCAAATTAACATAGTTATTCCGCGTTGTCACTAATGCGCCTTCGCTCCTCGTTATACAGTGCTTGTCTGATGAACACCACTATCGCTTATGCGTGGCTTAAAACCATGCCTCTGTTCCTGGCATATACTCAACGAATATATAGCTCCACTTTCTATCAGTTTGAGACATAGTGTCGATAGTATTAAAATTGATTCCTCCAAATATATACAGAGCACAATTAGACCCAACTTGCAAAGTAAATTTTTACACATTATCATACACTCTCCTTTCTGAATACACAGGCAGACTCTTAGCTCAATTTATAGAGTCCTGCTCCTACAAGAAATTAAGGAAATTTCACCCAGGAATTTCACCAATAAATGCACAACTACGAAGGTACTCTCCCCACAGAGTTAAACAACAAATGCATAGTTACACTGAGATAATTTCCTCATACGATTCGACCAAGAAGACATAAAATCACACATGGAACTTATAAAAAATTCTCCAAAATAGATATATATACATACAGGTGATCAATCTCAAAACTTCTTACAATTTCATGGCAGGCCAGATATTCAATTCAGTGGCCATTATCCTCCTACTCTGTTGCTAAAGAATTTCTCTATAACTCTCTCTCTATAAACTCTTCAGGATTACATTTATACCACAAGGATGACCTGAATCGATTCAGGTCTCCGAACAGTTTAGCAACTCTTAGCATTCCCAATTCCTAAAATCAGACTCAATAACTGAACTAATCCTAAACTGACTCTTCGTATTCCTATCTTAACCAATTTCTCATGTTCTCAAAATGACTTGAGAATAATTACAATTCCCTACCAAATTTATTCAAAATATTAATATTTACAGGAAATTTAAAGAACATGGGACCCCTATGCCTACTTATGTACAAAGGAACTTTTGAGCCTAATGCCCCTGCATCATCTTGTGAAATGCATGGGCAACTGGACATGGTAGGCATAGACCCAGGAGAATCTTCCCTCGCAAGTGAAGTATTTCATGATTATCTTCATGAGGGGAGCATAAATAGTCAACAGATATGAGAAGGGAAAGATGGATGGACATGTATCTCTATGCTCAGGCTTCAAAAAAGGTTTGTACTGTTCTGAGTCTAGGTGGCTTTGTTTGAACCACTTCTCTCCGACATAAGGGATTTTGGTGGCCTTGGAAATGGACCTAGGAGAGAACTTGAAATCCAAGCCTGCCAGTTGAAAGTGTTTCCCTTGAAATCTCAAAGAACAAAGATGTTTCAAAGGGGAATAGCTTTTCACCTCCTGCACCCTTTGACAAAACTCTAGACATCCAACCTCATGAAAGTTAAATAGGACTGACAGATGAGCATTTACCTCTTCAGTTGAAACAGGCTCAAACCTCTTGTGAAGGCCACTTCTACTGTCTTGCCTGGGAGGCATTTTGTTTTGAATATTCCTTGCTGACTAACAAAAACAATTTGTCTCAAATGGTCCTTGAAATGGCTTCTCAAGAACACCTCTGTCCTCCTTATAAGTCATTGTTTGTCCTCTTTGATGCCAATCAACAAGTATTTGTCAAAAGAAACAAACTCAATATTATCACTGTGCTTGGGCAGAGTCTTGAAAAGAGGTGTTTTTGGTTTCTTGTTTGAACAAGGATATTTTGTGTTTTGACATAAACAAAACACCCTTCCCCCAAACAATACTCTTCTGCTGTTCACTGGTTTCTATACAAAGGTAGACAAAACACCCTTGAGTTATCTTGAAAAAACTTTCAATCACATAATTTGATTTTTGGACTATGGAGGCTGCACAAAGTTTGCCTTTTTACCATACAGAGAGGTCACTTTTAAAATGACAAGCTTTCACCTTATAAACACTGTTTTCACCTTTTATTTTGCAGACAGGGGTTGTTTTTTTTTACCACTATTAGAACACCTTACAGCAACTTGAAACCTCTACAACTCTACTCAACTGTCTAGTAATCAGTATATGGTTTATCACTTTGCTTGAAGGTAGTTTAGGTCCTTTGAAACTGATAAAAACACACCCTACCTATTACTATAACAATATTTGGCAACCAGAGTAATAAACAACCTTGATTTTTTACTAAAAACTCCACTCTCCAATCACTACTTTAGTCTTGGAAAAACATGGTATCAATACCCCTTTAGAATTTCAAATGTACCAAGGGGAAATGAAAAATACCTTGAAGATGGCTTCGGACCTTATTTAATTGATTGGAGCAGCTCCACGGAGTTTTTTGAAGGTGTTGGGTGAGTGGCACATTTACAAAGAAAAGCACCGCGCAATCGAAAGGCAGTCAAGTTGGTCGCTAGGGCAGTTGGTGAACACGCTACAGGCGTGCCGCTACAGGCGCACCACGCAAAAATGAAAACCCAATGTAATTTCGCTCACAGGCGCACCGTGCGCTTTTCCAGGCGTGCCACACAAGCTTTAAACCTTGAAAACTATGAAATTTGCACAAAATTTCTTGTTTATGTTCAGTGAGCAGTCAGGGGAGCGCTTGTTGCGTTTTGAATTTGCACAATGGGCTTTGGAATGGTCTCTCTGCCCTTTTAAAGTTGAAAAAGTCAAAAAATATTTTGAACTCACTTGTGAGGGTTTGGAGTTTGAAAAAGGTTCCTTTGAGTTTTAAACAAAGCCTCTTATCCTTTATTATATTATCACTCTTCAAAACATTGCAAAGACTCATCTTTCGATTTTAAATGTTGTGGACAACTTCTCCACTGCCCTTTCACTGTTTCTTCATTAAGAAAAGTACCCCTGTCACCTTTTTCATTTCTGTCCTTTAGAGAAGGACTGCTTAAGAGTCATATCCGAGAATTTTTATGCCTCCTTTGACATATCTTGGAAGGAGATGAAATATAGTTATAGGACTTACTTTGACAACTCGACTCTATTGGTGTTTGTTTATGATTATGTCCATAGTGAAGTTGACCAAAACTGTTAGGTGCCCTTTTGAGATTTTCTTTTGACTATGGATGACAAACCTTATTTTCATTCACCCATGGCTTTACCTATATCTGTTCATCAAGGAAAATGCCTTTAGAGACCCTCAATGTAATCATGTGGAATAGCAAGGCTTTTTCACATGTTTCATAAAAGGTCTTTGACTATGATAGTCATATGGCTTGATTATTTGAATATTGTCTTGAGTTTGAATCATGGTGTGATATCCTTTTCTTCACAATGATGAGCCTTTCCAAGATCTGTTCAGTTTAGCTTCAGATTGCCTTTGAAGGAGTTCTCTGATAGAAGTAAAACCAAACATCTTTGATTATCATAGTACCACTGCTTTCCCTATGTTTTTAACACCATTTTTCTATCCATAAGCCTTCAGTTGCTTTCTACTGATTTCAACTCTGTCTTTCAAATAGAGAAAACGTGTAAGCCCCCTTGAAAATACCATTTCTATATTAGGGGTTTCCTCTATGGGAGATAAGGTGTAAACAAGATTTTAAGGCTATTTTCAGCATTGTTATCTTTGTGCTTTTTGGATGAGGCTACACCTATGTTCCTGACCCTCTGCTTATTTAAATGAAGGAAGCCAGCATAATATTCCCAACCCTCTGCTTTTAAATGAAGGAGGATTTCAACCAATGAACTAACCATCTGCTCATATTTGGAGGAGGCTTTACACAGTCATCCAACCCTCTGCTCATGTTTGGAGGAGGTTTTACACAGTCACATTTCATTTGTCTTCAAACTGTCTCAATATTTCCTTTCACTACATATCTCTGCTTAGTACATCACAGTAAGTAATAAAAAGTGAAAGATTGACAAAATGTCATGAGGGGCATGCTCTGAGATGTGTATTTCTGTTTGATAGAGTACCCTTATGCATCTTTAGAAAATAGGAGCAAACCTGACTTATGTTTGCAGAGTAATACTTGCTCGTCATAGGTCACTAACCTTTTGAATGTGTTTTCAAGAGTTCATTGAATTACCTCTGGCTAGTACTTGCATCCCAGGCTCAAAACCACATGAGAAGAAGCTGTCTTCTCATGTTGAGATTAATAATGTCTTCTGGAACACTGGTACACTTATGCTCTTGAAAAAGACATTGAAACACTGTAAATCCACCTAATATCAGTTTGAATTGTGGCATATGCACTGCTGAGATATCAAGGCTTGTTAGTGGCGTGACTTAAGGGTGTATCAAGCTTTATTTGCGGAATAGGAAGGTCATCTAGGACTGGTTGATATTAGACAGAGGTTCTTTTAGCTTTAGGATAGTTTTCCAAGGGAGGAATGCCTAAAGCGCCACTACCTAACTTAGGGGATATTTTCGACATATTTGGAGTATTCTCTTTGGAGCTTATGGACAAGTTTGTATGACTGAGACTAGATAGGGCTTGACAATTAGGTTTTATCTCATCATGGGCTGATTGAAAACGTAGGAGGGAAAAATGTTTATGGGTGTTTTCTAGCTAACAAATTTGACAAATTGGAAATCAGCTGCTAGAAAACTTGGCTTTAAAAACTAGTCATCATCAACAAATGAAAAATACTGATGACTAACAGTGGCTCCATTTGGGGAGGGCAGCTCCTTTTCAGGAGGTGTTCATAATTTCAGATCTTGGTTCTTTGAAGACCAGTACCTTTATCCATTGGCGCAAATTTCTTTCTTCCTTGATGTTATTTCTAAAAATTGAAAGCATGATTAGCATCAAAGACATTTCTACCTACCCCGCTACATTTCCTAACATTTTTTCTTCTTTCGGGTGCATTTGGACTAGCAACCTTTTGACATAATATTTTTGAAAAATGACACTATCTAATTCTACACTTATATCCGCTGGGAGTTCAGATTAAGCTGATGAACTACTTTGTTTCTCTACCTATGCTGGATTGACTATCCAGGTTAAGTTGTTTAACAGGATTTTATTCTCTAATCTACAACATGAAATTGAAAAATGAACAAATCAGGATTAGACAGTCTGATTTGTCATGTTCTTGTGGCAATAAAGACAAGCTACACATAAATGTTATTTTTCATAAAATGAAATCTAGAAAATCAGGGCTAGGATACACAGTTTTTTTTTCATCCCCGCTTTCCTCTTTGGTTCTATTTTGAGCATGTGGAACCATTATCTTTTCCTAATCTACTTTCTTTGATAAGTCAAGCTTACACAATGTTGACTATCTTTTCCTCTCACTAACTTATCAGCAAATAAATTTAAAACATGTTCAGTTATTATTAGGCTAGATAACTGAACAAAACATTTGAGCACTAGTAGCGGCATTTAGACTTGCGCGCTTTCAGAATGACTATTTTTTGAACATGGGGCTTGTTAGCCCCCCTATGAAATTTTTGACAAGCAAATAGGGGGCTAAATTGTTGTTGAGTCTTCAAGGAATGAATTTCCTCTAAAAAAACAGTCTCCTTGAAGCCTCTTTGTGTCCTTTATCCTTTGAGCAAATCCCCTCTGTTGGTTCCCCTTTTAAAGCCTCTCTGTTGATGAAGAAATGCCCCAAGGCCCCTTTTTTCCTCTTATTTATACTCCCTATCTTCCCCTTCTATTTCCATTTTTACCCCTCAAATCCCCCCAATTCCCCTTTAAATTTCTCCCATACCCCTTGCTTTCCCTTCTTTCCCCTCTATTTCTCTATCGTTCCCCTCCTTCACCGTTAAAATCCATTAAAAAGGGGGCCAAAACCCATATCCCGACCTTATTATAAGGCCCTGGCCCCTTACCGCGAACCCCTTAACCACTTCCCCACATGTGACCCCGCGCCAGGACCAAGTGCTTAAGTCCCGGCGCTTATCCCAATCGGAAGCCGGGCGGGTGAGAAATCGCTTTGTAACGTTGAAAATCCCCGATGCGATCCATTTATAACGTTAAGTCCCGCGGCAGGTTATTCACCGTCGATCTGTTGTTTTGATCCGACGGCGGGGCGCCAATCACAAACCCTTTCCTGATCGCAATCAGAGCTTGTTAAGTCCGCCCCCCGATTGAAGCCTTCCGATTAAATCTCCACCGTCCATTCTTCCCGCGATCCGACGGTCCCGCGTTAATCGCACTGCCCCTCCGATGGTCTTCCCCACCGTTGATCTGGACCCAAGATCGACGACCAGCGCTTAATCGCAAGCCTTATGCTCCTCCTCCGATTGCGTGACCCGATTACATCTCCACCGTTTATCTCCCCGCGATCCAACGGCTATCGCTCAATCGCAATCTCCCCTCCGATCGCAATCGCAAGTCCTTCTGTTCGCCTCCCGATTGCATCGCAGCCGTCTATTCCATCGGATCCAACGGCTATCGCACAATCGCATCTTCGCCCATGACCCTTCTTTCTCCTCGCCGATTGAATCTTCGCCGTCCGTTTCCTCTCTGATCAATGGTCAGCGCTCAATCGTTGGTTCCCTTCCCTCCGCCTTCGATCCAATCCTGACCGTCCATCCTTCCCGTGATCCGACGGTCAGCGCTCAATCGCAAGCTCCTCCCCGATCGCAATCGCAAACCATTTTGTTTGACCCCCGATTGCGATTGAGCGATTAAATCGCAGCCGTCCATTCTCCCCAGATCCGACGGTCATCGCAGCCTCCGATCACAGTCCTCTCCCGATCGCATTGCCCTTTCGATTAAATCTCCATCGTCCGTTTCCGCCCAGATCTACGGTCTGCGCTCAATCGCAACAGTGCTCCGATCGCTGATCGCAAGTCCTCTTGTTTCCCCTCTGATTCAATCACAGCCGTCCATCGTCCCGCAGATCAACGGTCCTGGTTCAATCGCATCTCCAAGTTCAATCGCAATCGGAACTTTTGTGTTGTGCGCTCCGATCGCGATGGTGCGATTGCATCCTAGCCGTCCGTCCCTCCCAGATCTGATGGTTTGATTTCATTCGCCCTCCGCCTCCGCTGGGTCCCACCTCCATGGCCTCCGCTCCATTGTTTTCCGTGTTTTCTTTGTAATTCACCCAAAGTTCATTGTTGGGCTTTTACATTGATTAACCGTCTCCTCCGCCATTTTCACTATTCCTCCAACGCTCCGCCACCTTTCCTCTGGCCTCTGCAGCATTTCTCCACCACCACTGCCAGGTTCTTAACAGGTTTATCCTATGATGCAGATTAACACAGAGAGGCCATTTTAGCTGGCCCGCGAAGCAGCAGAAACAAGTTGCAAAGGGATTAATGCGCATTGTTGATGTAGTTAACGCCTAATCCCACAGTCAAAGGATTCAAGCAAAGTTTGAGGACTTAAGCACGCAAAGAGTCTTATCTGTGTTTAAACATCAGCAGAAGTACTCTCCTCCAAAAGGACACCCTCCTACAAGAAGTCTCCATGCCCCTCGAGCCCTGAAACGATTAATTACGCCGACTGAAGCTCATCTAAGACAGTCGGACAGCAGTAATGGCGCGTGGAGAGACCTGCAGATCATCCCACCCAGTTCATTTATTTCAGCATGGCTAGCACAGAGCCCCAGACATCCGAAGGATTTCACGGAACACCAGAGGTCAAAATCTGACCTGACAGAGCCTCCAAACAGTCTACAGGGTACATACAGTGCTGCATTCTGCCATTAAGCAGTATGGGCGTGAACACCTCGACCTCACTGTCTTATTGAGATTCATTTATTGTATATCCTACCTCTGTTGCCTCCTCTCCTCCTATAAAAATCCCTGAGAACGAATTGTAAAGGTTGTTGTTGCCTTGCTGGGCATATTGCTGTTAGAGGGATTCATTCTGACTGTTAGAACAGTTTTGGGAGAGAGTTGCAGAGTAGTTTGAATGTAATAGGCTGGAAGGAGAAAGTCTGGGCTGTAACAGCCATTGAGCCATATTGTACATGACTGGTTTTGCATTTGTTAATCAAAGCACATTTCACAGGATCCTGGTCTATTACTATTGGTGATGTTCTTCTTAACTCTGTTATTTACATTTTCATACTGTTTCATGTTCTGCTGGTAGGCATCAGAATAATGGTATAGGATTCACCCTTGTTAGGTGCCCTATGCTGTCTTCTCTCCCTACCTTTATGTTTTCTGCTTTGTGTGTATCTAAGAGTAAATTCGTGGGGTTTAACCAGTGCAGCGGATGTTATTGCCTGCTGGCTGATGTATGAACTTGGGGGTTTGCCTCTTAGATGTTTCTTTGTAATCTTATCTCTGTTTTTTCCTTGGAGTTGCTAAAGCAGACCTGGAGTTAAATGACCTCTGGTCTGATCTATAAGCTGCCCCTTTGTCCACCTTTGAGAGCTGTCTTTGAGTATGTCCAAGCAGGTCTGAAGTTAAATGACCTCTGACCTGATCTATAGATAGAAAATTGGCTGTCTTTCCTTCTTTCACTTTCTCTCCTTAATGTTTCATCCCACCATCTGCCTTGAAGATCCTTTAGTGTAGATGACTTGCCCTTTGGAAGCCTTGGCTAGTGGATGCAAGTAATTTCCCTCTCATGACTCCATAGCCCAATGGATGGCACTGTCTAGGCCTGTCCTCTTTGCTGAAAGGTCCTGCTGCCTTGTCTCTTTTCTCCCATTGCTTTCCCAGTCTGTGATCTCATGACTCAACCCAGCAACCCTTCAACCAAATCATTTTAAACCCCCCCCTTTGTGCTTAATAACTAGCCTAATATCTCAATTCGAGCTTCAAGGATACATCATTCTTTGCTCTATTTGGAGAGATCCCTCTCCGGGTCCAGGAGGGCTAGATCCTAGGGCCCCAAAGTGGTTCTGATGTTGTCTCATCTTTTGGTCTTGCCAATCTGGCCAAAACATGGGAACCCCAACAGGGCTTTCTTTCTATTTTTCAAACAGCCCTCTTTTTTTCTACTTTTCTATTGTTCTTGAATTTTATGTTTTTTTATTTTTTATTTTTCAAACAATGGTATATACAATGATTGAAAATATTTAAAATTGGAGCTCTTGACAAAAATAATGCTTTAATGTCCTTCCATTCACAGGACCTCCAAAATTTTCAGTCCCATCAAGTTCTTGCAAGAAAAAGGCATTGTTTCCGCTAACTGAGCTGATGTTGAAAGGCCCCTTCCATAATTTTTCAAACTTGCCATGTTTACCTTTGTCTTCTCTTCTAGAATCTCATTTAACACTTTGTCCCCAATCTGAAAATCATTTTCCTTGGTCCTTCTGTCAAAAATCTGTTTTATTTTGTCTTGCGCTAACTGAGCCTTTTGGTAAACTTCTTCTCTTGTTTGTTGTTAGTGGATAGTCTGATTTACCCTCCTTTGCATGTCATTTTCTTCTATTTGAACTTCCTGCAATAGCTTCATTACTGGAACCCCTAAATAAGTTGGGAAAATGGAATCCATGCCATATAATAGTTGGTAGGGGGACATACCTATTAATTTCTTGGTGGTTAGTGTATCAGCCCATAGTGCGTGTACTAGTTTTCCATGCCATGCTTTTTTATTTTGTTCCAAAAGTTTCTTTATGATGTTGACTAGGATTTTGTTAGAGGACTCTACTAAACCATTACCTTGATGGTAATAAGCTGTGGAATTTCCTAATGAAATGTGATATTTGTAATAGAATTCAACCATTCTTTTGGAGGAAAAGGTAGCAACGTTATCTGTAATGATCTTTCTAGGACAACTGAATCTAGATAGGATGTTGGTTTCTAGGAACTTAATGATGACTGAATCGGTGGCGTTCCTGGAGGGTATGGCTTCTATCCATTTGGTAAAGTAATCAGCGGCTATAAGGATCCATTTATGTTGAGCGGATGAAGAAGGGTGAATTTCCCCAATAAAATCTAGACCCCATTGCTGGAAGGGTCCTTCAACTATGAAGGGATGTAAGGGAAAAGGTAAAAGCTTTTTCTTGCCATCAAAAATTTGGCACTTATGGCATGTCATAACTAGTTTGTGAGTGTCAAGAAATAAGGTAGGCCAATAATAACCGGCTCTAAGGATTTTTTCCGCTGTGGTTTTCAAGTAGAGATGACCTCCACATTCTCCTTCATGCATTTCGTGCATAATTTTCTCTGCATCAGACTCAAGCAAACATTTAAGCAGCATACCAGTGGGATTTTTCCAATACAAAACTCTATCTATAATGCAAAAATTTAAAGATTTTTGTTTAAGAAATCTTGCTTTTGTTTTTGATAAAGTTGGAGGAGCATTTAGATAAAATAATACATAAAGAATATCTGCATACCAAGGTGAATTTAAAAACACTTGTTCAACATGAGGGGCTGTGCATTCTTCCTGTTCTTCTAAGGTATCAAAAAAAATTATATCTAATGCTTGGAGTTTAGTTTCAGCCATTAGTCTTGCAAGTCCTTGTCCTTTAACCAGTTTGGTGGGTTGGATTTCTAAGTCATATTCTAGGATGATAGAGATCCATTTCCCTCTTTTACCATCGGGATATTGGTTTAATATATCTTTGAAGACAGTATTAGGAACAAAATCAATGCTATGAGAATGCAAGATGTAAACTTGGAAATATTTTAATGCTTTTACCAATGCGAATGCTTGTTTTTCCATGATGTTATATTTCAAGGGAGCATCTCTTAGGGATTTGCTAAAAAAGGAAATGGGTTGTTCTTGCCCTGCTGCGTTCTTTTGTAACAACACAATAGCTATTGTGTGTTCTGAGGAAAATGAAAAAATGTAAAATTATTAGGTAAAATCAGGACTTATCAGTACCAGTGTTTCAGTTAGGGCTTTTTTAACTAATTCGAAAGATTTTTTGGCTTATGTAGTCCATTTAACCCCGACCTATTTTTTCAACATGTTTGTGATATCTCTTAGAAGTTCGACAAGATTTGGGATGAATCTTCTTAAGAAATTAATCTTTCCGATAAAGGATTGCAGGTCCCTTATGTTTCTGGGGTGACTTATTTGTAATATACCTTCAATTCTCTAGGGGTCTATTTTTATTCCCTCTTCCGAAATGATGTGACCTATGAGTTTCCTTCTTTCAGACAGAAATGTGTTTTCTTGGGGTTTAGGGATAAACCATATTTTCTACATTTGTTAAAAACCTTTCTTAAGTGAATCAGGTGCTCTTCATCTGATTTGGAATATACTGTGATATCGTCGAGATATATGACTATGAAATAACCTATGTCTTCTGAGAAGGCTATGTCCATGTCTCTTTGGAATGTGGCGCCAGCATTCATCAATCCAAAAGGCATTTTAACGTACATGAAAGTGCCCCAAGGTGTGGTGAAAGTTGTTTTGTGTTGATCAGTCGGGTAAACCAGTACTTGGTTGTAACCATAAAAACCATCAAGTAGTGAGATCATTTTAGCACCTACTACCTTCTGAAGTATGTGGTCCATTTTCGGCAACGGATAGTTGTCTTTTAAACAGGCTGTATTCAGGTTTCGTAAATCGATACAAAGTCTGATCTCACCAGTTTTTTTCCTAACTAGTACTAGATTTGAAACCCACTCAGAGTACCTGAGGGACACTATTATCCCAACATCATACATCTTTTTGATTTCCTTTTCAACCAAAGGTAGTAAGACTGGGTTTATTCTTCTTAACTTCTGTTTGAAAGGATTCTTGCTTTCTTTAAGGGGAATCTTATGTTGAATGATGCTTGTATCATATGATTTCAAATCTTGGTATCCCCATGCGAACACATCTTTAAATTCTTTAAACAACTTGATGTACTTCTGTTTTATGTGAGGAGGGAGGGTTTTGGATAGTTTGATCTTTCTTGGTTCTTCTGGGCTTCCTATGTTATATTCTTCTATGTCGACCTCGGTAGATTCCATTTTTGGCTTTTTGGCCACATCGTTAAAATCAAAGAATTCTTCTAAAGGTGCAAGCCCTCTGGGTATGCTGTCATTTTCACAGTGTAAGAATTCAAATTATCTTTGGTCTATGTCTTCTCCTATCTCAATTTCATATGAATGATTTACCAAGTTTACATATGTCCAAGGAGGTAAATTCAGCTCTTGATCTTGATTTTTGCTAGGATTCTTTTCTTCATTTTCTAAGTCTGTTTTGGTTACTTCAAATTCATTCCTAGATTGTAAGAAATCATCAATTTGATTTTCATCTTTGAATATTTTCCAATGGTCAACATTATTTGGTACTGTAGGGCGATGTTTGACCTGAATACTGTATTTCACGTTTAGACATGGTATTTGGCCATTGCTTGTAGCAAAGGTGAGCTCATTGGCTAAGCTATTTTGAACCCTAGGAATATAAGTGAGTTCATATTTTTTGAAGGTTTTGAGGAGGTCTAAAGCTGCATTCCTGTATTCTCTTAGTCTTGGGTTTTTTGCTGAATATTCACCTTTGATTTTTCTAATTACAAGTTATGAATCTCCCTGAGCTGATATTTTCTTAGTGCCTAAATCTTTAAGTATGTCCAGGCCAAGGAGAAGGGCCTCATATTCCGTGATGTTATTAGTAAATTGTTATTCTAATCTGAAAGAATGACCTTCATTAGTATTGTGTATCCAGATTCTGGCCCCCGAACCAGTTTTTCCACAAGAACCGTCAAAGCTTATACTCCAAAGAGCTTCTTTTTCATACATGATACTAAGTTGTTTTTCAGGTTTCTTGGAGCTTTGGTCATCAGTTTCTTCATTTAGTAATGGGAAATGTGGTTTTTATGGTTTGAAATCCTATTCATTTTCTTTTATCTGCTCGTTTATATCACTTTCATTGTATAAGATAAAAGAATCTAAATTGGAATGAATGGAATAAATGGGAGTGTTGTTTGGCTTATCCCAGTTACTAACCATGTATTTCATGTGAGTTTCTCGGTATAATCTCCTAGTCTGGTTGAAAACTGGGATGTTAGCGAATGACATATCCATTTGAAGGTTACCTTGTATTTTGGTAGCCCATGCCCTTGATAGTAGCATTCCATACTTAGGAGGAATATCGGTCACTACTATGTCCATGACTAGGTTTTTTTCCGGTATTTGTGTTAAAGCAAAACACAAGTTATTTATTAGACCTAAGAATTTGACCCGATTTGAATCAAAGGAGTACAGGTCTTTGTAAGGTTGAGTTACCTCTAGACCCAGGTTTTCCATGATTTCTTTAGGCATGAGGTTATGGGAGGCACCAGAATCTAATATGGCATTATGTAATATCTTGTCCTGTATGTTCAAACTTACATAGAAAGGAGAGATAGTTCCTTCTTGGTATTCACCTTCTATTTTGGGGCCGAACAAGAACTCGGGTTTGTCATCAGTTAGATTTAAAGTATCTGCCTCATTTCCTATATCAAAAAATTTTAAGATTTGAGATCTATACCTATATATAGCTATTAGCTCAGTAAGGGGTATGGTTATTTTTTTTTTGGAAATTTCCCCTTCAAAACTAAAAGGAGTTTGTAGTTTGGATAGATTTGTTTCAGCTATTTCAGACATGAATTTCTCTATGTTCTTAATTTTCTGACTCTGGTTCGGGACTTTTTTCAACATAGCCATCTCAAGAATCTTGGCAGAGGTATGTAGATAATCTGGATTAAAGCTTGTCTGAATAGCTTTATCTTTGTTTTGGTCAGTTTTCCTGACCACAGTTTTGTTGCTATCCACTGCTCTTTTAAGGATGTTATCAGAGGTTTTAGCAGTGTCCGAGCTACCTTTCCTAGAGTTTTCTTGGTTTTTTATGCTTCTAAGATCATACTTCCTGTGGGCTTCTATTATGGCATTCTGAAAATATATAGCAGGATCTTCAGGATTTTCATAGTTGGTTTCATTTTGATTCGGAGAGAAGAAAGCTTGTTCTTCTTCTATGAGGTAAACCTCACTCTCGCTATCAGAACCTATAAGGTTCAAGTGATTTTCATCAATGGGTTTTTTATCCCTCTCATCCTTGTCAACATAGTTTTCATTGAAGGATTGCCTAATTTTTTGGTCAGTTCCCCTTGGTTTGTTTTGAGGTTGTTCTCTCCTAAAGTTTTGGTTTCGGTTTCTGTTTGGAGGGTTTGGCTGGTTGTCCCTAAGGGGTGCTTTTTCACTCATTTATTCCCACATCTTTGTCATGGATTTAACCAGACCATCTATTCTAGGATCTGAGGAAGATACAGAAGGGGCAACTTCGTAACGGTATGTGACTTTCTTCTCTGCTCTTATCCTAGCTATTTTTTCATCTAAGTTGGCTTCTGCATTTATGGCCACTTTTTTCATTTCCTCTAAGGTTGGGGGGTCCTTGTCTCTCAGTTGATAATTCATGTCTGGGTCGAAGCCTTCGGGGAAATTTGCTAAGGCTGAGCCAATTGGAGGTTTGAAGTGAGGCGGGAGGGAGTTATACACACTGTTGAAACTAGTGCAGTATTCTTGGACACTTTCCCCATTTTCCCATTTTATATTGTTATATTTCGACAGGATTTGAATGGGTTTTTTCTGATTTCCCACTTATTTATGAAGTTTTGGTAGAGTTCTGGGAGATCATGGATGCTATTTGGAGTTAAGCTTTTAAACCATTTTTTGGGTTCTCTGCCCAGGCTTTGGGCGAACATCCTCATTCTCATGGTCTCGTCTTCTATTTCCATGTATTCAAAGGCATCGCTAATTCTATCTACATGTTGTTGAGATGTGGTAGTCTCAACTTCGGTAAAGTGTGAGATTTTGGATTTATAGTCATTTTGTAAAGGAGCCAAAAGGTGTGGCAACACCAAGGGTGCATACCAGGCTACCATGGCGGGAGCTAATGGATGATGTACAAAATGAGGGCTTGTAGGATGAGCTGAGGTGATTTGAATAGTAGTGGTTTGGATGGGTGTGGCGGATGTACTTGGGCTAGTGATCTGATTTTGAGTAGATCTGGGGTGGTAGGAGCCAAAGTGATGGAGAATCTGAAAGTCAGGAGGTGTAGTAGGCGAGGCTTCTCTACTAGGACTCTATGGCAGATCTAGGGGCTCAAGATCGTCAAAGTTTACTTTACTTTGTGAATTGCTTCTAAAAAGGGTTTTTGCTGATTTTAAGTCAAATGGGGAATCCTGCAAGGATGTGAGGTGTTCAGGTACTGATCTTGCTTTACGGATGGACCTATCGGTAGCTAAGTTTCCAGTTTCGGAAGCTTGCCATAGAATCTTCTCTGGGTCATCTACTATGATAGGGGGATTTGGGTCTGGATGAGATCTAGTGTAGATTCTTTGTGAAGCCAGATTTCAAATTTAGAGCTTAGAGAGGATGCAATTTGTGGTTGTTTTGGATGGATGGCCTCTCTAAGGGTGCTGCTAATGTGAGGATGGTCAAAACAAAAGTGAGGGCTAGTGGAGTCGCCAGGTGGATTTCTTTGAGAACTATGGTCCACCACCAAAAAATATCAAAGATGCTTTCGGGAAAAATTCTTCTAGAAAACTTTGACATGAAGATTTGCAAGGAAGAGTGATTCACTTGGTTTTAGCAGTTTGCTAAGCTGTTTGGACAAGTTAATGGTTCTATTTGCAAGTTTATTTTTGATTATCTCCTATGTTTAAGTGAAATTTCTGAATCGCTAAGTTATACTTAGTTTGTCACTGATCACAGAGTGTGCACCATGAGTTTTAAGTTTTGGAAAGGATAAGTCAACAGAAAAAGTATGGTTTATGAAATTTTCTCGTTTTTTATGGATTTTTCAGGCCTACTGGAGGCTAGTGGAGTCACCAGGTGGAACTTGGTTGTTTTTGTAGAGATGTAGCTATGGTCCACCACCAATAACTAGGGAAAAGCCAATCTGGGAATGTTTTGGGGTTTTCTAATTTTTTATGTAGCCTATGAGGTTTGGAAGAGTTTCCTATAGCTGAATCATCATTTTTCTAAGATGGTGAAAGAGCTAGCTTCTACTCTTCAAACAACACTTAAGTTTTCTAAGTTTTATTGAGACTTCAGGAGTTACTAAGGAGTACTTAGATTTTCACTAACTCGAAAGGTCCCACCGTGATCGCCATTATGTTAGGGAGCGGTGGGATAAGTCAATCAGATAGTATTCTTAAGGCTGTTGGAAAGTTTAGGGAATATAAGTTTGTTTGTTACTCAGAGTCCCACCATGATCGCCATTATGTTAGTGTGGCAATGCGGTGGCTCAATAGTATAATGCGTTTTAGTTCAAAAAGGGGCTTTCCATGAGTCTTGAAAGGTATTCAAATTAAACTGTACTCAGAAAGGTCCCACCATGATCGCCATTATGTTAGGGTCCTGTGATTTGGCTGATTGGCAAGCCAAGTGACAGGGTAACATCAAACCAATCTTTGGAGCCCAAGGACCTAGCCTTCCTAGACTCAGAGAGGGCTCTCTCTATTTGTGTAAGGGATATCTGTGTGTTTGCTTCTTGTGTTTCTGATTTTAGGCTAGTTATGAAGAAGGTTTTTGGTTTTTTTTTTAGGTTTGTGAGGGATGAACTGATCAAAGACTAAGAAGGATAAAATATTGTCAGGTTAACTGGGCTATGTGGTCGAAAAGGTCAAGAAAGCTTTCAGATGGTGATACAAGGTTGTTGAAGGGCCGATTTGATTCGAGGTAAAATGGATCTTTGGGTAAAATGGAGTGAGATAGAAATTAAATTTGTGAAGAACAAGGGATTTCAAACATAAATAGTTTAATATCTGACATAAACATGGTAGGGCTAACCGTTAATCATGAGAAATGTAACTATAAACTGATCAATGCATAGAAATAAACATTCAAGCCATGCATAGAGATATATGACTCTCCAAATTTAGGGAAATTGCTATCAGACTTTAATGAAATACATTTAAGACAAACAAACAATTCAAATCACTATGAGGAAATGCCTAAGCATAGTATTTCAAGCTATTGGGCACTTTGAAGTAGTATTGCATAGTTTTAGGCAAAGGGCAAGATCATTACAAGACCTCCTTGGTTCAACAAATCACAATCAAACAATCAAAGAGAGGTTTCAGAGCTGGAGCTATGACTAGCCATGAGTAATCAGGGCATACCGTGAATCCTACTTAGCATGCATAAAACCATAAATGAAACAAGAAAAAAATTTCTTCAGTTATCAAAGAGCAATCAAGGATTCTTTGATATGACTAAGAAGGAAGAAAACATAGAAGCTATAAAGAAATAGGAAATTTGAGGTGCCTCCAAGGGCACGTCTCAAATCTATTCTCTATTGTCTTATAGCAAGCAAGAACATGGAATATGAATGAAAAATAAGATGCATAACAGAGAGGGACACTATACCATTTTAACAAGTCAAGGAATCCAACAACAATCCTCTTTCGTCATCCAAAAACATTCAAGAAACTATCCAGTGCATGAGACAAGTGTTTCTTCCAAGCTTGTATAGCCATATATTGCTTCTATTCATCAAGTTCAGCCTTTTTTACAATGAATTCTCATGGAATATATAGGCCAAGATGAGGGAAAACCTCCTAGTGCAACTTGCAATCTCATTGGCCCATCAAAAATATCTGATTTTGTCCTTGAGGCTTTGCAAAGCCCAAGGCACAAAATATCTAATAAAATATCTCAAAAATGGTAAAAAAGGAAAATATATTGACTTTTCATAACTAATCATGCCCAAATAGCTAAACGCACATGACGAAAAGTCACTTTAGAAAGGTTCATTTTTTACAAAAATACTTAATAAATATATCAGCAGAAAATCCTCTGTCTTGCCAGCAACTTTTGGTGGCCTTCCCGATGTCAAAACGAGGCCCATGATGGCTCGTTGGAAAGATCTGAATGTATATTTTCTGAAAATTCTTAGTTTCCTCTAAAATTATCACTGGAAGTCCATCAAAAAGTGACCTGTGTGTAAAAACCCAAAAAATAGACGTTACTGATAAACAGGGCAGAGTGTGGAAAAAGTGAGTGTTTTTCGCCATTTTGGGAGAGAAAATCATCTTCAATTGATCGGAAATAGCTAAGTATATGCCCCTGAAATTATGGCATCCAATGATACCATTTTCATCCTTTGAGGATGCCCCAAAAAGAAATGGCAATGCCTATGAGTTTTAGCCAAAAACCCAAAAATGACAAAAAACCAAAATTTGTGGAATTTCGCCCAATTTAGGCGAGCATGACCCTCAAGCATTTTTAGAAACATGTTGTGAAGCTGATGCCAAAATTTGAAGCTTTGAGGTGTCTTTCTTCAATTTTGGTGCCGAGCGCCTCTTTTTAGCTTCCTTGAATTTTTCCTGTGTGGCCATCAATTTCCGCCAGGCGAACTGATTTAGCTTGTTATAGTGCCCGGTCATCCTCTGTTGAAGGTCAAAATCTCTATTGGACTTCTTCAACTTCTTTTCCAAGTGATCATTCACCCTCTCGAGCCATGCTTCTCGATTGTTCTCTATCTCTTGGGTGAAAAAAGTAGTGAGAGGAATAGATTGGAGAAGGGCAGCTCCTTCTTCCTTTTTTTTCTCAAGGGCTCTTTTCAGTCCCATGCTCCTTGGCCTCTTTCTTCTGGGTTGATATTCATCTTCACTATCATTGAACTCGCCCATGAGTTCTTCCAATCTAACTTGCACCTTGGAGGCCTCTTTTTTGTATTTGACGGCCCGTGTCTCATATACCGCCATGTGGACACTCATTTGTTTATTTTGAATTTGCAAAAAGTGATTGAAGTTTCTAGCCCTCTCTAGATCTGCCCTCAAAACATCAATTTGGATTTCTCTATTGATCAAGAGAGTTTCTAGGATTCGGGCCTCAGTGTCGCTATCATCACTTTGGATTTGAATTATGTCAATGTCCCTCTCCTTTTCATGGTTGCTTTCTTCTTTCTCCTTTCCCTTACTTTGGGTGGCTCTCTTGGTGTTCCTCCTCTTGGGTAATTCGACAATGGGCTGCTTGGGAAATTTCCCCTTGCTTCGGAGGGCCCTAGTAACATTTGGAGTTATAGTTTTAGGCACCCTTTTCCTTGATGTCTGGGGCTTGGCCACTTTTGGAGAAGAAAGCATGGCCCCTTACCTAGGAGAGGTAGCTAGCACATGCTCTATTGGCTCTTTGCCCTTGTTAATTTCCTCACCATTCTTGCCACTGTTTTGAGTTTTTTCATGGCGCTGCTCTTCATCACTTTGCTGCATATTATCACTGTGATTCTCTTCAATTTGCTGCCCTTCTTCCCCTTGCTACCCTGCTTCATCATCATGCTGTTGTTGTTCATCTTCATTTTGCTACTCATCATCATGCTCTTCTTCATCATGTCCTTCTTCATCACGCCCTTCTTCACTGTGATCTTTTTCACTTTGCTGCCCTTCTTACCCTTGTTGTTCCTCCTCTTCATCATGCTACTGTTTATCATGTTCTTCTTCCCCTTGCTACTTTGTTTCATCATGTTGTTGTTCATCATGTTCTTCTTCCCCTTGCTGCTCTATTTCATCATGCTGTTGTTCATCTTGCTCTTCCTCCCTTTGCTCATGCTCTTCTTCCTCATCATGCTCTTCTTCTTGTTCAATGGGAAATTTGAGCTTCTTGGGAATGGGCTTGCTTGAATAAGGCGAAGGATGGTGAGTGGAAGGTGAAGGAGATGTATGGAATGAAGGAACAGTGGCGAAATTTTGATGTGCAATGAAAGTATCCCAAGAGAATTCCTTCTTCTCAAGCTGATGAAGAATGATAACCTTCATGAGGGAATGATGGAAGAGGCAAGCTGACTCCTGAGAATGAGGTTTTTTATAAACAGTGGAGGCCATTTTCTCAATACTTCTATGGAGGAAGAAAGGGAGATTTAACAATTTGGCTCTTGTTAAATGCATGAGCAACCGGACATGGTAGGCATAGACTCGGGAGAATCTTCCCTCGCAAGTGAAGTATTTCATGATTATCTTCATGAGGGGAGCATAAATAGTCAACAGATATGAGAAGGGAAAGATGGATGGACATGTATCTCTATGCTCAGGCTTCAAAAAAGGTTTCCACTATTCTGAGTCTAGGTGGCTTTGTTTAAACCATTTCTCTCCAACATAAGGGATTTTGGTGGCCTTGGAAATGGACCTAGGAGAGAACTTGAAATCCAAGCCTGGCAGCTGAAAATGTTTCCTTTGAAATCTCAAAGCACAAAGATGTGTCAAAGGGGAATAGATTTTCACCTCCTGCACCCTTTGACAAAACTCTAGACATCCAACCTCATGAAATTTAAACAGGACTGACGGATGAGCATTTACCTCTTTAGTTGAAACAGGTTCAAACCTCTTGTGAAGGCCACTTCTATTGTCTTGCGTGGGAGGCATTTTATTTTGAATATTCTTTTCTGAATGACAAAAAAAAATTGTCTCAAATGTTCCTTGAAATGGCTTCTCAAGAACACCTCTGTCCTCCTTATAAGTCAATGTTTGTCCTCTTTGATGCCAATCAACAAGTATTTGTCAAAAGAAACAAACTCAATCTTATCACTGTGCTTGGGCAGAGTCTTCAAAAGAGGTGTTTGTGGTTTCTTGTTTGAACAAGGATATTTTGTGTTTTGACAGAAACAAAACACCCTTCCCCAAAACAATACTCTTCTACTGTTCACTGGTTTCTATACAAAGGTAGACAAAACACCCTTGAGTTATCTTGAGAAAACTTTCAATCACAAAATTTGATTTTTGGACTATGGAGGCTGCAAAAAGTTTGCCTTTTTACCATACAAAGAGGTCAATTTTAAAATGAAAAGATTCCACCTTCTAAACACTTTTTTCACCTTTTATTTTGTAGACAGGGGTTGTTTTTGTTTTACCACTGTTAGAACACCTTACAACAACTTGAAACCTCTACAAATCTGCTCAACTGTCTAGTAATTAGTATATGGTTTATCACTCTGATTGAAGGCAGTTTAGGCCCTTTGAAACTGATAAAAATACACCCTACCTATTACTATAACAGTGTTTGGCAACCAGAGTAACAAACAACCTTGATTTTTTACCAAAAAATCCACTCTCCAATCACTGCTTTAGTCTTGGAAAAACATGGTATCAATACCCCTTTAGAATTTCAAATGTACCAAGGGGAAATGAAAAATACCTTGAAGATGGCTTTGGACCTTGTTCGATTTATTGGAGCAGCCCCACAGAGTTTTTTGAAGGTTTTGGGTGAGCGGCACGTTTACAAAGAAAAGTGCCGCGCAATGGAAAGGCAGTTGGGTCAGTCGCTCGGGCAGTTGGTTTACGCGGTACAGGCACGCCGCGCAGTAATTCAAACCCAATGTAATTTCACTCACAGTCGTGCCGTGCAAGCTTTAAACCTTGTAAACTCTGAAATTTGCACGAAATTTCTTGTTTCTGTTGAGTGAGCAGTCAGGGGAGCGCTTGTTGCGTTTTGAATTTGCACAATGGGCTTTGCAACGGTCTCTCCACCCTTTTAAAGTTGAAAAAGTCAAAAAATATTTTGAACTCACTTGTGAGGGTTTGGAGTTTGAAAAAGGCTCCTTTGAGTTTTAAACAAAGTCTCTTATCCTTTATTATTTTATCACTCTTCAAAACATTGCAAAGACTCATATTTCGATTTTAAATGTGGTGGACAACTTCTCCACTGCCCTTTCACTGTTTCTTCATTAAGAAAATTACCCCTGTCACCTTTTTCATTTCTTTCATTTAGAGAAGGACTGCTTAAGAGTCATATCTGAGACTTTTGATGCCTCCTTTGCCATATCTTGGAAGGAGATGAACCATAGTTATAGGAATTACTTTGACAACTCGACTCTATTGGTGTTTGTTGATGATTATGTCCATAGTGAAGTTGACCAAAACTGTTAGGTGCCCTTTTGAGATTTTCTTTTGACTGTGGATGACAAACCTTATTTGCATTCACCCATGGCTTTACCTATATTTGTTCATCAAGGAAAAGGCCTTTAGAGACCCTCAATGTAATCATATGGAATAGCAAGGCTTTTTCACATGTTTCATAAAAGGTCTTTGACTGTGATAGTGATATGGCTTGATTCTTTGAATATTGTCTTGAGTTTGAATCATGGTGTCATATCCTTTTCTTCACAATGATGAGCATGTCCAAGCTCTGTTCACTTTAGCTTCAGATTTCCTTTGAAGGATTACTCTGATAGAAGTAAAACCAAACCTCTTTGATTATCATAGTACCACTGCTTTCCCTCTGTTTTTAACACCATTTTTCTATCCATAAGCCTTCAGTTTCTTTCTACTGATTTCAACTCTGTCTTTCAAATAGAGAAAACATGTAAGCCCCCTTGAAAATACCACTATTGTATCAGGGGTTTCCTCTATGGGAGATAAGGTGTAAAAAATCTTTTAAGGCCATTTGCAGCATTGTTAGCTTTGTGCTTTTTGGATGAGGCTACACCTATGTTCCTGACCATCTGCTTATTTAAATGAAGGAAGCTAGCATAATATTCCCAACCCTCTACTTTTAAATGAAGGAGGTTTTCAACCAATGACCTAACCATCTGCTCATATTTGGAGGAGGCTTTACATAGTCATACAACCCTCTGCTCATGTTTGGAGGAGGTTTTACACAGTCAGATTTCATCTATCTTCAAACTGTGTCAATCTTTCCTTTCACCGCATATCTCTGCTTAGTACATCACAATAAGTAATAGAAAGTAAAAGATTGACAAAATGTCATGAGGGGCATATCCGATATGTGTATTTCTGTTTTATAGAGTACCCTTATGCATATTTAGAAAACATGAGCAAACCTGACCTATGTCTGCAGAGTAATACTTGCTAGTCATAGGTCACTAACCTTTTGACTGTGTTTGTAGGAGTTCATTGAATTACCTCTGACTAGTACTTACATCCCAGGCTCAAAAGCACATGAGAAGCAGCTGTCTTCTCATGTTGAGATTAATAATTTCTTCTGGAAAACTGGTACACTTCTGCTCTTGAAAAAGACATTGAAACACTGTAAATCCACCTAATACCAGTTTGACTTGTGGCATATGCACTGCTGAGACATCAAGGCTTGTTAGTGGTGTGACTGAAGGGTGTATCAAGCTTTATTTGTAGAATAGGAAGGTCATCTAGGACTGGTTGATAGTAGACAGAGGTTCTTTTGGCTTTAGGATAGTTTGCCAAGGGAGGAATGCCTAAAGCGCCACTACCTAACTTAGGGGAGATTTTTGACATATTTGGAGTATTCTCTTTGGAGCTAATGGAAAAGTTTGTATGACTGACGCTAGATAGGGCTTTAAAATTAGGTTTTTTCTCATCATGGGCTGATTGAAAAGGTAGGAGGGAAAAAATTTTATGGGTGTTTTCTAGCTGACAAATTTGACAAATTGGAAATCAGCTACTAGAAAACTTGGCTTTAAAAACTAGTCATCATCAACAGATGAAAAATACTGATAACTAACATTGTCCATCTCAAGTATTGGGTATCGTAGTTCCTTGAAAGGTATACTTCATCCTTAAGGGAATAAACATAAGCTTTCCAAGTGGGTGAAACCTTGAATACCATAAATCATCTTCATTTTATCTCTCCCACTAACCTTCACACCTATATTTGACATGGGGAAAGGCTCTAAAGGGTGTCAATGTGATAATTTCATTCTTAGAAATGTTTTCGAAAGTTTAATAGCCCTATAAAAAATTTAACCAATTTTCTAAAGAATATACAACTATTTTTACTTCAAATAAGGTGTTATAAAAGGTAACTTGTACCTTGAAGGGTGTCACACCTCCAAAATTATCGTTGGTTGAAGGTGCTTCAACCGCTATTAGAAGTCATTGAAGGATCTAGGAAAAATTTTCCATCATCTCATTTCTTTGTTGTGTGAGTGCTTCCTTGAGAATAGAAATGATACAATATCTCACTCCTTCATATGTATTTTATTTCATCATGGGAGGTTCTTTGGGTTGGTGGAGAGTTTTTTCCCAAGAGAAACTAACTTGATACCCAAGTTCGTGGACCATGACCTCATTAATACATGCATTAGGGAACCATAAGATGTATATTTCTATCTATAAGACCATTGATCGAGGTTATACAAGGAACGAAGTGAAAGGTATGAAAGGAACTGAAAGACATGAAGAGAAATATAACAGAAAGCAGAGTATATGGCGAAAAACTAACTCTACTAATAAATCAATTAGAAAAATATTGTAGAACACAAATTAGCTATAATGGTGGTAGCTTTATTTTAAGAGAGGGATATTTTTTACACACATTAAAAAAAAATATTACACAAGGTTGAAAGAATGAAAATTTAACATTAATAAATAACCCTAGGGGTCCTAGAACCCAACCCTAAAAGATGAACTGCCAAAAGGTTTGTGGGATCTAAGGTGGTAACTTGGTAGATCCACTTCCGAGGGGCACAAACTTTTCATACACTATCAATTTGGTGTGCAAAATTTCTCATTCGAAAGAACTATCCAAGGACTAAAATTTTAAATGAGGGTGAAAGCATGCTAAGGCAACATCTCACCCCACGAATTTCCAAAAAATGTTGATCATGGTCTCGAGATGACCTAGGAAGTTTAGATCCCAAAAAAAAATAGAAAAAAAATGCCAAGAAGATAGAGAATCATTGAGATAGTGGACAAGGTGGGTGGCCAGCAATTTAAACATGGATCAAATAAGGGGTAAATAGATGCAATAAGGCAAAAAAATGAGCATGTTTGGAAAGATGATGGATTACCATTGTGAGCACTAATTTGTTACCAAATTTTGGGAGTGTCACTTTAAAATTCATAGAGATGACACTGCATATATGTGTTGGGATTGGTAGTAGTTCTAATGCCCTGATGTCTTCAGCATATCACCCATATTTATTTGGAAAATGTCATAGGATATTGTATCTCTTTTTTCATTCCTTCCTAGAAGAATGGCCATTTAGTTATTTCATATGTTTTATAAAGATAGAGTGATCCATTGTAATAGATGAATGAAAATTATATAAGAACACTTGTTTTAACATGAGTTTTACCAAAATAATGCATCCTTTATTATTTAATTTATTTCATTTCTATCTATAACTTTTAGGATGGTAGGAATCTTCTTAAATCCTTTGAATGAGTTGAACTACAATGTTGTATACTAAAATTTTTTGTCGGGCTTTCTTGAGCTAAATAGGAACAATTGATAAGGAAAAAAGGAATCCATACTCCTCAAATTCCTTAGACAAAGCATCAATTATATATATTTATTTAATTATATATATATATATTCTCATAATCATACTCCGGAATTTTAATGATCCACTTATGTTTTTCTAGTGTTGATATTTTTTTTTGTAGAAAATACTTTAGAATATGACCGCCAATATTGCACTAGAAATGGATTCTTATGAGATATGAGCACTATGTCCCCATTGAATGAAGGGTGACCATCATATTTTTCCTCATATATGGATTTATCTGAGTTGTGGTGACACTTCATATTAGTGAATACCAAGGGGCACCCTTCTTACATGATTACCACTCCAATACTTATATGCGAAGCATCACATTCTAAGACAAATCTCCTAGTAAGATATAGAATTGCTAATATTATAGTAGTTCATATGGAATCCATTAATGTAGAGAAGCCATACCTCTCTATCACACTCCATATAAAGGGATAATCTTTGATAGTAATTTTTTTTATAAACTTTTTCACAAACTTCATATGTTACCTTTTAAGTATTAAAACCCATGTAAGATCTTTAGGGTTTTAGGGTGAGGCCAATATTCAATCATTTAAATTATTTTGGAATGTATTCATACTCCATCTTCACTAATAATGTGACCCAAGTATTTGACTTCTAAATATTTAAAAGCACATTTGGATTTTTCTAATAATACAAAGTGGTCTCATAGGGTTATCAAAGTTATATCAACATGCTCTATGTGGGATTATTAGGTTTTCTTATATATCAAGATATCAACAAATAATACTAAAACAAAATTTCATTGGAAGGGTCAAATTCCTTTTTCCATCAACCTTTGTAAGGTTGGTGGAATATTGAAATTCCAAAAGGAATCACTAAAAAAATCATAATCTCATTGTCTATGTGGAATGTTATCTTAGGTGTTTCCTATATCTTTCATCTCTATTTAGTGTTATTAAAGGAGATGATCAAATTTAGAAAAAAACATGTCTCCACAAAGTTCATCCAATATATGATCAATTATTGGGATGGGGAATTTGTCTTTGAAGGTCAGTTTTTTGAAATCCAAAAAATCAAGGCATATGTTCCAAGTGCTTTCCCTCTTTAATACATTAACCATTGATAATGAGTAAGGGTTTACACTTGGACATATGACTCCAACTTCCAACAATTTTTAAATGATATTTTATATTTATTTTTTCTATGCAAACGGGTGTCTATAAGGATGCACATTGGGTGTTTTACTTCCTATAATTAAACGAATACCAAGATTATGCTCCCCGAGGTGACAAACCATAGTTTATTTCAAATCCCTATTAATTTTTAGATAAGTCTAGAAAGGACTCAGGTTGAATATCCTAAATTTGTGTCCACTACCATTAAGGAATTGAATTATGCAATAATGCATGAGTATTATTTCTTCAATCATTTCTCCAAGTGATGGAAGGTGATAATTTAAAGGGAATCATAGGTATGCCATTTGAGGGTATGTCTTAGTAATTCCTTAATGAAGCTTATTTATATATCATTGAAATTCATATTGATAGTCCCTAAAGTGTGTAACTATTGTGCATTGAGAAATACATCACAACTACACATTTCAATGCCAAACATGTGAGATTTTAGATGCCACTTGTTCACTTGAAGTTTAATAATTTTTGCATTGGCCACCACATTTCATCATACTAACATGGCTATTGAAAATTAGGCATGGAATGGACATAAAAATAGTTTTCTTTATCCACTCCCATATAAATACAAATATGAATACTTTTATTTTCAATCAAAATAACTTGGTGCTACTTGAATATAGCCAATCGACTTCAAAGTTTGTGGAATTGAAAAACTTGATAAGGCATGGAGAGAAATTTAATGTTCTTCATAAGGAGCTTGTAAGGTGGTTTATTTTTCCATGTGAGAGGTTGTGTCATTTTGATGTAAACTTCTTATTGAATCTTAATAAATTTTTACTCTTTCCTTAAAATGTCTTTTTGATATTTAAGGAAAAATATATATTTTTGAGGAATCAAAATAAAGCAGTATCCTCTAAGGGACTAAATTTAATTTTGAGTCCATGAAAATTCCGAGTGCACTATATATAAAATCTCAAATACAATGATGTTAAAAGAAATGAAAATAAATTTAACATTTATGATCTGAATGAAGTATGTTAGTAATGCTCAGCTAATTCCTCTTTCATATTTTGAAACAAATGTCTTATATGTGCTTAAGGGTTTAAGTTCTCTTCCAAATTTTTGAGTCTCATGAGTATTTTAAATGTTAATTTTATGACCAATTTAACATAAAATAAAGGTTGAAAAACATAAAATAAAATTTCAGTACATCACCATACAACACATCAACACAGGAATTTGATGAAGGAGTTCACCCCTCCTAGGCTACATCTCCTTGGTACAGGTTTCATGGCATGGGCCTCTATATTATGCTCAAATTTGAAAAATGATGTGTTTACAATACTTTTCTATTGCTGAATCTTGTACCAATGAGTCTAGAGTTCCCAAAAATGGTCATATACCCTCTTTCTTCTTCTGATTTGTTCGAAGACTCCAAAATTTATGCCCATCTCTAGTTTTTCCACAATTTCTACCCTAAATTTAGCTAACTTGAGCTAAATTTAGTTAGATAGATTTAACCTGACAGTTCTGCCAGATTTTGTAGATCACCAAACTAACCCTGTTTAGTGTAATTAATCTCACATTAACTTAATTAAGCACGTTTAGTGCTAATTAACCCCCTTAGCCACTAAACTCAGTGCTTTGTGATAATTATGGCTTATTGTTAATAATACAAATTAGTGGAAATTAATTGAGGTTTAACTCATTAATCTCGTGTTTAGGGTTAGCTCCGTTGGTGGTCATAGTTTTGTGGTCATATACGTTGTGGGTTGGCCCCCTCTTCCCTCGCTGTTGAACATTATACACATTAAATAATTGTGGAACTGTATAGTTGTTAAGACCTTCTAGTATGGTAGAATGGTAAACGACACATGTGTTGTGTGGGAGGTCACATGGTCGAACCCCGATGCCTCCGCATAGACTTCAAACCATTTTTTTACACCAAACCACTGTGGAGGGGGGGGGGGGGGGGCATGTGGCAGCCCCAGGCTGCACCATGTCTCCTCTCCCCATTGGACCGAATTTCCACCATTAAAAAATTTCCAAACAATCAAAAAATTCAAACAATCAAAATCTGCCACTTGGCAGGCTATTATTTGTCGGAGGACTTTTACCAAACATTGACCCTACCCAGTCAGCATGACACGTCATCACTAAAGACTGCTGATTAGGCTCCCTATCGCCATTTTTTTCCTATTGTGAAAAAAACATATCTTATTTCCAGGAGCATACGAAGTCCATTTTGCGTGAAACGAAGTGTGTCGGATTCATAACGACGAGCACTACACGGTTGTTCAAGTTTGACGCCATTCAAGAACTTTGAGTTTTGAGCATAAAACTGAGCACCTGATCATTCCTCCCCACTGGAATTCTTTTGGATCCCAAAATATCTTTCATTACTGAACACTTGGATGAGGGAACAATTCCCTCACCCTTCCAATCTCAATCCACTAGAATTTTCCCAATTTCGAGAATACGAGATTTTCATAAAAAATAATATTTTTCCTTGATTCTTAAGATCCTATTTTGCTGCTGTAGACACCATCATGCTGTAATTTCTCTGAATTTTCAGAACAAAAACTTGTCCTTGAAGAAAAAAATGTGTTTCCACCTCGGTTGTGAATCAAATGAAACTTGAAAACTATCTCACATCGAACACTATCGACATAATGAGTTTTATCTTGTCTTGCCTTGTACTTGTGTCAAATTTTGACGAAGTGTTTTTGCCATTTCCATGTACAATTTTGAAACAAAAAACAAGTACTTTTGGAACCTATTCCTTCTTTGTCAATTTTTTTTTGAGATTTCTCTTTGACCTTTGCACTCTCTTGCATTGGCATCCTGTTTCCATCACTGCTCAACACTGATGTAGACTGTTGGAAATATTTCACATCTTGTTTACCTCTTTTCAAGGGAAACATGTTCGAGCCCTAAAACATCTTATTACAAATATTAAGAACTGCAATGAAATCAAATTGTTCATTTGTTGAATATTTTTGAAAGGTCTCATTCAAAACATCATTATGGTTAAACATTAGCAAAACCAAATTTTGACTTGCATTCACTATTATCTTCATTTCTCCTGCATGTATAAGAAGAAAAACTTCTCTTCTTCTTATGCAATCTAACTATGTACTCAATTCCATCCTTGAAAAACTGGTGCTTATTCTCATGGAGATGAAATACTGCCCTCCTATCATAAAGATAAGGACTTCCCAAAACAATACCTGAAATCTCAAGCGACGCTACATCAAGTTCAACTTCGTCAAGAAAGTTTGAATTGATTGAAAACCTTCCTATGCACTTCCTTGTTACCTACCAGTTTGCATTATTTTATATCCAACCTAAATGATAGGGTCTTGGATGTGTAATAGTTTCAATATTAAACCTCTTGACTAAGTCTTCAGAAATCAAATTATCTTGAGAACCACTATCAAATAGTGTGTCTATTTTGGTATTCTTTGAGACAACTCTAATATTGAAGATTTAAATTCTTGTATCCTCATCTTGAGTTACATTAGAACAAATTGAAGAACTAGTGCTTGATATGTTCTTACCATTCAAACCCATTTTTGTAATATTGGTTTCATCTCTTGAATCTGAACCTAAGTCATGTTCAATGATTGCAACAATTTTCTCCTTCTCTTTGGTTTTAAGTTTCTTTGGCTTCAACTCTGGATGGAGTTGCCAACAATGGTCTTCATCATGGACATTTTTTGAACAATGTTTACATGTGAGTTTCTCTTTCTCTATTTTAATAGAACCATTTTTCCTTCCTCTTCCATTAAACTTACCCTTTCCTTTACCCTCATACTCAGGGAAGGCAACTGAACCTTTATGTCATCCTCTTGAAGGTTATGAGTTCTACAATCAACCTCCAACTGATGAGTCCAATTATCTAGCTTCTTTGCATTCACTTCGCCATTATACATCGGTAGCTCAAATTTGACATCAAGTTTATGTAAGGGTGATTTTCTTGTTCCTTTTGAAGTATGTGGATGAACATATTGTAGGGTTGTGGTAGTGGAACGTGATGATGAGGAACGTGTATATGGTGGTTAGGATGATGGTGGAGTGGACGATGGTTTCTTACCATCTCCATGGCCTCCTCCTCTTGGAGGCCTATAAATTTATCCTTTGTTGGAAATGTTTTCATTGATGGCAATGGAGATGACAAAGGAGGAGAACCTAAAACATCGTTCAAGGGGAAGAAAGGCAACAGAGACATCATAGGAAATAGAGACAAAGAGAGATAGAAAAAGAAAGGCGAAGGAGACAAACAAAGAGCAGAGAGCTGAAGAGCTGGAGAGACAGAGTAGGTTGCAGAAGAGCCACTTGATTCAAAGATCTAGCCAGGACAAGCAGTCTTTCAAGTGAATTCATTTGTTCCTGAATGGATGTGTATAGGTTGATTAATTTCTTTGTGGGACAAAAGAATAAATGTCAATTATGGGCTGTCAATGTTGTGGTTGAACAAATTCATGAGTTGTAGTCATCAATGACATGGCAATGACATAGAGTCCACTGTAAAATTTGATATTACAACCATCGATTGAATAAGGTGCTTGAAGGAAATTACAGGCTCTGTTGTGAAATTATGGGATGTGAAGTTCTAAATTTTGAATTCCATATAAGAGACCCTATTGTAATGGAGGACTGGCTTAATTTGATGTCTATAATCAGGGGTTTATAATTTGTAGGAGCTGCAGTGAACCCAAAAGTAGAATGATGGCACAGTAATCCTACGAGACAGGCTTATTACACATACTGTATTAAAATGCTTGTTAGTATGAATCCTTTGTCGAAGTGTACGAAAAAGGACCACTTTAGCTACGCATAACTAATAGCCCTAACAACAAAAGTGGTTGCCAATATCTTCAGATCTGCGGTTAGTTAGACAAGAAAAGAGCTGCAAAACACCAGATCTATGCATGGAAAGACATTAAGCAGTAAAAACAAGGGTTTGCTCCATATACCAATAGACAAGACAAGAACAATTTTTGAAATAATTTTTATATTAATTGGGCACCTAGGAGGAAAACAAGAAGGCGTATCCAATTCTCCTCAGTGGGATGGGTTCTTGGAAGTCCTCAGCACTTCAGATCTAAGATTTCTCTCTCTTGTTGGTGTATAAAACCCAATGCAAAGAATAGAGCTCAATGGGAGCTCACACAGCAAATGATGGAAAAATGGGACCAAGTGTATAGATCCAGAGTGATCTAATAGGCAACAAAAGGTGAATAATGATGGGAAAAACCCTCCTATTTATAACAAAATATTGGGTCATTCTAGATCTTGGTGCATGATTAAAATAATGTTAACCAAATCTAGATCCACCTTTTATGGAATATTTTATTATATTTGTTGGAGGGAAAAGGTATTTGATTTGGGTCAAATCCCTTGATTAGTCAAAAATAAATAAATAAATGATTTATTTATCTTTTTAAGGAAGTGGTTGGAAGATAATCAAATAAATAATGATTTATTTAATTATTCATGGGTGATTTGGTCATATTTAACAAGGAATATTATCTAAATAAGATTTAAATAATTATTCCTAGAAAATAATAAGATAAATAAAGGTTTATCTAATTAATTTCTTTGTTTTTGGGTTAAACATGACTGGGAATAAAAATTAAATTATGGTTTAATTAATTATTCCATGAGGAAAATCAAACAAATATAGGTTTGTTTAATATTTCCTTTTGGGGTTTCCTGTTTAGACAATAAATAACCTAATAAATGTGGTTTATTAAGTTATTTAACATAGTGAAGGCAATTTTACTTAGGGTAAAATTGGTCTACATGGTGTACTTGGGTCCATCTAATGATAATAGGTTAGATGACCAAAAAATGGTAACAAATGCTGATGGCACAGTTTTATGAATTTGAGGAATTATGCGATGAAACTTCTTAACCCTGCAAAGATATTGAATTTTTTTAACCCTATTTGATAAGGAAATCTATTTCAGATGTTCATTTCAATGTTATAGAACCGAGAGTAGAGTAATAAATTAAAGTTCTGGCGTTGATTTATTGATGGGTAAATGAATCTATTAAAAAAGAGTAATGGAGTTCCGCACTTCTCTGATGAATAACTGGCAACTGCAACTGAATATTGGGAATTGAACCTGAATGGATACCCTCCTAATAGATGGAGGATATCTATAGTGTGAAGGAGGGACCCCGGGACAGAGTCGGGGATAAGGCCTTGCGTTAAGGAATCATGAATCGAGCGCATAGGTTTGGTGATAAACCTATGCGTGAATGGAGCTGTGCGTTATGATAGCAGAGGCGCCGTGTTGAAGTGTTGACAAAGAAAGGGATAACATATGAGAAGGAGCGACAGAGAATAACCAAAGAACCGTATGAAAACGAAGTTAAGAAGACATACTGGGATCGTGAACAAATGAAGGAAGGAACGGAACCTCGAGCGCAACTGAATGGAACCACGAGTGCTGTGAACAGTGACAATGGGTTTGGAACACCCAACAGTTTTCATCGCACCGCTTTTGTATGATAAGCTGTATTTACAATTCGAACGCGATATATGCCAGGAGATGACACGTGGTCTTAAGCGGTTTGGAGATACCACTCTCATCGCGAGTTAAAAGCCCATGCATCTAAGTCACGCGAGATTCGATTGAGGACGTCATATCATCTGAAGCAGTGCGACGTGTTGTCCGCCGTTGGATGTGGAAGGGTCATTAGTGCAGGGCCTGGTTCTAATTTATATTGATCGGGACTGTTCAAACCACGGTTGCGATTTTATCCGAGGTATGTCCGATGTGGTTGAGTTTTATTATAACGCTTCCAAAATTGAAGAAGGTCGTAATATATATATGGATATATTGTAGTGCACATATAATGGTTGTATATGAAAAATTGGCACAATATGAATTGTGTGAAAAGGTCAAAGGACAATTGCAATTGAAATGTTCTATGAAAATTTAATTAAGGTCATGTATACATGTAGATTGACTCTAAGTCGAGATTGAGAAGGGAGCTAACATGTGGAGACTGATGGGTTATATGCAATACAGGGTTTAACCTTAGGCCAACGAAAAATAGAGCTCCCGCCTGCAAAAGAATTATAAGAGGGTGTATTGTATGGTTTTATAACCCTTGAGCTTCCGCATTTTTAAGCCAGATAGGAAGTGTGTGGTTCCTTAACTAAAAGAGGATTTTTATTTAATATCTCAATCTCAGATTGAGATATTAACATACACAGATGTAATTAATTTTTCAGTTAAAAGGAAGCAGAGTATGTTGAGGTTGCCAGATTGTGAAGTTGTTTGGTCAAGAAACTTTGGATGCATTTTACACACAGATTGAGATTGAAATAATCCGAAGTCCGGGACTGTGGGTTAACCCCTGCAACAAATATTAATATTATTGAATAACTATTTGATGTAGTGGATGTGTGGGCCCATAAAACGAAATGCAATATAAAACGTCCTAGTGCCAAAGGAGGTTCACGTTATACACCCATGGTTGTAATGTTACAAGTGCTTGTGCATTGGTTTAAAGGCATCGAACCATTTGTTAGAGTATTAAGAGCTTAAGTCGAAAGATACATGAGTGTTATAGTCTTAAGGTTAAGACTTACATAATTTTATATTTTCCAAAATGTGAGTTACATCGAATCAGATTTGAAATCTGGGGAATGTATTTTTTATAACCATCAGATGTGAAAAGAAAAACCTTCACATACATTGAGTTAATTTTCCAACAGAAAATTAGAAGAAGTTGCAATTTTTACATAATGAGAGTTTGAGAATTATTGGTGAGCTAAACTTATAAAATAGGCATATATACAATAGATACACAACTATAGTGAGCTTGGAGAATTTGTACAGAGGTAAACAGAGACTACAGAATTGAAGAGGTATGCAACGAAGGGATTTAAAATTGCAGTGAACAGGTATACATGCGCAGGTGCTCAGAGTTGCAGTAAACAGAGGTATGCAGGACAGTTGCATGACAACAACAAAAAGGACAAAACTAGCAAGCCAAGGGCTGAGTTAAGTTTATATATTGAAACTGAAAATGTAAATGTTTAATTGTTTTATATTGTTTGTGATGCAAAAGCAAGTATCCGAAGGAAAATAAAAATCCCACTGTAACATTGAAATTTGTACATAATGTTATACGTTTTTAAATGAGTTGAACAAAGGAATGAGAAGGCAGAAGCCAAAGAGTCATGGTTGTTCACTCCAAATTCCTTGTGGAATACAAACAGTCATGTGATTAACTCTATATATAATATCAACTTGATATGCATAGAGCGGTTAGAGAGTGAGGTAAGAGAATGCAGAAATGAAGCAGTAAGGTAGAGGAGAAGGAGGAGCTGATAGAGAATCTGAGAAGATGTTGAAATGAAGTAGGGCAGATATGAGGACTGGTGGACAACAGAAGAGAAGGTACAGAACAGAGCTGATATCCAAGGTAAATCAACAAGTGTTTTTTCTTTTGAAAGAGTAAGGAAGTTGGAGCTTCCCTATCAAGTTATAGCTTGATAGATGTCAGTTGTAGCTGACTGAGGCTGGAGCCTCTTGTAGGTTGGTGCCTGCAGAAAATTGACGGGAGTTGGAGCTTCCTTGCAAGTTGTAGCTTGCAGAATTGAGGTTGGAGCCTCCTGTAGGTTTGTGCCTACAGAAAATCAGTGGTGAGAGGGAGTTGGAGCTTGCCTTTGCATGACAACAATAATAAGATGTGGTTTTCTCCCTTTATGGGCTTCCACTTATATCTGGTGTCTATGTGCATGACGTCTATGTGTTGATATGGTATATCTAGTTTGCTAATACTTGCTGCTCACATATTAAGACTGCTAATATAGTGTCTAATCTGCTTATTAATTGCTGCTCAAAAATAAAGATTTCTCACACATTATGTTGATCATGAAATGAAGGTGTAAATAAAGTTTAATGAAAAAGTTTAAAAGTCCATGAATGTGTTAAACTGATTCACCCCCCCCCCCCTTTCAGTTTAACTAAGGGTTCAACATCCTTACATCCTTAAATTCCTCTCCTCATAGAGGACCTTAACCATCTCAGTGATATAAAAAAATTCCTTTCTGAATGCTCTCTCATATTTTTTCATGATAGGTTCTCCTTCATGAGACATGCTCACTGAAGACTCAACTTCAACTTGAGGATGTTCTAGTGTTATATACTTTTTCAACCTTTCCTTTATTCCTCTTGACCTAACTACAGGTATTTCAACCAGCTTCCCTTCTCCTCTTTTGAGTTTTAACCTTGTAAGCATGAAACAAACTTGCAAACAATTATATCCCTTCTTGCACAATAAAACCTAAATATCTAGAAACCTAAAGCTCTGATACCAAATATGATCTGAATGAAGTATGTTTGTAATTCTTAGCTAATTCCTATTTCAGATTTTGAAACAAATGTCTTATATGTGCTTAAGGGTTCAAGTTCTCTTGCAAATTATTGAGTCTCATGGGTGTTTTTCATGTTAATTTTATAAACAATTTAACATAAAATAAAGATTGAACAAAAGAAAACAAAAGTACAGTACATCACCATACAACACATCAACACAATAATTTGATGAAGGAGTTCACCCCTCCTCGGGTACATCTCCTTGGTCCAGCTTCCATGGCATGGGCCTCTATATTATGATAAAATTTGCAAAATGATGTGTTTATAATGATTTTCTTCTCTTGAAACCTACACCAATGACTCTAGAATTCCAAAGAATGGTCATCTAGCCTCTTTTTTCTCCTGATTTGGTCGAAAACTCAAAAATTTATGACCATATCTAGTTTTTCTATAATTTTTGGCCTAAATTTAGCTAACTGGAGCTAAATCTGGTTAGCTAGAATTAAACTGGAAGTTCCACCGGATTTGGTAGACTGCCAAACTAACCCTGTTTAGTGTAATTAATCCTGCATTAACTGAATTAAGCATATTTATCACTAATTAACCTCTCTTAGCCACTAAAATCAGCACTTTGTGCTAATTATGGATTATCATTAATAATACAGATTAGTGGTAATTAATTTAGGTTTAACTCATTAATCCCGTGATTAGGGGTTAGCTCTGCCAATGGTCATGGCATTCTAGTCATATACATTAGGGGCTAGCCCACTCTATCCCCATCGTTCAACATTATACACATTAAATAAATGTGGAACCGTATAGTTGTTAAGACCTTGTGGTATGGAAGAATGGTAAACGACGTGCATGTTGTGTCGAAGGTCCTAGGGTCGAACTCCAACGCCTCTGCCCAAACTTCAAACCATTTTTTTACACCACATCACTCTGGGGGGGGGGGGGGGCACGTGGCAGCCCTAGGCTACACCATGTGTCCTCTCCCCATTGGACCGAAATTCGACCATTAGAAAATTTCCACATAACCAAAAAATTCAACCTGTTGATCATATGGTTAACATTAACTATTTTTAAAGATAGCCTTGAGTAGCAAAGTATCGAATGTCACGACTCGTGGTGAAAAATTTAAATAATGGACGGGGAGAAACAAGGCTAAGCTAAGTCACCTGGCCAAATAATTAAACGTATGTCTATAAAGGGGATGGAAAGGCATAAAGGTTCCGAACATGAAGAAAACAAGAGAAGGTATGATATAAAAGGTCTAAAACAAAAAATATTATAATACAGCCCACCTTCATATTATGCACGTTGAAATGAGTCTCCGCATGTGCTATTCCAGGGGGGTCAAGGAGTGGAGGGGCATGATAGACCCATACCCCCACGGAATTGTGGTGACGTGTCACGGGGGTGGCCACAAGGTGAAGGTTATATGGCAAAGTGACGTGCGGGTCCTAAAGGTCTTCGTGCTGTGTATTCTACAATTCCATGAAGAATTCGTTTCGAGAACAAAGTTGCGTACGCGGCAGCAAGGTAAGGTAAAGTCCTTAGGTGAACTGGTACCGAGGCCCGTACCAGTATTAAACCCGGCACGCGACGTTCACCCACCTGCAGTTAAATGCCCAATCTCTACGCGCCGCGTGCTCCATTGTCAGTGTCCTTACGACGCTCACCCCTCTTACATCACCATTTTTCCTTTTGCCAAACCATCCTCAGTTATATATAACGGTCCCCGGTATTTTACTGCAGTAAAATTTTCAGGTATTCGACTATGGTATAAACCAAAGTGGGAGCCCAGTGCCAGGTCCACCCAGTCACTGTCAGTACCCCCCACATCATTTTCCCAAGCAGATTTCCCACTGAACAGGTATTCTGTCCCTCATCCCCCCTTTGGTTTCCTTTTTTCTTTTAAAAGTTTTTCATATCAGTCATGGGAAAGGTCACCCCTAAGAAAACAGAACCAGAGACCCCTCAGGTCTGTGAAACCAGAAACCCTCCTAGGTTCGAGCCCTTCTTGGACCTGCAAGCTGAAATCTGTGATCCGCCATATCCTTTTCTTATCAGCAGTATCAAACCCGAGATTTTTAGAAGATATGTCGAGAATAGGGATCGATATTGGGTGGTTTTATCAGGCCTATATTATCAAATTACCCCTCCTGTCTATCCGGTGGTCAAGTTTATCTGCTAGCTCAGAGATGCCTACGATGAACGTCGGGGCACGTTTATCTCGGCTCAAGGGAGCAGGAATTTTTCTCTTTCTCCCGACATTATCAGATAAGCACTCTTCTTTCCCACTAGCACGAGCTATACCAGTTTCAGTGAAATGACTTTAACCCCTCAGTTTGCTAAATTTCCATGGGAACATCAAAGAGACTGCATTTCCTCTATAACCAACAACCAGGCCATGTCTCTTCCCTCCGTAGAACCTTTCCCTTTGAGTCTGTTCAAAGAAGAATTGATAAGCAAGGCGGAGGTAATAGGGGAAGAACGATTTCTCGAGCCATTCATACCATATGGAAAACGACGGGATTAGAATTGGGCTCAAGGTGTTACGAACGGTGTTACATCCTCGACTAATGCGAAGTTTCACAAGCTATCAGGGATAAGTACAAAGCCGAGCTAGAAGGATATGTGGAGAAATACCACACCAGGATCTTAGCCTCCATGAATTTGGACACAGAACACCTAGTGTTGGCTATGGCTGAGGCCATTTTTGACCTGGATGCAGGTACCACTAGCTACAGAGTGCTCGAGTACGCGATCGACATGGATAAGGTGCCAGCCCTTGATAAATGTAACCTGTTCCAGGTGTTTGGTGATATGTTAAAAGATGAGGTAATGCGGCTCATGATCACGTTGAAAAAATTGGAAACTAAGCATGCCCAAGTGAGGGAGACTCTCAGAAAAGAACAGGAAAATTCCCGCGCCCTCACGAATCAGGTACATGCTCTCCATGAGTCGATTAAAGGAAAAGAAACCAGAGAATCAAATCGACAATGTTACGTCATCGAGCAATTGCAGAAGGAGGTGGCATCTCTGAAACGTAAGATTAGCATACCGGCCTCCCATCATATGCAGACAGTTGAATTAGCTCAGGCTGAGAAAGATAAAGCAGACCTAGCTGACTCTTCAGCAAAGGAGAAGGAAGAAAAGGAAAAAATGGCAAAAGCAATGGTTGTTCTTCAGGGCAGGCTAACAGAACTATAGAAGAATTTGGATACGCACAATTGTGCACCACCTCCAACCCAACCAAAAACTAGTTCGTTGTCTGAGCAACTGACTACAACGATGGTGAAAAATGCTACACTAGAGAAGCAGGCTTCCACCACCAGGCAAATAATCACTGAGCTGGAAACTGCCTTGGCTGAAAATTCCAAAAAAATAGAGACTATGAATAATGAAATTGAGCAGGAAAAGAACGAAAAAGCTGACCAGCAGAAGACCATCAATGATCTCAACAGCCGCCTGAATGGTAATATCACCCTCAGGGATGCCAGAAGAATAATTTTGTCAGAAATCATCATGGCAGTGAAAGGGCATTGGAATTTCCTGAGAGTCATTGAAGAAGTAAAATCATCTATGCTTTATCTCCGAAGAAAGATTCATGAGGGAAATACTAATATATCCAACAGAGCCTAGCATGCCAGAAGCTATATCTCTTTCTTGAAAGGGCTAAAGTCTGATGACGTGGAGAAGAATGGCATAGCAAGTAGGTTCAAGGAGGTTGTTGAATGTCAGAAGATAATTGATAAAGAGTCTGCTCGCATTATAGCTTCAAGGACCTTAGAAAAGGTGGCAGCCAATATGGATCGTTTTGATATAGTTTGGGTCGAGATCAGAGCGGCTGGATTCCTGTCATGATGGGATCCTACTACCCCTACCGTGATACAACCATTATCAGGGTACGAAGCAAGTCTCAAGGAAGAGATGGACCAGACGGATTTACTTTCAGATAAAACCACTCGGTTAAAAGCTGAGACCATTGTTTTGTCACTTCGCCAATAATTTTCTCTCCTCCATCTGGTAAAGCACAAAATCCCCACCAATGCGAATTTTGATGACCTCACCGAAGCTTATATCAAGGTGGAAGGATTCGCATCAATGCCTGAACCCACAACAGATAGTCAGCAAAGATGCACCCAGTATGCCAGCCTAGTCGCCAGCTCATCAGCCAACGTTCCACCACCTGTTCCAGCGACCGCCTCGACTCCGTCTCGTTAGTGAATATTGTAAATTCATGATTCAGCCCTAGTGGCCTTTTATTTTCACTTTAGTTTGTTACCTTTAAATTTTGAGTGGAATTCAAATTCCACTCCGGCATTTTACTTTATTTCAAAATTGTTGTTTAATATTTTGTTTAAAACGGCCGTGAGCCTAACTGTAAATGATGAGATGCCCCTATTCCTCATCATAAATTTTGGTTATTTTTTATGGAGACCTCCAACTGATTACTAGCACGCGAGGAGGATATTTTTCCCAAAAATATCTTCTCGCTCATGTTTCTGAGGCTTCTATATAAGCAACAACTAAAGAGAAAAAAGGGTTCGATATTTTCTAAAGAAATTGCTGTGAAATAATTTTTGTATGCATTTTGTTGAAGCTTTAATACCAATGTGAAGATCCCGTTGGGTCTCAATGAGAAGGAGTTCTATCTTTAATGAGGATTCTGGTCTTGGTGCTTTATAGTCTGTAACTCTGTCTTATGTGATATAGTTTAGCTGTTCATTTCACTATTTTCATTTCTCTTGTATCATGCTCTGGAATGCGAGTGGCTCACTGGTTTTGGTATGAATTTATCACAATTGATACTTATGCTAAACCTGTCTAGCGCTTTAAATATGGCTCAGTCATGATATATTGTTTCATTTTCCACTTCATCCATGCTTCTTCTATATTAAATGCTATGGGATGTTATTTGTAAAAGCTATAGAAATGTATGGATTCTTATTATCATAAACCCATCTCATGTTTAGTTTTGTTTCTGGGATTTCATCTCATTAGTGGTTAGTATTTCTTCTATACTTCATACACCGCAAATGTCGTCTAATTTTTCACCTCTGTAAAGAATTTTTAGAATCGAGCCCTCCTTCTAGAAAGTTGTCTTCAAGTTGTCTAATACATTTATATTGAGAATTCACTCCTTTCCTCTGCAATGTTCCTTTCATTATGCTGAGTCTATATGTATTCTGGTTCCACCTACATTGTACCTTTCTGTTAAAATTGAAATAGTAAAGAGCCTTGTTTTGATAACTATCCTTGTTATATCATAAGCTCCTTGCTATATAAGATGTCCTAGGCACTGGTCTTTCGCAACTCAAGGCTGTCTCTAGGGTTGAAAACACAACCAATCGAACTCTTCCACTTGGAAGACTATCATTCGCCGAAGGACATTGGCCAAACATTGACCCTGCCCAGTCATCATGCCATGTCAACAATACAAACTATTGACTGAGCTCTCTGTCGCCATTTTTTTGCCTATTTGTGCAAACAGACATAACTCATTTATGGGAGCATACAGAGTCCATTTTGCACAAAATGAAGTGTGACAGATTCAAAACGAAGAGCACTACACAGTATTTTAGGTTTCACGCCATTCTGAGAAATTTGATTTTGTTCATAAAACTAAGCACCTGATCAATTTAAATGCTCCATTTTACATGAGGACATATGTGATATGGCTAAATTATTTAACATTTTTTATAAGTTATAGGATGGTATGATCCTATTATTGATGTCCCATGCAAATAGATAGATTAAATTTTATATGATATTATAACATGATTCAATGTTAATCTCAAGTTATAGTTATTATGGATCCCATGGTCAGATGAGACAATTCATTGCCAATTACAATCACACATAATAATGTAAAATGATGGTATTTTATTACCATGTTTTTTATTTGATGGATCCAATGAAAATGTGTGAGTTTCAATCCATAATCATAATCACATATGAGAAATTGAGGTCAACACTTTATAATGGTATATTTCCAATACAACTAATCCAATAGCAAGAGACAAAGTCAATATGATGGTCATTTTTCCATATTAGAATGAAAATTGAACACACATTAACGATAAGTTCTCGATCTAATGGATGCAATGGTGGGTAGTAAGGCAAGATGAATGATGCATATGTCATATCCAAATGAAAGTATTGAGTGATGTTTAAACATGATTTATGATTTGAATAGATAAGCATGCTTTTATTTCCCATTATCAATAGTGAAAATAATATCAGACCATGACATAAATAGAAGTTAATTCCAAGTTACACTTCTAATGTATTGGATAATTTTAGTGGATTGCGATCAACAATAAATATTGATATCATATCACAACTTGTAATGCTTTTAACCTTAAGTCTCATGCAATGAATCTAACAATTAAAATCAATTTTTTTATTAATTATGATTCACTCTTTTATATTGGGTGTGTGTTATATTATTTCCATGACTAGTCGCATGCGCGAGGGTGGGTAACAAGCACGGGAAAAACCTCCTCTTGTTCGTTGTGTTAAGCACAATAAGGGGGTCATTTGGGGGTTTACATGGGGGTGGTAGCCTCCCTACAGAGGGTCTGGGGCAACGCCTTTATAATAGGTGGGAAGACCTACCTATGGTTTTGTGCATGAGTTTTGCACATGGTTTTGGGCATGGTGTTTTTTTTTCCATGGTATCTTGTAGATTCAGTCAATGGAACTATGATTATGTCCTAATCCATGGTTAATGGAATGAGGTTTATGAATGCTTCGGCATGTATATATATGTATTGTAACATTGAAAGGAACATAATAAAAAATCAATCTGGTAGTCCCGATTTTGTGATCGATGGGAAAATATTTGTGTGTATTTGTTTTATGATGTGGCCATTATTTATTTTGTATTTTAAGAATTTGTTTGGAGGTAATTATTTTACATGGTTAAACCCTACATTTTAAATAGCTGAAGTTGATAATACTATAACAGGTGGGTTCCACTAGAGACCTATATAGTTTCTTTTGGTTTGATTTTATTTTGGTAATTGCTGAAATTTGTATTGACATTTTACGTTAATGATTTAAAGTACATACATTTATTATGACTATAACGATTTTTTTACACACATTTTTATGTTTTAATATGAACAATACACTCTCTTACCTTCGTGTTCATGAGGAAGAAGTTATATCACTACCATAGCTTAACAAATAATTTTGACAACTTAGTAGTTTTTAGGTAAGTGATTATCATTATATTTCCTAAGTTAAAAGAATGATATCATGTACAAATAAAAGATATTTTATAGTGCGGGAATGGTAAATCCCAATAATATATATGAGATTGTAGTTGACAGTCTAGCAAAAATTTGTGATACCTACATTATGATAGCGGAATATGACTTGAAAACAGTCAAGGGGTCATCTCTAGTGTGAGGTCCCAATTATATTGCACATCATTTGGGATAAGATATCCATCCTAATTCTGGCCTAGCAACCATTCTTATTTTTTCAAGAATGATGCGAGATATGGGTAATACTCATAGCAGGGGAATGTTGATTCTAATCTAAACCAGCTAATGAACTAAGATTAAAATGGTATACATTACAATAATAGTAGTGAAAATATAGAGAATCAAGAGGAAGTAATGAGCTTCTGAACACAAACTACAGAGCCAAGGAAAGAATTAGTTGCAATCTAGGACAAAAACATGTATTCAGCTTGTTAGAGAAACTAAAGAATAGTCAACATTAAGTCTAGCAAGTAATCATATATAAAATCACATCAAATTAAACAAAAAGTATGTGAGAAAGACCACCTACTCTATGAAATAATCCATAATAATCCATCATATTAATAGTATACACCCCACAAGGTACATACATACCTGAACTATTTATGAATAGTTAGAAATGTGGTAAATATCCATGTCAAATGAAGCATCAACAATAACCTTAAAATGCATCTCTATATTATTTGCCAAATATAAAAAGTTACCAACTTCCAAAATTTTGTCTCCGATGATTTCAAAAAGTATCAAAAAGACCTAAAAATGGGAACTCCCAAAAATTAAAAAGTCCCTCTTACATAAAGCATCACATTATTTATAGAATTGAATTAGTAATTCCACATTTTATGACAGCTGAAATTCTGAAGTGTATTTAAAATCCTTCATTTTCACATAATTTACAAACTAGAAGTTGCCCCTAAAGGTGCAAGAATACACTGAAGGTATAGAAGAACTGAAAAGATCCTCTCCCCAATATATGTTTATGAGTTTAGATAAACAGGAGCAAGTAATTGTGGAATTTAAGCCACGTAATGAGGGATTTTGTTTGGTGAATACATATTTTCGATAATTCTATTAAATAATTTTCTTCTGTGTGGGGAGTTACACATTTTCATATATCCATATGAAATGCATCACAAATCTGAACAACTTCGGCTATTCAAAAAAGGTGGAGATAAAACAAATCCATCTGGACACACGAAATAAAATGCAAATCAAAAGCATACAATTCAAAAGCCCGTCACTCCAAAGAATCAGCTCCAGCTCCAGCTCATCATTACAAAAAACCAATCACCATCGTTAACGGAATTTTTAAAAATATTTCGAAGGTACTCCATGCTTCCTAGAATTACACACCATTACAAAAAACCAATCACCATCATTAACGGAATTTATAAGACTAATTCGAAATTCTTAAACTCTTAAAATTAATTCCATAAAGTATAAAATTTGTTCATTTCCATTAGAAGTTACACTTTTCACATAATAAAGTCTAAATTTTAATGGTTTTCATTACAGAGTACCAGTCAAAATTTTAATATGGTTTTCGCTAAATTTTTATAGCTATAAAAGATTATACTTGTGTCAGAGCAAGGATATTGAACATTCTAGTGATATATATTTTTTAAATTCAAATATATTGAACATCCCATAAACCTGCTCCTTACTTTAAAATGTATAGATTCGCATATGGCTTTGCTCCACTGAAGAAATCAAATCAGAAATTAAAAATAAAAATGTCAGGCAAGTTCCTAATTTCAAATGAAAAAATCACTCTATATAATAAAATAATTTCAATTCATCTCCACTCATTTCCCAGAGTCATTTTAAATATTTATTTTTGAAGTCATTACTTGTTAAAATTTAAAGCCATCGAAGTACATATTTCTATAAGTGAGTACTGAAAGCCTTGATAATTTACTGCCTAGACTACCTTTATGTGGTAATTGGGATCTCTGTGAACATACATTCATGATATTTCTTTGCAAGGAATTTCGACACATTACCATATTCTTAAATCAAATTCTAATAGAAGCATATCATTTGAAAGGAAACAGTACAGAGATATCATGAAAACAACAAAAGACAAATTTACAAGGCTTATTACAAGATTAACAAGGCCCAGTAATATGTGCTTATTAAAGATAGCGCACCTATAGCTCCAATAAAAAATGCAACAGAGATACATAACAATTCAGTAGGGGCACATGAAAGATGGTGTAGATATCATGCAAACGAATAGGAAAATTTAAGGAAGGGGAGTTAGATAATGTGAAACCACAAATAAAAAGACATTTTCAATAGGGATTTTCAATATTTGAAAAATATCGAACAATATTGACTTCATTAACGAGTCTTTATAAACCATTACGGAATACAACTTTGCTTGAAAACAAATATTCACTAAAATGCTCTCACAAAAAAGATAATATTTTCCGCTTACCTTACATTGAGCATATAGAGCATATTTTTGTTGATTGTTTTAAACCATTCTTCATTGCCTGCAAATGAACAAAACAGTGAAAAACATATAAATAAATAACAATTCTGCCTAAACAAATTACGTAAAAATGCTAAAGAGAAAGGCTAGCATCCAGAAGGAAAGTCAAAAATGGTGAAAGAACATTCGAAATTTCGGAAAACGTAGAATTTAAAGATAACATCCAGAAGAAAGGGAAAGGGTTAACGCAAAAAAGATGAAAGAAGTTTCATATTACATAACAGCATAAAAATTAATATTCAGAATCATATGTTGTGATGGTGTTATGTAGAAACACAAAAAATCTTACCGGAATAACTAGATAATATTAATTCTGATGCATGTTCAAATCAGTAAACAACAAAATCATCGGAGACAAACATGGTTTTAAGTTTTAATAATATATTTTAAGGCTTCTTTCCTGTGTTGCATGAGTTTCTCGACCGTGGAAAGAGGAATGTTGCACAGACGTCACGAGAAAAATAGGAATGTTCCACAGGTGTCACAAGAAAAATAGGAATGTTGCACATACTAATTGTGGTTAAGCGGTGAGCTAATAATAGAGAAGCCACTCCTGCAAAATGGAAACATCCATCTGGCATCCGCGGCAATGGTAACAGAAGGCGGCAAAAATATCTGTCTAACTGGAGTGGGAGTGACACGGATGTCATAGATCAACGGCTTAAAACAATCACAACTATGCCCAGAAACGAACGGTAGAAAATGAAAATGTTGATGATGGTCTAGTGGAATTCTTCCAATATAACACCTTCGGTGTAATTATATAATATATTTGTATATTTGAAATTCTCAAATTAGCTTGAAAAATATCCCTCTTTGACTAGGGCCTTAATCAGAATTTCTCAATGTCTTGGATATGTACCATTGGGTATTCATGGTATGATGTATCATTATGGTTTTACGAAATGGTATATCTTGATGATGACGTGGAATTATAATGTGCCCTGGATATGTGCCACTTGGTATTCATGGTATGATGTGTCATTATGGTTTTACGAAATGGTATAATATTGATGATGACGTGGAATTATAATGTGCCCTAGGAAATTACTAGAATATTCTTCTATGATAAGAGTATGTATGAAATTAAACTATGTTTGTTACTTTGAGAGATGTATAAGATGCTTCTTCAATTTTCCTCAATGATGATGTCAATGGAGGGATAAATTACCATTATTTCAAATGCAACAAATCCTCTAATTTTTTTATTCTTATTTCTTGGATTGGAATTTGTTTTTGTATCTAATCGTATTCATGTTGTTCACCAAGAAACCTATAGGGGATTGAACGAGCTAAATATTTCTCTTTGTATTTATATATGTTACCAATATTATATATTTTTGAGTCTAATTCAATGGGAGTAGATAATATTTCTAAAATAGTTGACATGTTTTTGGTTATGGTTGTTTCAAAACTCTTGGTCAACCTAGATATCGGGATCCACTTTCCCTAAAGAGTTAGCCATTGAATATCAACATGTTTTCCTCTTGGGGACATATCTGATTTTTCTATTCTTATCATGTAGCTAACTCTCCATAACTAAGTGGTACTCTATTATGTCTTTAGATTGGACTTAAACATCTTTATTTTGTGAAAACAAGGATGATATAGGGTTATCTTATACGTAGTAAAATTTTTATTTTGTCTTTAGCAGGTTCACTAGTGAAGATATTGAAAAACAAATCCTTTTATTTTAGCATCTCATCCAATTTTTAACTTGTTCAGACTGATTCTTTACCCAGATCTTATTGATGGGAGTTATTCATTATAATCCTATCATTATGGAGTGATATTATTAATATTGTACCACTATCTCAACTAATTTATTTCATACAATACTCATCTTAGGAGAGGGATCTATTCCTTGGTTACCTCCTACAAAAATAATAGCTGGGTTGAAATATCATGTATAATCACTAAAACAATGGTCACCCATTATGCATATTAGTATACCTTGCTAGATAAAAAATAATTAGGGGTTTGGTTTCAAGGTTGGATATGTCTATTCAATAGTAGTAGGTTTCAATGGTGAGGATAGAATAATACTAATAAATTTAACCCGAATATCCTTCTTAAACATTACCATTTCATATTCACAATTTTGGCCAAATATTTGTGTGCTTCCACATGGAGAGTCCTCTCTGTGCTACTGGTAGAAAAATTTGGGTTTTTGGGAAGCAGTTTTTTTTTTTTTTTATGCTCGTTCTTGAAGAGAAAAAGTTGGCCATGATTCAATCCCAAAATCTAAGTTGAGAGTCTTGATATGGTTTTAGAGCATGAAAACCTAGTGGTTCTAGTGAGGGAAACCTTGAGAAGCCATGGGGGGAAATTATCTTGGAATTTTTGGTGCAATGATGAAAGGGAGATTTAGCTATTTTAAATATTGCCCATATATGACTCGAATTTCACCTTCATTTGAACCATTTTTTATAAGGAAGGCCTAGGAAACAACCTCATAAGTGAGATAAAAAACTAAGGGAATCAGTTTCACTCAATATTATAGCTCAGGAAGATATTGTAGCACTACAATAATGATTAATTATGTGTCATATCACTATACTAAGGGCTACAATTTTTCTATAGAGGCTTGAAGAATAAAAAAATGAGAAAACGAGTGTAATTTTGACCCTATATCATTGTGAAGAAGGCGAGAAAACATTATGGAGCTATGTAGGAGGTTAGGTAAGGGATATAGTACACCCATGAGGCTTATTTATGTGTAATATGATTAAAAATATGATAAATAATCCACTATGGATTCCCATGGAGGAAACATTTTGGGGGGTGGGGGGGGGCGAGGGGCACTAGAATCTAAGTAAGTGTGGAGTTGTAGTGTTGCACAAAGGGTTAGTGATGCTCTATAATTTTAGGAAGAGGCTAAACGTTGTGCTACAAATTTCTTGAAAGAACTAAATTATTGAAATATAACACAATTAAAATCTTTCCTTAAGGATTACCTCAGTGTGCAAAGAGTTGGAGGGTGTCTTTATATTTTTGGATTTTCCAAAAATCCTCGGTCAAACTCATATGCTTTCCTTGATTATCTTTTGTCACTGTGGGGTTAATGATAACTCACAAATTTTGGATACACTTGGTTAGGTGACCTTTTAACTCACATCAAAATACATGCCCCTCAATTCCATCCCATGCTTGAGGCATTAAGAGGAATTAAGGAGGGTTTTTGTAGGAGATACAAAACCAGGTAAAAAATTATGATGTGTCTTTACTTAGGGGTCAATATAGCTCATAATTTAAACCAAGGTCCGAGAAATAACTATTTTGGACCTTTAATTTACATCAAGCCATATTACCATTGACGCGTTAAGAACCATACATGGTTTATATTACGTCATAATAAATGCATAATGTCTCATGATAGTTCAAATATCATTTTTCAAATAAGCCTTGATAAGATAGCCAAGATTATAGGGTTAACTAACTTTTATAATGTCGTAAGTGAAGAAAAATTTCATTAGGAATTCCTGACTTGCTCTAAGAAAGATAGACTAGAACCTCTAAAATGTGTTTTAGCTAATTCGTTTAGTGTTTCCAAAGTAAATATTCCTATTAAAAATAACCTCTTCGCCAATTCATGGTCTCACTGTTAGAAGTCATTTTAGATTTTAGCGATGATGATGAATTGGATGAAGTCATGTTAATATGTGTTTAAGAAACCATGGCAAACCCTATACATATAATTTTTTATTTCCTTCAATTTATCATAAATGCCATAAATTTCAATTAGGTACCATTGGTACTTTTTCCATATTTAAATTTGAGACATATCTTGCACATTTGATACTAATAAACTATCCTAAATTCTTCCTAGATCATGGATTGAGTTTTAATGTATATAACAATGATGGTAAGGAAAACAATGTTAGTAAATGGACATATGTTATATATCCTAGTAAACTATAAGAAAATTACATGGAGTATGCTTATTACTTTTTTAAAAACATGTATCTTTTAGTAACAAACTAGGCCCCCCCAAGGTATCATATGAATATAAAATAATTTTTTAATGGACCAAGAAGTATAAAATAGGACATCGGTTTCTATATATAAACCATACTATAACAAGGGAGCACTATCGTAGCGGTAGTCCCTGCTGGTAGAGGGGTTGGGTTATTTGGTTAAAAGTGTTGGATCAACTCCTGTGTGAATATATCAAATCCATGCATAAGTTACTAAAAAGGTAAAATAGAGCTTATTTATGAAACCAAGATGCCTTCACTGAAAGAGGAAATTAAAGTCTACTAATAGATGCATATGTTCATATGGTTAATTTCAATTTTAAATATATAAAACTAGTGTAACATGAACATATTTGTTGCATTTACATGCACTTGATCCACTCCTCATCCTATTTTTCTGTAGAAAGATTAGTTGCAAGAGATGGTGCACAAGCTCCATTTTCCATTTGATCACCGAACAAACAATGTTTTACGTCTAGATCGAGCCTTCGATTTTTACAGAGTTAGCACTACCAATTGAAACTGCAATAAATTTCACAAGCTCCATTTGGTCACCACAACTGTGGTGAAAAAACAATGTTTTATGTCTCAGTAAACTGCCATAAATTTCACAAATACCAGAAATATGATACTTATTGGTGGTTTCATTAATATGAAAAATATTTTCTCTTGGTTTTATGGCTGTGTCCTGATTAAGCAGGTATGCCATTGCATTTTCAATCTTGTTTATTTGGGGGTCGATACTACCATAAAAATATACATCATATACATCATTAATTTCATATACATGCATCAAATATAAAAAATTTGAAGCTAGCAAATGGGATCGAGTTAAGCACCCAAGTCCCAATCTAACTGATAAATCAAAAGTTAGGAAAGTTTGGTGAGGAGTTATAAAACTGACAACTATCTAGAGGAATTTGGTTCAGGTTCAATCGATTACTCTGTGGGTCATCCAATGAGATTTCTTTTCATGTTAATATTTCTTCCACTTTTAATATGAATAAGATTAATGAGAATCTTATAAATGGATTTAGCACATTTGTCAATTATAATAATAATTTTGTACAATGTGCATTCAAAAGCATATATACCATTATACCATTATTTCTACCCCATTTTTCATGATTTATATATTCAACATGCATACATGAAAGGTCGGTCCTCTCACTTCATACAAATCCTCAGAAAAAAAACAGTAGTTTTCATCTATTTAAAAATTTCCACATTTGTTGGACTCGGTAGAGGTTGGAGATTCTGCTGTGATTTGATTGGTCCCCATCATCCTCCAAATGCCATTTCACCAGCGAGGGGATTTACTCAAGATTTTTCAATGGTTTTGATCCACTCACACTAACATATGAAACCAAATGCCATTTCACCAGTGAGGGGATGTCCTCAAGATTATATTTGTTAATGGTTTTGATCTACTCACACTAACATATGAAACCATGATTTTAGCAAGAGCTCGATGCTAGTCTGTTTTACAAGTCATTTGACGATCTTGTGAAAATAAAAAAAGGAGCAGTGGGGGCTTCAAATGCATTGTTGGAATGTTTATATTGAGATGACAGTTTTGCAAAAACATTAGTCTCCTTGGCCACAAGAACCCATCACGGTAAAGGAAAACAATTAGGGTGAAAAATATGGCCTAAATCTGATGAACAATGTTGGTAAGTCAGTATCATTGTTGGAATGTTTATATTGAAATACAGTTTTGCAGAGACATTAGTCTCCTTGGCCACAAGAACCCATTGCGGTAAAGGTGAACAAATAGGGTGCACAATATGGCCTAAAGCTGATGAAGAATGTTTGTAAGTCAGTAGCATTGTTGGAATGTTTATATTGAGATGACAGTTTTGCAGAAACATTAGTCTCCTTGGCCACAAGAACCCATCGTGGTAAAGGCGAAAAGTTAGGGTGCACAATATGGACTAAAGATGATGAAGAATGTCGGTAAGTCAGTAGCATTGTTGGAATGTTTATATTGAGATGACAGTTTTTCAGAAACATTAGTCTCCTTGGCCATAAGAAACCATCATGGTAAAGGCAAAGAGTTAGGGTGCACAATATGGCCTAAAGTTGATGAAGAATGTCGGTAAGTCAGTAGGCTGATAGAAAATACATATATGATTATATTTCCCTCCTTCATGGCCACTCCACACATTTTCAAATGTGGATAGTTGAGCCACTTCAATCTCCCCCAAAAAAACAGATACTACCCTTTGTAAATCTTGTGTCGGGAGGCCAAACTGGGAAAGGAGCAGGTAGCAGGAATGACTTGGGGCACTCAGGCAGAGGAAGTCCCCTTTTCCAATCAACAATACTAGCAACTCCATTTGAAAATTCTTCATGAAATTTCCTCAAACAAAAATTCAACCAACCGCTATAACTATTTTTAATCCTTGCCCAAACTCTCTAAATGAGTTTTTACTCATAGCACAATAGTTTTCTACAAGGAATTGAAGTCCTGAGTAGAACCCAATTATTTGATTATCAATAGAAGATCAACAACCTCCTTTAATGGAAGAAAACCCCACTTTTATGGCAAAGAATTAAGGACCTATGACCTATGGTCTCCACAGAATTATCATAAGTACGAAGTATATAGACTGAGCTTGCTAGTGAAGGAAACACTTCCAAGGAATGCGAGAAGAGGAACAAGCATATGCACCTTTTAGAAGGAAAAACACATAGTGATAGGCTCCTCCCGAAAGGAAAAATGCATCTGGTGAGAGATGGAAAGGGCGAAGGCCCCTGGTGAAAGGCTTCTAGCTAAAGATAGAATGGGGAGATAATGGAATATTCTTCATTTGAAAGGTTAAAGGAAAAGGCTACATTTTCATGTGGGTTCTTTTGAAACATACCTGATTTGTGGATGTTAGTGAAAATAGTGAATCCCATATTTTTCTCCTTCTGTCTCCTGTACGAGGCCTTTACTCCTTCAGTCTCCTGTGGTACTGTACCAAACCAACAAGTTATCGGCTATGAAGATAGCGACTGACCTAGTTTGTAAGCCCACTACCCTTGAACCTTTAGCATAGAGCATCTCACCTGATTTATTTGAACCTTTTGCCAGGAGGTAACTGATATGTATGCAGGTGGATCAACTTCAACCAGGACTGGTTAAAATGCATCTGCACATATATGAATAAAGCTCTAGATAGATAACTGGTGGGTGGTATAATACGCTATAATGGGTAATAAACTCCTTTGGTTAATCTGTTCTTTGTGCTATGGCTTCATGGGATGGCATTTGTCCCCGGAAAAAAAAAAATGCCACCTACAGGATTGTCAAGACATATGGCATCTGCTGCCAGAAATGGCGTTTGCTGCATCTCACACCAATCATCAAAAAAATTTGCATATAAATATTTACATACAACAAATAAAATGAATCCCACACTAAAATGAACTTTGTATAAAATAAAGCAGGGACTAATAAGTTATCTCGACAATGAAATTTGGATAAAATGAAGCAGGGACTAATAACTTGTATGGACTTTGGATAAAATAATTCTGTCACAGTAAGCCTGCAAACCTACAATAAGAGGTTCAAATTTTTATAATAAAAAAATTTAGCTAAAAATTAAACAGATGTAAATAGCGAGTACACAAGTTTGGTTAAAGAGTGTTTAAGATGAAAAAATTGGTCAGCTAAAGATTTAATTCAATGTCAATGATCTACCGATCGCTATAGTCATAAGGCAGGGACTAATAAGGACTCGATGGTTATGAATGAAAACCTTATTGTATAGCAACTTACATTACTCACAATCTATTTGGTTGTGAAGTTGGCAAACAAAGCCTATCTATTAATAATGCACATTTCATGAGTAAAAGGGCCATTCTCCATTTAACTTATGAAATCCTCTTTTTTTAATCAATAATTGACGTGTTCATCATATTATTTGAAGAAAATATTGCATGACTAAAGTTTCAGAAACGTTTTTTTATTGAAATTATGATTATTGTTATATTATTTCATAACTCAAGAAAAAACTTGGGCTCTCAATATATCAACATTTTAGCAATCCTATTGTTGAAATTCAAGCTAACTAGGATTCATGGGTAGAATAAATGGATAAAATTCTTATCTAGGGAAACCCAAACTAGAAAAAAATAGAAATAAAATATATAGGTTTTTCAACAACTAATTCAAGAATTGTAGAATTAGAGTGTAGTGTAGTAGGAGTGAGTAATATTTCAGGTGCTATTCAAAAAGTGGTTGAAACTATTATTATGATTGCTTAATTGTATAATCTAGCTAAATAATACTCTTACAAGAGGAAGTTATAAAAAATAATCATAGAAGAAGATCCAAATGGAAAAGATCAAAGACCAATGCTGTAGAAGAAGAGCTTTTCGAGGAAATCAATATTTTTATCTAAATAGGTCAACAACCTATTAAATTATATTGGATGGACATGTTATGATTATAACATATAATTTTAAAGAGATATATTTGACTTTCTACGATCAGCACACCACAAAAACTTCAGGGTAGAATAAACAAAGTGGTTAAGTGGCATTATTAAACCCTAGGGAGATTTCAGGACCAAGATTCTTGTCATCAAATAACATGGATTAGAACATGTTTAATATCTTTGTTATATGGTTGAATGCATGAATATGGGTTACATGTTTAGGCCGAATGTGGGGATGAAATTTGAAGTTTTTCCTCTTTTATCAAATCGAAGCCCTTAAAAGTCGTATAAGCATTGTGAATTTTGATTTAGAGTAAAATGAAAAATTGTGGAGAATTATGTTGTTGTCCTAATGATATTTTTTGAAAAACAAAATAGTGTCATATAATATGTCAAATTTCCATTAAATTAAATGCATGTCCTTGATATTTTTCACACATCTTAAGAAGTATGGGTGTGTCCACATAGCATAACATATTATATAATGTGTAATTTTAAATATATATATATATATATATATATATATATATATATATATATATATATATACATATACATATACATATACATATACATAAACATAAACACACACACACACACACACACACACAGATATATATAAGCATGATATACAAAGAGAGAGCTAATTTTCTCATCTTGTTTTTTTTTTAAGAAAAATGATACTTTTTTATTATTTTTTGAACTTGGCGAAGTAATATTTCAGTTACATTTGGTAGACACATGTGTTCGTGTAAGTTTTTTTTGAACTATTTAAAAAATTGAAAAACAAAGTGTACCCTTTTGAAGAGGACTCATAAACGATGATAGTGGTATTTTTTGAATTTTTTTTGTTGTGTATATTTTATGATATTGATTTTTTATTCAACCTCTTTAAAATTGTTCAAAAAAATTTGAAGCATTATGTTTAAAAGAGATCAGATGAAAAATATCATATGAATTTGAAAATATCAAATTCTTATGTCATTGGATATTGGATTCCTTCATGAATTCAACAATATCAACTCCTTCACAGAAGGAGAATTGTTTCCCTAAGTGCGTTAGGGTACAAAATGGTGTTGTAGGAAATTTTGCAGAAGGAGTTATGAAATTGTGGATTTTAAGACTTCAGAGACTCGATCAAGCATTTAAATTTCAAATTCAAATAACTCAATCTAGGGTTTTGTAAACCCACAATCGAGCCATTGACGTGGTTAACAAGGGCTCGATCGAGACTCTATAAAAAAAATTGTGAATCCCATAATATAGATATATATCTATATATATATATATATATCTATATATATTAAGTTTGACATGATTCCATTTTCATCATGTCCAATATATGACCCAATAAGGGTGGGGAATTGAACCGGCTACTTCACATCAAGGAGTGCCTTAACATAGAACCCGATTACCGTTTATCCAAAACCCAATGGACCCCATAATTTAGATTTTAGAATCAATAAAGATCTAAAATTTAATTTTTTACCACATTTTAAAATTCCAAATTTTATTATAATTTTTGTTATCATGTCATGTAGAAACCTTATTAATTTAATATTAATATTAAAAAATTATTATTATTATTATTATTATTGTTATTAAATTATGAAATCTGATATTAATATAAAACAACTAATATTAAAATATTTTAATGTTAATATTAAATTTAATAATTTTGAATTAGTATAATATTATTAACTTTAATATAATATAAAATTTGTTATATTATAATATATACTAGCACAACCACATTAATAAATGTGGTTTATATACGCTGTATGAGTGAGTAAAAGAGTCATACAACCTCACTCAATATGTTTATTTTATTTAATATATATTTTTTCAATATAAAAAATAAGATATATAATATTTTTAAAATCCTGAAGTAATCATAAGCTAAATATACCTAAAGAAATAAACCCTAAATAATTTCAATTGGAAGACATAAAGCTCTCTATGTATCTCTTAGAGACAAAGGTGGAGAGAGAAAGGGAGTACAAGGGAGATGGAGAGAGAGGGAGAGAGGAGAGTAGGAGGCAAGAGAGATAGAAGGGGAGACAAAGGGAGAGAAGGGGGGGAGAGAGAGAGAGAGAGAGGGAGAGGGAGGGATAAATCGATAGATATGGAGAAACAATGTGTATATTTTGCGGGGTATTTTAGAGAGATAAATAAGGAGAGATAGAGGGAGATAGAGATATAGATGGAAGGTAGGGAGAGGGAAGGAAGGATAGAGGGAGGGAGGGAGAGATATATAGATATGAAGAGAGAGTGTGTGTGTGTATGGGGTGTTGATATAGAGATACAAAGGAGGATAGATAAAGGGAGATATGGACATAGATGGATGGGGGAGAGAAAGGTAAGAAAATTTCTTGCATGTCGATGCATTTATTTCAGTGTACATTTGTCGATTTCTTGCATTAGATGATTTTTTTTTTCAGTGTATATGTTGATTTCTAGTTATATTTCATTTCTTGCATTAGATGAATTAATTTAATTAAAAATGCTAATTTCTAATCTTGTTTGATCGAACTTGCATTAGATGCATTAATTTTAATGCATTAGCTTCAATGTAGATGTTGATTCCTAATCCTATTTGATTACTAGCACTAGATGCATTGAGTTCAATGTATATGTTGATTTATAATCATATTTGAATGTTTTCATTAGATGCATTGATTTTCTAGTGTAGATGTTGATTTCTCATCGTATTTGATTTCTTGCATTAGATGCATTGATTTTAGTGAAGATGTTGATTTCTGATTTGATGTAACTAGATGTATGGTGTACATTAATTTGAAGGTAAATAGTTTAAAATCGTGCAAAGATTTTAGTGTAAGCACAAAAAAATTATTGACGACGTGCATTATGAATAAGCTTTTGTAGATAACCTCGAACAAAATAAAATAAAATAAAACTTGTATTTGGGAATTTTACTTCTCCGCATCTTCTAAAATTGAATATAACTTATTTCAATCATATTTGAGTTTTTAAAAAATGAATAAACCTTATTTCAATCATAAGGAATTGATTGAAATACTTGGATAGCTTCTTGTAAATTTAGGAAAGTTGATAAAATTATATAAATGTTTTCATATATTGTTTTTTTCACCTATATATTAAATTTCAATACGGTTGACTTATATCATGTTATGATTAAGCTCTTGTATATAATCTCAAAAGAAACAATGTTGAATAATTTATATATATATTAATTAGTGAAATTATTTTAACATATCCATAAACTTCCAAAATTAATGAGCATGCATAAACAAGATTATTACAAATCCATAAATTGAAATAGTGAATACATGTATGAATAAACTATCCATATGAAAATCCATAAAATGAAATGATAAGCATTTGTAAATATCCATGTATGAAAATATACGAATTTTGTATCACATGTGAATGTGGCCCACAAAATGAGCTTGAAAATATACAAAATATCCATTCTAAGTACCACTAGAACTCCTATGCGAGTTCCATTATGAAAAGTAAGTGTCCATAAGTTGGTACTTCAATAGAACACATTTAATTAAAACTAATTAAATCATTATTTGTACAAAGCAAAAAATACAAAAATAAATGATTTTGAACCACATTTTTAATTAGATATATGTGAATCTACTAACCTCATTCGAGTCCAAATGAAATTCAGATAGGATGAGGGTCTGATGAATCTGGGTTTGATGCTCCCCTGCCTATGACTCAATGATTGGGGCCTACATCGATGGAACCACATCATCACTTGCTATACACCCAACATCCCAGTCATGTGTCCAAAAAATAGTGGCATCAATGAGACACTTCATATGGGCCCGTGTAGAAAATTTCAAGGAAAAATTATAATTAGTCTAGAAATTAATTAGAATATATGTGTAACTTAAAAGAAGAAAATCTTGAAATCTTAGTAATACCTTTTTTTTTAACTCAACTATTGATCCTTGTGGTTGTATATAGTGACTCTCCTCCACATTAGGGTTATGAGGTGGAGGTGGAGGTGGCAAAGAATCCATGGAAACATGCTCTGGTCAAGGATGGTTTGATTGATCAACTGCCCCCTCTGTTCAACTCATATTCTCATCCATGTAGCTGGGTTATGTCTACATGTTATCATGAACTTATTAATATAAATGAAATCTAATACGTAATAGAAATTAATATAAAAAATTATGCATAATTTGACAATGAGAGTCAAAAGTTCATATATATATATATATATATATATATATATATATATATATATATATATATATATATGTACCTGGTCTATGTCATGCAGGTAACCCTTCAAGTCTCATGAATTCCATCATGATAAATACATGCATATGTCAAAAGCTTGTCAAAGGGCATACTCGTGAGAAATGCATCATCATATAAGGGTATTGGTCGGTCACTAGGCAATGGTGGTGGTCTCCTAATATCTAGATCTAATGCGACACACGCAATGACCATTGACATCTCCAGGTTGTCTACAATAGTCTCCTTAGTATCACCACTGAGCCGCGACATATCCTCTAGCTCTGTCAGTAATACCAAGATCCAAGATGGTATTGGAAATCATCTAAGGGTGGCAGTACATGCCCAGGGTCCCTAAAAGCCCCCTCACGCTCATAGGTATGTCCCATGCTGGGTCCATAATAATGAGATCCAATATCAATGTAATCCAACCTCATATGTAACACAAAATTTACATATAAATTATTGGAATAATAAATGGAAACCTGGTCATGATAGGGGGTTTGGTCCCAAGATCCAATGAACCTATAATACACAAAAGGGGTTACATTAACATTCCTAAAATATTTTAATGTAATTGGATATATATGTCTACCAAGGTGATCTAGAAGGATATCGAAAAAATCCCCATGAACACCAATCTTATTAGTGGCCTCTTTCACCACCTCCCAAGTATTTGGGCATCTAACTTGATTTTTCCTAATCCTCTGTATGGATTGTAGGAGGTGGATCTATGGGCTCAACCTTTGGTATGTCTTGATCAACATATTGATGCTATCCAACATCAAATAAAAACTACGACAAGTTGGTGAATTGGTAGGGATGTTGTGTATCTCTTGTGTGATCCATGTATGATGGGTTGTAACATCCTCCAATGTTATATGAGTTGTAGCATCATCCCATGAAGGGATCAATGCTCCACTATGATCCTCAGATCCAGCCTATTGAGGGCCTACAAATCATAAACATAATTACCATATATAATTAACAAACTAGAAGCATACAAACATATACGTTAACTTCAACCACATTAGTTGAAGAAAATTTAAAAACTAAAGACAATTTCAAGACATAAACACTGCCTCTGACACTCTGACTGGCGTGAGAGGTAGGATCGATGAGTGGATCGTGTAGTCTGGGTGGGTTATGCGATCTATCACAAGATTGACCACATATAACATATCCCCTCACATTGTGATGGCCTATAGTTGGGTCATGTATATGGGATGCCTATGCATATTACATATAATACATATAAACTAATCCAAGAAGACAATTCTGAGTAAAGTATTACATATAATACATATAAGCTAATCGAAGAAAAAAATGTTGACTTCAAAAGAATGTTGACAAAAACCCCATTTCTAAACTCAAGGAATAATCTAGCTTGAAGTGCTAAACTTTATAGTCCATTTTTTGATAATTTATCAACCAAAGTATTGATTTCCATGTAAAAAAAATTGAAATAAGTGATCAAATCCCCCTTCACACTTTTTCCCATTTCTGAATAATGCATTTTATTCATAGCGCATAAATATGTAAATATATATGTAAAAAATATAAATAGACCTATTTATAAAACTAATAAATTTTTTGCCAACCCAATACGCCAATAGACTTTAAGTTCTTAATATTTGACTTTGATGCATCACATGTACTAGGTGCAAGCACATGAAGAAAATGTTGCTTGTACTAACACACTACATAATGAAACAATATGGTACAAATTAGAAAAGTCTAAATGTTTTTATTCACTTGACCAAATGCAATTCTCATGATGGATTTAATGTATCTATCAATGATGCATTTTTGAAACATGAACACACACACACACACCCACATATATATATATATCTGTGTGTGTTCATGTTTCAAAAATGCATCATTGATAGATATGATTAAATCCATCATGAATATATATATATATAGATATAGATATATATATAGATATATATAGATATATATATATATATATATATCTATATATATATATATATATATATATATATGTATATATGTTTTAAATAGTTATATAGTTATATGTTTTATATAGTTTTATATATATATATATATATATAATATATATATATATTATATATAGATATATATATCTATATATATAGATATATATCTATATATATATATATATATATATATATATATATATATATATAGATATAGATATAGATATAGATATAGATAGTAACATGTATTGTGCATAAACTATAACATAATATAACTATAAAATATGACATTGTATAACTATTTAAAACATATATATATATATATATTTTAAATAGTTATATTATGTTATAGTTATGTTAATAATACATGTTACTATATATATATATATATATATATTGTCAAATAAATTATGTTATTATAAATAGTTAATAGAATAATGTTATGTTATGTTATAATTGTTAAATTATATATGTTTGTGTGTTTATATTAAATAATTTTAAGTTATGCTAAATGTTAAATAACATTAAATAGCTATATATATATATATATATATATATATATATATATATATAACATGTATTGTGCATAACTATAACATAATATAACTATAACATTTGACATAGTATAACTAACTAACTAACTAACTATATATATATATATATATATATATATATATATATATATATATATATATATATATATATATATATATGTCAAATAAATTTATGTTATGATAAATGGTTATAGAATTATGTTATGTTATGTTATAACTATATGATGTTATAGTTATAATAGTTAAATTATATATCTAACTATATAATCATGTTATGAACTATCTAGTTATAGTTATGTGTGTGTGTGTGTTATGCTAAATGTTAAATAACATTAAACAATTATAGAACCATGTTATATATATATATATATATATATATATATATATATATAATGTTATAACTTTATAATAGTTAAATATATATAGTTAACTATAGTTTTTTTGTCCAAGAAAAAAATAAAACTTTTTTTTATATATATAACAAAAAGTTACATCGTATATGTTGAAGCATTCCTTAAGTGTTCAATGGCCACAAAAGTGAGGGGGCCAACAGAGATATCCATCCAGGCAATGACAAAATACAGAAAAACAAAGACTATGAAGCACCAAAAAATACAGTGAAACATAAAGCCTTGGTTAGAAAAAAATATAAAACTATACTAGAGATCAGTGCCTCCATATTGGAAAAACACCCCACATTCATAGAAAAAAAGAATATTTACCGAGCCTCCCTTAAGGGAAGACAACCCAAAAAAGGTTCCAAATTATAAAACTATTATCCATGTAATAATATGATCACAAAACAAAAAAATATTAAGAGTTTTCCCAAAAGAGTGATGTATGTACAAAAATTCTAGGATATATAGCAGTGCTCGAGAAAATAATGAACAACCTGAAAAATAGAACGAAAGACAAAGTCAATATGGTCTAGTGTCTGACACATGGACGACAAATCCGTTCTTCTCCTCTATTTCCACGTGCTTGGATTTTGTCATAGACCATCCTTAGATAGACAGTCAAGAGTATTGTTCCCTTCCCTGTAAATATGGCATACAAAAATCAATATAAAATGTATTTTGAGAGCTTGAATATCTTCAATAATTGGAAGTAACCAAAATTTTTCACATCTCTGTATGTTGTTAACCCAATTTATGACATTCAAGGAGTCTCCAAAAATTTGAATCGAATCAATGCCGAGGTGAATGAGCTAGCACATGAGGATTTTATGTGTTTGAAGTTCAACAAATTTGTTTGTGCCATCTCCAAGTCCCACAGTGGCAACCATGGAGACATCTTGATTTTTATGTATAATCATACCAGCCCAACAGGCTCCTTGGTTGTGAGCAGCACCATCAAAATAAGCCCATGGTCTTTCAAAATCAATCTCTTCAATCCTCACATTTCTTGGTGTTTTCGAAGGGACAAAAGTGGGGAGGAAAGATAAAATGGTAGCACATTCCATTGCCATTACAGAGGGGGATGAAGAAACATCCTTAAAGATTCCTTTATTTCTAGCCAGTGAGATCCCCAATGAAATTAGGAGGGGAAGGAATCTGAAGTCTTGGTTTTTTCATGTTTCCTACCAGTCTCTCCATGCCTCACCACAATTTTCACCCCGCCAAACAACCTTAATGTCACAGAGAGATAAAGTACGTTCCCATAATTTTTCACAGAAAACACATAACAAGAAAAGGTCATCAATTGTTTCCTCTACATTTTTGCATAAGCAACACCAACCCTACCCGTTCAAGAACCTCCTTTGTAGAATAGCCCAGTTAGCAACCTTCCTTTTCATAATGCACCGAAAGAAAAGTTATGTTTTTTTCGGACCTTCCATTTTCCACCGGGTTTTGAACCACCATTATTGAACCCCTCGTTCTTTGTTTTTCATTATATAACCATAGCCATATTTAGGGGAGTAAACACTTGATATCGAATGTACCCAAAATACGGAGTCCGGAAAATCTTTGAGACAGACTCTAGACTGGCCAAGATCCTGAATATAGTCCTGCCATTCCTGTTCCCAATGGAGGTCAAGCCTTAGATCTTCTGTTGAAAGCCAAGCTTGAGTCCATATTGTAGTATCTTCTGGCTTATCAATCTGATTCAGAGTGTAGATCCCTCTAAGAGCAAGTGCCTCCTTGAGCCCTTCGAAAATAATGTATCTATTGTTGCACCCCACCCATGGGTCCAAGCCTATCCTGCACTGCTAACCATCACCAATTCTCCAAGAAAGACATTTTTCCACTGGGCCAAGTGCCAAAAAAGTATCTTTCCAAATCATGGAGGCCTTGTATGTATCTTTATCCAGAATTCTAATCTAACCGTCCACAGGAATAGGATCAATAAATTTTCTTTTTACCACAGTCGCCGAAATATTATTCGCGGTTAAGATTCGCCATCCCAAATTTGCAGTGAGAGACATAGAAAAGGTCCGAAGATGTCTAATTCCCAATTCACCCCACTCCTTATGTTTTGAAATTTTATCCCATGCCACCTAAGGGAGAGTCTTCTTATCCTCCTTGCCAAACCATAAGAAATTGTTGGATATACTTCTAATTTTATTAATAATTCCTATTAGGACCCAGGCCAGGGAAATCCAGTAGACTGGGATTGCCATTAAGCCTGATTTTATGAGGACAGTCATCCCTACCCTTGACAACCAATTATGACTCCATACATTTATTATTTTTTCAATTTTTGTGACTAACCAATTCCATTCTTTCTTTCCATAGGGGTTCGGCTTCAGATAGAAGCCCTTATATTTAATGCTAGAACCCAAAGTGATCTGGTTGAAAGGGAGAAAGTTATAGGTCCATGCCAGGTCAACCTCAGATACGCCATCATGGGTAAGGGTTTACTTCTAATTGATGATTTCCATCCCCATTGCTTTCATAAAAAGATCCAATATATTTTTCATTTTTTTAATTTCCATCCGATTCTTGATACTGAACAAGAGGATGTCATCCATGAATAAGAGGCGAGATATGTAAAGGTTAGTAGCCACCACAATGCCACTAAAATCACCTCTTCTCCTAAGGTGATGAAGTAGTTGAATTAAATCCTCCGCGGCCAGAAGGAACAACAGAGGAGATAGGGGGAACACTTGTTTAAGCCCTCTCTGATTTTGGAAAAAAGGGGACACAACCCCATTGATAAGAACAACAAAAGATACATTAGAAATAAAAATCATAATCCAATTTTGAAACCAAGGTGAGTAAGAAGGAGCCTTAAATAAAGATAGCTAATATGATCATTTTCCTTTGAAAGGTCAATATTCACTATCATGCATTCCTTGCTTGACAATTTAATGTTATGTAGAGTCTCTTGGGAAACCCCAATGGCCTCATGAACCTGCCTGCCATCTAGTAAGCCAAAATGTTCTTTAGAAATGTTACGAGATAAAATATTTTCTAATATGTTAGGAATAGTTTTTGCAATGACTTTGTAAATACAATTACATAGAGAGATAGGTCTAAAGTCATCAAAAGAGGAGGGAGATTCCTACTTAGGAATGAGATTGAGAAAAGTTGTTTTAAGAGCACCATGGATGTAGCCCTTTGATCGAGATTCCTCCACCACACTTGTAATAGAGTCCCCCACAAGTTCAAAGAAATTTTGAAATAATTCCACCATCCAACCATCTGGTCCTAGACTTTTGTCTTTTTTCATACCCTTCAAGATAAAATCTACCTTTCTTTTCTCCACAGGGGCCAAAAGGTGATTATTTCCCCACATGCACCTACCTGGGAAAAAATCAAGCCACTTGAAAAATTTCATCGATCGAGACCCCTTCCTAAATCCCATAAAGATTCTTGAAATGTTTTTTTCCCAAATTAGAGAGATCTTGGAAAGATTTAGCCACCCCTCCCTTGGGATGTTCAAGCTCATAAATGGTATTTGAGTTCCTTACCTTGGCATAATTTTGGAAGAATTTGGTATTTTCATCACCAGCATTAATCCATATAGCAAAAAATTTTAGCCTCCTTTGTTCTTCCTTATCATGTAGGATTTTTCTTCTCCCAAGTTCCAAATCCTTTAATCTTCCTCTCGAAGCCTCGTCTAGATATTCCTCATCACCATGGCTATTCATCTAGTCAAGAGACACTTCAATATCCCTAAGAGCCTTAGAATATTTTGAAGACTTTTCTTTAGCCCAAATAATAGTATCCCTCTTAATGCTTTTCATATTATCAACAAAATCCTTAGCGTAATATGCACCATTGTCCCTAGAGATAGGGCGTCATGTGTCAGCAACTAGATTTTGATAATCCTCCTATATCAGCCATCCGACATTTGATTATTCTCCCTAAGCAGCTTGGTGGTTGGGGTCTCTTGGACATTACTTCTTTCTCACGGGCTCTTGTGGTTAAATCCCTATGGCAAGTGGTCACTGGTTCAGGATTTTGGCCTATCCTTTTTCAGGCCAAATATCACATCAATAGGGATTTATTATCCCTTTTTAGATCTAATTCCCTTCCTTTATGCATAGGATCTGTCATTTGGCGTAGTTTTTCGCATGTGCCTCCCCTCCTCTACAACCACCTCATATGGGACTTCGGGAATGGCCAAAAAATTTTCCTGGGTGATGAAAATATCCTTGGTTTGAATATTTATTTCTCACTCGGTACTCATTTGTAGCACGCCTTGGCTCGAAAAGACATTTTCATCATTTACTAGGTAATCTCCCACTAGCAACAGGGCTTCCAAATTTGGAAAACCTCAGAGCAATTGCATCTAGGGGGCAGGGTTGCTAATCAGTGGGGTACTATTTTGCTCCTATTGAAATCGGGTGGTCTCTTTTCACATCCTTCAGGCAACAAGATTAGCTAGTGTGGTAAGATGGGTAGGGTTTCTCTTGTGTTTGTTCACATATATGACAACATCATGTCCAAAAGCATTTCTTCATAGAAATTTTTGTTCTTCAGGAATTTCTGGATCTGCTCTATCCCTCCCAAGGGTGTCTTATTCGTATAGTTGGAAATGATAATCAAGATCCTCACGTGGGATAACTTGAACAACCGTGGCTTCCACGTGCCTGGTCGCTATTTTTTTTGCAAGCATGATTCTGAATTGATTTCTCACCTTTTCCTTCATTATCCCTTTACTTTAGATATATGGCTTATGTTTTTGGATTGAATGCAGCCTATTGGTTGGCAATCTCTTTCTTTTGAACAATGTATTGAATCCTGGGGAAATTCATCCCCTGAAACTTGATCCCTTCCTTTTATTCTCTTTTGGGAAGTATGGTTGGCTAGAAATAAATCCATATTTAAGGGATAACAGATTTCCCAACACAATATCTTTCAGTCTATTCTATTGTGGCTGGATTCCCTTCCCATCCATACCACTCTGGTTAAAGACCTCTCCCTTCATCTTCATCCCCATTCTTTGTCCATCTGGGTGGGATTTTTTGATGGAGCACAACAACGTGGCATTTTTGGGGGCAGTGCATGGATCAAACTTGAAAAAAATAAACAATTATTCATTTTTTAGATGGTGGTTTTGGATCGAACAATAGGGCGGAGATCCTCGCTCTTCGGAGATTGTTATGTGTTGATTTCAATTTATAGTTGGACAATTTACACATCTATGGTGATGGAAAATCCGTCATTTATGGAGTAACTGGACTTACCAATTTCCAACCTCCTGCTCTCCTCACATGGTTTCACTGGGTGCAGTACTTGCTCCACCTTCTTCAGGACCCTCCCATTTGCCACATCTTTAGGGAGGCTAAATCCAAGGAAATATCTCTTTCTAAGCAGGGTTTACTTATCCACTTCAGGCACATCCAGGTTCAGCATTTGAGAGGTGGTTGTCTTCTTGCTTCAAAATCTTTCTAGTTTCCCTAGTTATGGATGCTCATCCTATTTTTTTTTTGTGCACTTATCTTTTATTTCCTCAATTTTGTGATACTTGGTATTAAGTCAACTTTCATTGGGAAGATCTGTGAAACTTTATGTTTATCTTTCTTTGCTCCACTGATTTTTGGAGGTGTTTTTTCATTCTCTATGTTAGTTTGCATGCTTGTTTCGTCACCAAATTACTTTCCTGACTTATTGGTGGAATTTTTTTGAACATTGTATTGTTTTGTTGACATTAATACAAAAAAATCAGTGTTTTTTCTTTCTAAAAAAAAGCGTAACATATAGCAGTCTATTCACTATGCACAACACATTATATAATACATGTTCTATCTCCATTATTACATAGTCTATTTTATATGCATAACATAACATACAACAATATATTTACTATTCACAACACATTATACAATACATGGGATATCTCCATTAATCATAACATTACGATGAAGGTACCATTATCATGCTAGTGGCAATGATCTACATGAGTTCAGTATACATTATCACCTGTATCACTATATAAATTATCATAGTGATTTATTACAGTGGGATTTCGTTGTACGCTCGATTTTATAGAATATACAACACATTTAACCGTATTAACTCTTTTATGCGAATCTCAGTCTTTTTATTTACCGAGCGTTGTAGTTGGTTTAATTTACCGCTTTACATGTCCCTCCGGTAAAATACATAAAATCTCTGGTGTTTCTCGATTCTTCTAAACTAATAGTTTTCGGCTTGAGACTTGGACACACGACTCCTCCACCACGCTCGATCTATGGGCTCCTGATCGGACGATTTAAGTTCATTATGGGTTAGTTAGTGTAACACTAACCCCTAACCCTTCGATGAACCTCCATTATGTCATGGCACCACTGGTCACTCTGCAACTCCTTCCACCATCCCTTACCACATTCTCTAGCCACTTGCATGCATGTGGTAAGATCATTGTTCCTTCATTTTTATCTGAAAATTATAGATTGTGAGGTTGGGTTCTAGTTATTTTGTTGTTAGAATTTAAATGTTTACTTTTGGCTTCTATTAAGTTTTATTTGACATGCAAGAAGCCTGATACTTTGGGTCTTGTAGAACTAGATCGGGGTTTTGAATCATTCCCTTGTCCTGCTTATACCCCACAGGTAATATTTGATCTTTCTTACTGGTTAATGGATAATACAGCTGGGTTTTTGGACACAGTTCTCACTAGTCTCATATTTTCTTGTTTTTTTGTAAGATGCGAAGTGTGTGCTACCCTTCTGAGCACCAGCAACCTGAATCTTCTAGCATAGCCAAATATGAATTTGATAGCAGATTTTTCCCTTTAGATCTAAGTAAGTTCACCTCCATGTTCTCCACCTTGTCACTCTCTGTTGGGTTTGTGTTATATTCTTTCCACAACTAGTCACGGGTGGGGGGGTAACAGGAGGGGTGATATCCCCCTCTATATGTTGCATTGGGTGCAACATACAGGGGGGTGGGTCACCGCCCCCACTGTCGGGCTCCAGGGTAATGCCCCGGAAAAAAAAAATTTGGTCCTTGTTTTCTAGTGGGCAGACCTGCCCATGGTTTTGGGACATGATGGTTTTCGGCCCTTGGTATTTTGTAGATCCGGTCAAGGGAACTATAGTTATGTTCTAATCCAGGGTTAATGGATTTTGGTTTATGTATGCTTCGGCATGTATATATATGTTGTTACACCATTTTTCGGTCATCTAACCTATTATCGTTAGATGGACCCAAGTACACCACGTAAGACCAATTTTACCCTAAGTAAAATCGCTTTCACTATGAAAATAACTTAGTAAACCACCTTTGTTAAGTTGTTTATGGTCTAAACAGGAAACCCCATGAGGAAATATTAAATAAATATACATTTGTTTGATTTTCCTCAAGGAATGATTAGTTAAACAACAGTTTAATTAATATTCCTGGTTATATTTAACCCAAAACAAGGAAATTAATTAGATAAGTCATTATTTATCTTATTATTTTCTAAGAATAATTATTTAAACCTTATTTAAATAATATTATTTGTTAAATATTACTAAATCATCCTTAAATAATTAAATAAATCATTATTTATTTCATTATTACTCAACCACATCCTTAAAATGGTAAATAAATCATTTATTTATTTATTATTTACAAATAAAGGGATTTGACCCAAGTCAAATTCCTTTTCCCTCCAACAAATATAATAAAATATTCCATAAAAGCTGGATCTTGATTTGGTTAATAATATTTTAACTATGCACCAATATCTAGACTAACTAAATATTTTGTTATAAATAGAAGGGGTTTCCCATTCATTTATCACCTTTTGTTGCCTAAAGATCACTCTGGATCTATACTTTTGGTCTGACTATTGATCCACCATCATAGTCATATTTTGCTACCATTTTTGTATGCGTTTTCTACACCATCAAGAGAGAGGAATTCTAGATCTGAACTGCTGAGGACTTTCAAGAACCCATCCCATTGAGGAGAATTGGGATTACCCTCCTGTGTTTTCCTCCCAGGTGCCCCTAATACAAAATTCATTCAAAATATTCTTGTCTTGTCTATTGGATGCATGGAGTAAATCTTGTTTTTTCTACTGTTTAATGTCTTCTAATGCATAGATCTAGATTTTTGCAGCATTTATCTTGATCACCTAACTGCAGATCTGAAGATATTGGCAGTCATCTCTGCTGTTAGGGTTGTTGGTTATGCACAAATAAAGTGGTCTTTTTTCGTATGCTTGGAATTAAGATTCATACTAATGCAGTCATCTCTACTGTTAGGGTTGTTGGTTATGCACAACTAAAGTGGTCTTTTTTCATACGCTTGGAATTAATATTCATACTAACAACTGGCGACTCCACACGGGTTTACGATTATGACCGTTGTCGTTTTTCTGATCTTTGCATATCCAGCTACTTCGAACCCTAGGAATTCTCTTTAGCCCCTTTTCTTTCTTTTCTTGATGTTTTTCTTAACCTATAAAACCCTAAAATGATAAAAATTCTAACTTCTGTGTTTTTTCAGACCCATTGCACAAGTGACAGACATCAGCCGCAGCTGAGATGACAATTTTTTTCTAAAATCTGCTGCCAGGAGTGCCGGAAGTGCAGGTCGCACTTTTTAGCCCAAAACCTACAACCTGGGCCCTTAGGGTGCACCTTATAGCCAAAAAAGTGTGACCTCTACTGAAAACAGGTCAAAAACTGTGACCTGGACTTTTTGAGGGAATTTTTCTGAAAGTTTTCTGGGTTTGCCTGAGCCTCTGTTCAGGGTTGTCTGACCTCTGTCTCCACCTGTTTTGGACATGTACTTGTTCTGTTTTGCTCAAATAAGTGGGAACCTAGCCCCCTAGGGCTTCAGTACCCTCCACTTCTTGTGGAAGAGTTTTTGTTGTTGTAGGTTGTCTGAAATTTCAGAGTCTTTAGCCATTTTTTCAGATCTGATACCTCACCTTCAGATCCACTTCAGAACGACTTGTTATCCATCCAAATCACCTCATTTAGCTTTGTTTGGGTTTTCCTTCAAGGTTCACTTCCCTTCCCTCCTGGAAATAGCCTTTCGCCACCTCTTTTTACAACAATTTTGCCTCTGATCTATTGTTGTTTCTGCACCACTTTGCACCAGATTTTGTCCTTTTGATCCCTGTCCCTCCTGACGTTCGATCTATTGGCTATTTTAGTGTGTTTTGATTAGTTTTTTACTCGCCTATAGACTAGTTTTTTAGATGCCTACCTCTTTGGGCTTAGATTATTGCACTATTAGCTGTTTATTTTCTGTTTTTGCAGGCTTATATACTGTCATTTTCAGGTTTATTTGTAGCTATACAACACACTTTTTCTTTTCTGTACAAACATATAGGTTTAAAAATTAAAATTTACACACTTTACACAGACACCCTAAGCGAAAAGGGGCTTGGTTAACACCGCCAAGAAAAGACTCTAAAACATTGAAGTCATTTGATCCTGCACCTCTCTTCCCTTGTTTCGACATTGAAATCAGTTGATCCTGCACCTCCCTGGCCTTGTTGGTCTCTTTTTTCTTTTTTCCATGTTTGTGTCATCATCATTGTGCCACCAAGGCATTTAGCCCAGAGACTTATTGGCCTTCATCCTCAGTTTCTGGGAGGAAGACTTACTCCTCCGCAGAGGATTCGAGTTATTCCTACACCGAGTTCGCACTCCGACTCTTCTTCTGGTCCATTGGTTTCTCCGTCTCGTTCTGCCATTGGTTCTCCCCCTGTCACCTTCACCATGTCTAGTGCAGGACCTAATGCTGGTGGTAACCCCAGCCTTCATGCTAGGAATACCACTAGTGGGACCGTAACGGACACTACCCCTGCTGCGCCCTTGCTCCACTTCATGGTAGGGCTCAGCCTCCTCGATTTTGACCAGTTGATAAATGACCCTATACACCATGACACTAGTTAGTCTGCTATGCTCACAAAGCTCTCTTCCGACATTCCAAAGTTTGAAGGCCTTGTTGGAGAAGATCCTTCAAATCACATTCGATCTTTCCACATGTGGTGTTCGTCTAATTCGATTACCGATGACTCTATCCATCTTCGATTGTTCCAACAAATGCTTACTGGTGAAGCTTCTAAGTGGTATGTTGATCATACCTCCTCCTCTCATACCACCTTTGCAACTCTTGCCTAGGCTTTTCTGTCTTATTTCTAGCTTCCTCTTCATTATGACACTGGTACTGAACTCTTGACTTCTTTCTATCAATCGTCTGTGACCCGCCTATTCGACCATGTATAGGAATGGCAGAGAAGAAAGAGCCTATGTCGATCCCCTACCTTCGAAGACCATGTCCACATGGGTTGGTTCCTTAGATCTCTCTTGCTACCTATCAGGAAAGATGTTGCATTGCACTTTCCTCAAACCAAAGAAGCCGCTCTCCAAATTGCGTTAAAGTATGACCTGATCTACGCTCAGTCGGGTTATGTTTATACCGTTCTACCTGATCTTCCCAGACCCGGTGGTGCCAACACACCGGGAGCATCTCACGCCACCGACGGTATCGTTGGAGCTCTCTTTAATCCATATGCTCAACCTCCCATGGGCTATGGCTTTCCTGAGGGTGGGGCCAGTACCTCCTGCACTTTTCCCCCTCTCAATAGCATGTATCCAGGATACGGCATACCTCCTCTTTTTTCCCAACCTCCTATTTACCACACTATTACCCAACCTCCTTATTATCTGTATCCACAACATGGTGCTCCAGCTCCTCCAGCATTAGCACCTCCTCCTCCCTTGCCTTCTCAACCCTCACAATAGCAACCACCTCCCCCTCAGGGGTAGGTGTATGCACCGTAGGGCGCAACTAATCCTCCTCCCGCAAAAAAGAAGAGGAAAGGCACTCAAATTCAAACTGCCCCTGGTAATTCTGGACCTAACCAAGGTAATGCTCCTAACACTACGAACCAGTAACAAGGCACTCAGCCCAAGCAGGATAGGTCTATTTGCATGAATAAGCCCTGTTCTTGTTGTGGTTTTTATGGTCATTACACGCATGATTTTCCTCTTTTGCCACAGATGCGGCAACTATGGGAGTCTCAAGCAACTTTGAGAGGACAACAAGCCTTCCCTTCTGTTCCTCCCAGTCCTGCACCTAGTCAACCGTCTGTGCTTACTAATCCTTTCCCTCAGCAAGGATTCATGGCTACCTAACCACCGGAAGGTCAAGCGGCCACTCAACTTCTTCCATCTGGTACCTCCGATTACTATATTCTCATGATGACCTCTAATCAGCCTTCTGGACCTTCTCCTCCTGGTCTTTCACCTTCAGTTGATACTCATGAGCCTCTTTATCCACCTGGAATGGTTCCTCCAGGCCTTAACCATCTTGGAGCTGTCTCGCCTGGTCATTACCCCTCCGATCAGATACCGTTCCTAGCCCCCCCTCCCGGAGTCTACACGGTACCTGTTATGGCCACCCTCTCTCTACCTAACTTGACCCTGAGGATTCCCATATGGTACCTTGGTCCTCCAGCCGTTACCCCACCTGGTCACCCCAAACCTTATCTCTCTTTGACCCCGGTTCAACCAGTCCCTATGACTTCTTCCACAGCTACAGTGCCTCAGCCACCTCAGCAGGAACCTCCTCCTATTGTGACGGCTTTAGGTAACAAGGGTAAAGCCAACAAAGAAACCAGAGACAGGACTACCCCAACAAATCTTGCCCCTCCTCGGCCGCCAAGGCACACTATCCAGTGCGCTTTATGTGATGTTGTCAGGCATGCCACCCATACTTGTCCGGAGTTGTCCCACCTTAAGCCCATGGTTAATGAGATGTTTTCGAAATCTGACATCACTGAGGTCTATGTCACTATACCTAATTCAATCCCGGAACTCAAATCATTGCGAACAAATCACACTTATGCTTTATGTGATTTCCATGGCCACTACACTCGCCTCTGTCCTCGCCTCAAAGAGTACCACTCCTCTTTGAATCCTTTCGCCAATTCGAGGCCGAGCGTAACAAGTGCACCCTTTCCTTGTTCACGAGTTCTACTTCGGCGGAACCAGAGGACCCGCCTACTCCCATTGACATCCCTCCTCCCAATGTCGATATGATGGAGCCTTCGACCACCATTTTCTACATATCATCATCCATAAGACCCTCAGTGGAAGCCCCCATAGAGACTTCTGCTGATGATCTGCTTGACCTCCCTTCAGCGATCACCCTGGGCTCAACATCAGTAGATCCTTTATCTGCTTACTCTTCGGTCATTCCCCATGACGTTGCGCATGTGAGCCTTTCTTCACATGATGAGGAGTCAAGTAGCTCTATCACCGTAGGTGGTCTCCCTTCCTCCAATCACCCCATCTTTCACTCCGATGAAGACATTATGGAAGCGTTGATCGATCTTGACTTTTCATGGGATGATATGCACCACCATGCATACCTCCTCCCGCAGCAATCCCATGACCAATATGTTGTGGAAACTAAAAAATTCATTCCTAATGAATTCGATTGGTTTAGAAATCCCATTCCTACACCTGAAGCTTTCGAAGAAGGAAATATGGCCAATATCTCTCCTACCATTAAAATTGACATTTCTGAAAAACCAGGGATAGAAGAAAATATCACCTTGGGTTCCCATTTCACCATGGAAGAGGTTGAGGCTTACACCAAGCTATTCAAAGAATTCTGTGATAGTTTCACCTAGTCCTATTTAGAAATTCCTAGACTTAATCCTGCCATTGTCGAACACCATATCGATACATGGCTTGATGCCAATCCTATCCATCAAAATATGAGACCCATTAATCCTTCCAGAGGAGAAGCTATCAAAGACGAAATTGATAAGCTCAAGCAGGCTGGTTTTATCTATCCCATTCAATACAACACGTGGGTCTCCAATCCGGTTCTCATTCTCAAGAAACAAGGCACCATCCATGTCTGCACTGAATTTCATGATTTGAACAAAGCTTGTCCCAAAGACAACTTCCCCACACCATTCATTGACCAAATCATTGATGAGTGTGCGAGGTATGAGGTTCTATCTTTTATGGATGGTTTCTCTGGGTACAACCAAATTGTTATTCGTCGTGCTGATCGACTTAAAATTGCATTCATTAGTCAGTGGGGGACCTTTGCCTATCGAGTCATGCTGTTCGGCCTTAAAAATGCAGGAGCCACTTTTCAGCGGGCTATGTCTTACTGTTTCCATGACCTAGCTCATATTATCCTTGCTTATTTAGACCACCTTATCGCGCATTCTAAACATTGGGCGCAACACCTCCACGACCTGTGTACTGTCTTTCTCCAATGTCGCAAGTATAACATCCACCTCAATCTGCTGAAGTGTGTCTTTTGTGTACCTGTCGGCCATCTTCTAGGATTCATTGTGTCTAAAGATGGTATCACGCTTGACCCATTGAAATTTTAAGCCATTCTCGAGCTTCCTATCCCTCGAACATTACGCCAATTACAAAGCCTCCAAGGCAAAGCTAATTTCCTTCATCGGTTCGTACCTGACTATGCCACCACTGCGCATTGGTTCCTTAGACTCCTCCGCTCTAATATCCATTTTGTTTGGGATACCTATTCTCAATAGACTTTTGATGCCATGAAACATGCTCTCACGTCTGCTCCCTTGATTCATCCACCTGACTTTGATAGGGATTTCATCCTGTATATCTCCGCTTCCACCCACTCGGTCGCTGGAGTCCTCATTCAGAAAGATGACAATGGAATGGAACATGTTATATATTATGTTAGTAAGAACTTGTTAGGACCTCTTGTATCCTAATCACATGAAGAGAAATTAGAACTAGTTGTCGTGTTCTCAATCCAGAAACTTCTTCATTACATTTTCATGCATTCCACCAAGGTCGTGACTAATTCAAACCCTATGGCCTTCCTATTGAGTCGTCAAATCATCGGTGGGAAGTACGCTCGTTGGATCGTGATCCTCCAGGAATTCGATCTTAAATTTGTCAAACCAAAAAGTAAGAGATATTTAGCCCTCGCTAAACTCATTTCTGAACTACCTATAGGTACGCAATATCTGCTAGTTAATGATAATTTCCCCAATGAGCATTTATTTTCCATTACCACCGATGACCCTTGGTATGGGGACATCCTCACTTATCTGTGAACCCAAAATTTCACCCTCCATCTTGACCATGATGCTCAACGATGTATCTGACACCAGGGCCCCCGTTACCTTCTTATTAGTGACAAGCGTTATCATCATGGTGTAGATTCTGTTCTTCGTCGTTGCCTCATGCACACCGAAGCTGAGCAAGTCCTCAATGCTTGTCATAGCGGCGCTTGTGGTGGCCACCTCTCCCATTTGGCCACTGCCCAGAAAATCATGAGCACTAGGTACTTTTATGCTTCTCTCTTTGGTGATTGTATTGAGGAAGTAAAACACTACCCCAATTGCCAACACTTTTCCCCTAAGGCACGAGCCCCTCTGGCTCCCCTCCATCCTGTCATCTCCGCTGGCCCCTTCTGTAAGTGGGCCATTGACTTTATAGAGTGTCGACCGTCATCAGCTGGTAACCATAAGTATATCATCATGGAGGTTGACTATTTCACTGAATGGGCTAAGGCCATGCCAACGTTTAACAACACGGTTGCTACCATGGCCCTCTTTTTCTTTAACCATGTGATCGCTCGATTCGGAGTTCCGAAACAATTGGTCTCCGACCATGGCTGACATTTGGAAGATGAGATATGGCATGAGCTATCCTCACTGTTGGGCTTTGAGCACCAATATTCCTCCTCTTATTACTCCCAAGGTAATGGCCAATTTGAAGCAGTCAATCAAATTCTTAAAGCCATACTTCAACGGACGGTGGATAAGCACAAAAACAATTCGCACCTTATGCTCTTCCCTACTTTGTGGGCCTATAGAACTTTTCTTAAAACCACCACTGGGTTTACTCCTTTCCATCTTGTTTTTGGAGAGGAGGCAGTCTTACTGATCGAGTGTGAAATCCATTCCCTTCATCTAGCTGTCGAACTTCTCCCTAACACCCAACCTTTAGAACAGAGACTTGTCATGCTTGAACACACTTCGGAAGACCGTCGTGTTGCATTGCAAACCATTGAGGCAGCTAAGAAACGTACCAAAGCTCAATATGACTAAAAATTCCAACCTCATACTTTTCACGAAGGTGATCTTGTTCTGGTGTATGACCAGGCAAATGATGTCCTTGGTCATGGGAATTTTGAATCATTATGGCTAGGACCTTACATCATCAGTAAGGATTTAGGCAAGGGGGCATATCTATTAGAGGACTTCGAAGGCCATCCCCTTCCCAATCATCGCAATGCACTCTATCTGAAGAAATATTACCCTTAGCATTTCCTTCCGGAAACACATGTTTTATTTTCTTTAGGTAGCCAGCTCATGCTCTTAGTGATTTGATACTTTAAAAGGACACATTTGTCCAAGAAGAGTCACTTCACCCCTCCTCAAAATTGAATTTCTTCACTTGCAACACTCGTACTGGGGGCACCACTTTGCCCCCATACTCGTCCACGCTCGTGTTGACTTTCGTCGTGAGTTACCATCTTGTACTCATGTTTTTATGGCCCCCATTGGACCTTTTATGTATGGCAGCACCATCGAGTCACCCTTGTTTAGAGCATCCAAGTTGAGTCATCATTGCATTCATGGAGTCTATCCCGAGTCCCTTTGAATCCCATTATAGTCATCCATCCTTCCATGCTTGGTCCCTCTCTTGTGTCACACATTATGGCCTTTCGTCCCATTGTCCTGTCAGTCGCTTCCAGTTCATCCATGTGCTTTATGCTCTAACAAGGGAATTCGTCCGTTCACTACTGAATACCCCCCATTCCATAATCATCATTGGTGTCAGTCTGTCCATCACTCTACTATTTTCTCTCATGCCTTAGTTGGGGATCCCTTATTGCATCACCTATGGTGGACCTCCTTCTGTCGACATCAGCTCATTCATTCCAGAAGATAGGTCTAGAGTGCGATGTACCTTGGTTCTAGCTTCCACTATTGTTCGGTGCCTCGAATCAGGCAAAGGGACTCCTTATTTCCCTTTGACTTGATTTTTTCTCAGCTCCAGCTCCTTTCAGCATGATCGAGACCTGTATACTTGATGGTTCAATGATGCAACAATTGATATCGGTGATTCCCAGGTGTGTGTGAGATGTCTCAGCCCTCATGAGGGGGTGGCCCTACAGGTAGCCCCCCACATACCTGGATGAACTCTTCATCACATCCTTTGATGCAGCTCCATACATTTGATGATGTCAGCCTCAGCCGCTTGCAGCACCTTTTTATTTGCATATATCAGTCAAATTTTCAGATCCCTTTCCTGTTTTCAAGGGAATCTAGGTTGCATTATATCTCATGTACTCAGATATTATTTTACAAGTCCTGGCTGTTATCCCAGGCACAATATGTATGTGGGATTCATTATTGTGTTGTTTATTTGGCTCATTTTTATGCCAGCATGTATTATATTGGCCAGTTCCATGGTTTACTAGACGCCTTTTTTTTGTACTTTGCCTTGGCGGACATAGGTATGCCTCCCCCACCGCCTATAGCATAGGTACTTACTCATCAAAGAGACTTGTCACACCTGTAAGTCTCACCTTCTCAGGGTCTAGTTCTTTCAGCACTTTGGTCTACCTTATACTTCTCTCTCTTTGACTTCCCCTTCGATGTCTAGTGATTGAGTTCTTACAATGAACTTTGGTCATACGATTAGCTCCTAACGCTCGCATGCTGGGGGGCAATATGTTACACCATTTTTTCTTCATCTAAGCTATTATCGTTAGATAGACCCAAATACACCATGTAAGACAAATTTTACCCTAAGTAAAATTGCTTTCACTATGAAAATAACTTAGTAAACCACCTTTATTAAGTTGTTTATGGTCTAAACAGGAAACCCCATGAGGAAATACTAAATAAATATACATTTGTTTCATTTTCCTCAAGGAATAATTAGTTAAGCAATAGTTTAATTAATATTCCTGGTTATATTTAACCCAAAACAAGGAAATTAATTAGATAAATCATTATTTATCTTATTATTTTCTAAGAATAGTTATTTAAACCTTATTTAAATAATATTCTTTGTTAAATATGACTAAATCATCCTTAAATAATTAAATAAATCATTATTTATTTGATTATTACTCAACCACATCCTTAAAATGATAAATAAATAATTTATTTATTTATTATTTACAAATAAAGGGATTTGACCGAAGTCAAATTCCTTTTCCCTCCAGCAAATATAAGAAAATAATCCATAAAAGTTGGATCTTGATTTGGTTAATAATATCTTAATTATGCACCAATATCTGGACTAACTCAATATTTTGTTATAAATAGAAGGGTTTTCCCATTCATTTATCACCTTTTATTGCCTAAAGATCACTCTGGATCTATACTTTTGGTCTGACTATTGATCCACAATCATAGTCATATTTTGCTACCATTTTTGTCTGGGTTTTCTACACCATCAAGAGAGAGGAATTCTAGATCTGAACTACTGAGGACTTTCAAGAACCCATCCCATTGAGGAGAACTAGGAAAAACCTCCTCTGTTTTCCTCACAGGTGCTCCTAATACAAAAGTCATTCAACATATTATTGTCTTGTCTATTGGATGCATGGAGTAAATCTTGTTTTTTCTACTGTTTAATGTCTTCTAATGCATAGATCTAGATTTTTGCAGAATTTATCTTGATCACCTAACTGCAGATCTGAAGATATTGGCAGTCATCTCTGCTATTAGGGCTGTTGGTTATGCACAGCTAAAGTGGTATTTTTTCGTACGCTTGGAATTAAGATTCATACTAACGCAGTCATCGCTACTATTAGGGTTGTTGGTTATGCACATCTAAAGTAGTATTTTTTCGTACGCTTGCAATTGAGTTTCATACTAACATATGTGTTGTAACACTAAATGGAATATAATGAAAAATCAAGCTGGTCATCCCGATTTGGGATCTAGGGGAAAATCTGTGTATATCTGTTTTATGTTTTATGCTCTCGTTATTGTTTATTTTATATTTTTAAGATTTTTTTGCAGCTAATTTCTATACAAAGTTAAAACCTACATTTGGTATTAGATAAGTTTTGGCTTCAAGGGGACGCCTTTGCTGCTGAGGGGTTTTTTTCTCGGGCCTGAGGTAGACCCTGTTCAGTGAGAGATCTGCGAGATCGATTCTAGTAGTGAAAGAAGATGGTGAGCGCCGAGAAGATAGAGATTGAGAAATTTAATGGTCATAGTTTTGAGTTGTGGAAGCTCAAGATGGAGGATCTGCTGGTAGAGAAGGACTAGTGGATCGCGTTAGATCTAGGTACTAAACCAACGATAATGTCAGATGAATACTGGAAGAAACTGGATCGAAAGGAAAAGAGCACAATACGGTTGTGTGTCTCAAATTCAGTATTGTTGAATGTATCTAGGGAAGCTACGACGAAGACCTTGTGGGACAAGCTAGGGACTTTGTACCAATCTAAGTCTCTCCTGAATAAATTGTTCCTGTGGAAAAAGTTTTATAACCTGAGGATGAAGGATGGTGACTTGGTGACAGAGCATGTGAACGCCTTCAATACTGTGGTAAGTCAGCTGTCATTTGTTGATATTAAAATCTCACATGAAGATAAGTGCATCAGTTTGTTGCATACTCTACCAGATTCCTGGGACAGTCTGGTTATTGCAATAGGTAGCAATACAACTACCTTAAATTTTGGTGACATTGTCTCAGCCTTGTTGTCGAAGGAAATGAGACGGAGAAATATGGAGGGTCAGAATGGAGATGCCTTATTTGTACGAGGAAGGTCCCAGAACAGAAACAAGAATAAGGTTTCGAGTGGGAGATCTAAATCTAGAGGAAGATCTAAATCTCTTGGAAAGTTTGTAAAGTTGTGTTAGAAATGCGGAAAGGAAGGGCACTACAAAAAGGACTACAGATCTAAAGCTCGTGAGAAAGGAAAGGGATCTAATGATGCTACTTTTGTAGAGGCAAAAACCACCTCGGATGAAGGTGGGGACGTGTATTTGGATTCTTCTTCAAATACAGATGTAGATCATGAGTCATGGTTGATTGACTCGGGTGCATCCTTTCACTTCACTCCCCATAGGGAGTGGTTCTGCGAGTATGAGAAATATGATGGTGGTGATGTCTTATTAGATGATGATAGGAAGGCCAGAATCGTCGGACATGGAAAATTCGAGCTGAAGCTGCAAGGTGGAAGGATTAGAACACTTCCTGGTGTTCTACACATTCCTGCATTGGCCAGAAATCTGATTTCTATAAGCAAGATGGATGATGCAAGTGTAAAAACAATGTTTGAGAAAGATACCTGTAAGATGGTTTAGGGAGCACCGGTATTAATTCGGGGAGTTCACATTGGAACTCTGTAAAACCTTCAAGCCAACACTGTTATTGATGGGTGCAACAGTTCTGTGGTTCCCGAAAGTGAATCGAAAAGCCTAGCAGTCTCTGGAGAAAAGACCATGCTATGGCATCAAAGGCTTGGACATATTGGAGAGAAGGGCCTTCGGATACTGCATGGAAATGGTAAGGTAGAGGGTATGTCTAATAGCTCTCTGGATTTTGATTTCTGTGAAAATTGTGTATATGCGAAGTAGAATCGGGTGAGTTTTCCTTCTGGTGCTAAGAGGGCGAACAAGATATTAGAGCTTGTGCACAGTGATGTGTTTGGACCTGTGTCGGTTCCATCACTGGGTAAGTCTGTGTACTATGTTTCATTCATAGATTACTTCTCAAGGAATACATGGATATATTTCTTGAGGAATAAATCTAAATTCTTTGAAATATTTAAAGAATTTAAGGCTTTGGTGGAAAACCAGACAAAGAAGAAGATAAAGGTGTTGAGGACAGATAGTGGTGGGGAGCTCTGCAAGAAAGAATTTGAAGAGTTATGTAAAAAGTGTGGTATAGCATGGTAGAAGAATACTCCATACACCTTAGAAAAATGGAGTTGTAGAAAGAATTAACAGAACGCTGATGGAAAATGCAAGAAGCATGCTCAGTGGTACTAGGTTAGGACAAGAATTATGGGCAGAGGCAATGGAGACTGCATGTTACTTGGTGAACAGATCACCTTCATCAGCATTGGAGGATAAGACTCCACATGAGGTATGGATTGGTAAGAAACTCTCTCTTTAACATTTGAGGTTTGGATGTGATGCATATGTACATGTTCCAAAGGAGAAAAGGAGCAAGTTGGATAATAAATCTAAACGGTGCATCTTTATTGGGTATAAGGATGGTTTAAAGGGTTACAAGCTTTAGAGCCCAAAAACAAGGAAGGCTGTGTACAACCAAGATATGGTGTTTAGAGAGGTGAAATATATTGTTAAACATGAATTCCTACCAAAGGAACCTGAGAACATAGAGTTTGAGCTAAAGGAGGATGAATCAGACTCTACAACAGAAGAAGAATCAGAAGAGGAAGAGCTACAAATTCCAGTTGTGAGAAGATCAATTCAGGAAAGAAGACAACCAGAAAGGTATAGTCCATCTGCTTTTTGTTCAAATTTTGGTTTAACTATAACTGATTATGATCCTAGAACCATTAGGGAGGCAGTAGATTCAGAGGATGGAAAACTCTGGAAGGAGGCCATGGTTGATGAAATTGCATCCTTGTATAAAAATGAGGCACAAGATATGGTGGAGTTGACGACTGGAAGGAAGCCCATTAGGAGTAAATGGGTGTTTAAGAAGAAGATGAATGTAGAAGGCAAGGTGGATAAATACAAAGCTCGGTTGGTAGCAAAAGGTTATTCCACTAGTACAAAATGGCTAATTAGTTACTAAAGAAACGACTAAAATTTGCATATAAACGACTAATTTTCAATCGGTGACCAGTAGTAGTTAATTTACAGTATCTTATAACGTGAACAAATTTTAGTCATTTTTAGCTTAGTCATTAATTGGTTGTCTCAATTTTATCGTCTAGTAGTATATTTAGTCAAAAAATAAAGTAATCAATTTAGTAATTAATTTAGTCATTAATTGACACAATTAATGACCAAATATACAACAAAATATATTACCATATGATGAAGTGAGAAAACTAATTAATGACCAAACAAATTTGACCAAAATGTTGGTCGTGTTATAAGATACTGTAAATTAGCTACTAATAGTCATATATATGCAAATTTTAGTCATCATTCGAAACCAATTAATGACCAAAGAAATATGACTAAATTTTGGTCATGTTATAAGATACTATAAATTAGCTACTAATAGTCATATATATGCAAATTTTAGTCATTGTTTGAAACCAATTACTGACCAAAGAAATATGACTAAATTTTGATCGTGTTATAAAATATTATAAATTAGCTACTAGTAGTCGTATATATGCAAAATTTAGTGGTCGTTTGTAATTCCAAATTTATCATTTGCAATAGTCATTTATCTTTTTTTGGTAGTTTCATATTCATTATATAAATGACTAATTTAATAGCTTCTATTCATTTCATTTATTTTCATTAATAATCATTATAAACGACTAATTTAGTTATATCTTCATTTTATTTATGTTCATCATTAATCAATATAAACTACTAATTTAGTAGTTTTAGATTGATTTTATGCGCTCATTATTAATTAACATAAATTAATTAATATGATTTTGCGACTAAATTAAAAAATTGTTCTACAATGCGTATGTTAATCTAATATGAAAACACAAAGTTACACATACTAATTACAATACTAAACAATATCAAGTGCAATTATAAATAATTTCAACCACATAAATTATATTATATGAAATGCCAAGTATTACAATATGAGTTTCCAACTTAATATTTGTTGGACTACAATTTACACATTAAATATTGTTTCATCACTTCAAAACATTATCATTATGTTGCCAAGACATTGTAGGTGAATTCACCAACTATGAAAAATTTGCCATCAGTCTCTATGTGTGTCTTATGTGAGATATTGACTCTAAAGGTATCACTAGACCGATTCTCTTCTCTCAATTTTTGCATTTGTCGCTCCAATGTTATTGTTCGCCTCTTTCTTCAATTCTTTCTTCTTACCATCAATACTAGGTTCATTTTCTGAAAACAAAAGAAGTTACAATGCAATGGAAGACAAGAAATATGATGAGCACCAGAACATAAACTAATGTAGACTATAAAATATGTATACGACATATACCTCAACATCGGCAATGTCAAAGCCTTTTTTCCCCATAAAAGCAAGAAACTCAAACAAGTTTTCTTCAATTGGGTGATAGTGGTCACTATGGGGCCAAATGACTTGTATAAACAAAGCAAATAAAACATCACCATAGAAAAAATCACCTTAGTAACTTAGCATTCAACCTTCAAGTAAAGCTTAGACACAGTCATGCCAACTAAGTTACATGCTAAAAAAATCAAGTTGTAGATAACTTGTGAAAGCAAATAATCTAAGGTGTGATGTCTAATCCATGTCATTTTATTCACAAAAACATTTCATTCTCTAATGCATGAACTTGGTAAAGTATATAAACAACATGTTCTCAAATAACAACATGAAAATAAACTATTCTAATAGTCATGAAAATATTTTAACACAAAACAACTAAAAGGATATCAATCAATACCATGTAATACTAATTTCATCTTCAAGCTTTGGTGGTTATTTAAATCGACATGATACCAAGTATTTTCAATTTCATAGTTAAAATACAAAACATAATTTAAAAAAAAAAACATTCAAAATACAATCAAACAATAAAGAGATGATATCCTGGAATGGACATTGCAATTATAAATAAATTATTTACCTGTCCATCGATGTCTTGTATGGAATTCCTAAAACATTTTCTTTCCCAAAATAAACACGAGGTAAAAGAATATCAACATTAGAAACCATAGGAATTTGTACTAGAAACATTTCCAAAGTCGATGGCTCAAGTGCCCGAAGGATCTCCAACATCAAATGAATCATACCCAAGACATGCTCTGCATTGTCTCCCCGTCCTTTTTCCAATCACATTTCCTGTAACCTGCCCACACCAGATTCAAGTAACAATCAAATGAAGGCATTGACATTTTTTTTATCTTTTATATGTATGAACTTTGAATCTGATTTTTTGTTCCTCGCTGTTGCTACAGACTCTATCCCTCACCTTCTAAACATCACCACAAGGCCTTGCTAGATTTTGTAGCAACAGGGAACAATTAGGAAACAAGAGGGAAAATGCTTTCCCAAGGTGGGGGCATGTTTCCCTAAAACAAGGTATTTTTGGCTTACTTTCCCAAAAAAAGAGGTACTTATTAGCATCTCCCTCAAAAGATTTCATATAAAGGCTTAAAAAATGAAAAAAGAAAAAGAAAAATATAAAAAACCCTACCTCACTTTAACTTTTCTTTATCTTTTATACACTTTCACTCAGTGATCGTCATTTTAATTTCAATGTTCATTGCACAATTTTATTTTTTAGTTTTAACTTTTTAGCCTTAACTCTAGATACTAATGACCTCATATTAGTATTTGCTAATTTATTAATGCCAATTACTTAATTAGATTCTAGAATGATGGATTTAAATCAATGTATTAGTGTTTACCAATTATGATTCATTTATAGTTTATGAATAAATTATTCAATTATTAAATATGAACCTGAATCATGATTATATAATAAAAAAATTTGAATGAAGTATTACTTTATGTTTACTATTTAGTATTTACAATGCACAGTGATGAATTTGCATGGGAATAATTGTTTTTGGAAATTTTCCATTATTATTTTAATTTTTAGATTTTGAGAGACAAGGACCCCTATGCTAGGGACCCCAACATCCCCACAGCCCCCTGAATTTACCCAAAATTTCGGGGTGCTTCCACACATCCCCCTACATGTGTCTCTATGCTCCCACGCTCCCTCGTCCCATAAAATTGGTAGAATGTTGATTATAGCTTGAATTCCGTACACCTATGGTCAAACATATTGGTCACTTATTGACTTGTATTACTTGTACTTTATGGATGCCTCTTGACTTGCTTAAGCTCTAAAGGAGTTCCCCATGTTTTCACTTGGTTTGATTGAATGATGTATGGTTAAGTTGACATGGATTTTTTTAAGCAAGCATCATCTTATCATGATTAAGATTACTGCACCAAAATTTTGCATTACAAGGGATCCCTTAGCACAATTAACCATGGTTTCCCTTCGAGAGAAAAATTTGGTGGTGAGTATCTATTTAACTAAAGTCATCAATACTTTCCCCTAGCAACAAGAATTGTTCTGTGTGCAAGCGCATACACTATCATGTTACTAGAAGACTTGAACCCTAGTGGGGAATATATTAGTTACTCACTTTCATCGACCAAGTGAGTTGCACTTAACAATTGACTTGGATTTGAAGACATGATTTTATGAATGATTGTTTTTAAATGAATGTATAGTTTTTCAATGATGGTTATGTGGTAATTTTGGATTCCTACTTCCCTAGAGAATTGAGTGTGATAAATTGGCCTTTGGAAAGAAGGTTATCGACAAGAGGGTGAGCTCAAGCTCTATGGTTGGGTGGAAACATTCCATGCACTTTTAGTCCTCTTTGTTGAACATGCTATGGTGTTGCTTATCCCTATTCCCCTAATTTGGTTTCCAAACTTTAACATCGGCTTCAATTTTCACCAACACTGTAGACACATGATAACAACATGAAATTCCATATACATTAGTAGTTTTAGAATTCTCAAGTTAAATATGACTATCGAGTTAAAATTTTAAACATGTGATATTGGTACGGTCTCCCATTCCTAATCACTTGCTTTGAAAATTTCTTAAATGTTGATCTCTAATGTTGAATTTCATTCTAAAAAAAATAGATGCACAAACCTCCCATGAGTAAGAATATGAACAAAAAAAAAAATGACCATTGTTGGTAGGCTTTCCATATTGTGAAGACCTATGTACCCAATATCTATATTAGCACTTGTAGTTTAAAAAATGTATGATCAACCCATGGCTCTCAACATTCATTTGACATAATTATGCCTACAATAAACATTTTGGTTGTAGCCTGTAAACTAAAGCAATGTAGAGCTTGAAGATAAAATGCCACTTGGGTCGGGACAGATGGTAGAAAAATTACACATGTGAAACATTATTATAACCATATTAGTAAATTAAAATTTAGTATGTTGGTTCTCATATTTATCTTTTCTCTTGTACCTTGAATTCAATTTCGTGGGCTATAGACTATAAAACTGGATAGACCTCATAACAAGATATGTTTCCTCACATGAGAGTAGTTTGGGACTAACTTGACTAGGCCTAATTGTTAAGAACACGTTATTTCTCCTTAGAGGTCACATATTCAATTCTAGTGGGGAGTAGGTTATGTACACATGAGAAAACAATTGTTTCCAGATATTTTTGTGGCATTGGCAAGGTACCAACAAATCACATTCCCACTTACAAACTAGAGAGAGATGAATGTAATTCCCAAGTGAGCTTCATTGCCAAAACTATATTGAGGAAAAATGAGAAAGGTTAAAGAGCATCAATATCAGAGAGATAGTGCAAAGTAGACTTGAAACTAGAAATTTAATGTTGGTAGGAAGTATAACACCACAATAAAATTGAGTTGTGTGGATAACTTAATAGAAACCTTTTGTGAACACAGCCTCCTCTTTAAGCTACAGATGAAGCTACAGATCTTGTTTTGACATGCCCTAGTGACAAAGGATTGAACAAAAAGTTCATTTATTTTCCCAAAGCAACCTAAAAGCAACCTATATAAGCCCTCAAAATTATACTTGTGAAAAAGGAAGACTGGGAAACTTTTGTTTGGCCCAAGATGGACAGTGAAATTTTTGACATTAAATCTATTCATACACAATTTTGGGACTTATGGAATAATGTATTAGGACCCTCATTTCAAGATTTTTTTTGGTGGATTCGGCCAACTATGCATTTCACAGAAGATAATGACATTTATGTAGCAGTCTTGTAGTGCCAATGGGGGCACTACACCATGTATGTTTTGTCTACTGGACGAAAATTTTCTTATTGGCATCACATACTGGCTAAGGAACACATCAAACAGTAAAGACAACTCTTTAACATCTACAAATCACTGATATGGAACAATGTAATTAAGAAAAACATAAACCATGTAGCTTCGCTCTAGCACCTTTGGCAAATTTTGGTGGGAATTTTTTCAATGTTGCATGCAGTGTTGTCTACTTGTTGTCCATTATCATGTGGTCTGAAAAAGAGTCTTTTTTCAGTGTGTTAGTCTTCCACATGGGTTTATAATTCTTTTATATATTTTCATGTTCAACCTTGGATGCTTTCCCAAAATGCACTACCAACAACCATCACTGTCCTGCTCGACCCTATCGTGATAAGGGCTTCTCTGGTTGGTAAAGAAGGGGTGGTAATAATCCCCCCCCACCAAGGTTCATTTAATCATTTCAACTCCCTCATGAGCCATTGTGGTCATGGAAGCAAGCCAGGCATGCCGATGTACAAAGTTTATAGCCCTAGTGCTAATGGCTTTCCACTTTGGTGCTAATTGGGCAAAAACTAATAATCAAAGGAAGAATATTAGAAAACTCATATAAATCTTTCAAATTCTATGATGAATTGTTTTCATGTCCTATTGAGTAGGTCCAAAAGACAATCTAGATTCCACTGCTCATTACTTGTAAGAAAAAATTTCATGATAAGGAATTTTTATTTTCACACATCAAGATTAAATGGAAATTTCCAATTTAATGCTCCAGTTGCATTTAAGAAAAGAACCACCAGAGCACCCTCTTTCAAGATAATTCTAGACTATAATACAAAGATCTAATGTCAGACAACTCTTTTTGGGACGTATTTATTTCGTAATAGTTCTAATCATTATTTTTACAGCTTCAAGAGTTTATACTTTATAGATGTCATCTTTCAACATGGATAAAGATGGAATTGTTGGCACATTCAGTAAAGGCTATTTCCTCATTATGTCCTCAACAATTTAATATACTAGTCACATCTCTAACAATAAAATCAGGATGTTTGCAACACTAGTTTATAGATATAAAAAAGAATAACTTAATAGGGAAATATTCAAAAATCTAAGAATACAAAATATATGTAATAAATTATTTTTATTTTGTTTCTCTGGTATCAAAAATCAAACATCTCCAGTCAACATCTTTTGATGTCTGAATTAGGTTGGAAGACCAAATGAAGATATCAGAAAGAGGTAAATATGTTGTTGTATATGGGAATTGACAAACCCGTTATCGGCCTCATCTTCAAATAAACAACAAAGACACCCTGAAGAACTTAGTGATGCAAGCCCTATATCTAATTTCAACTGTAAATCACCCCCATAACTCGTGAATGTGTTAGATGCTTGGGAATGATAAGATATCCAATTTCTAGCTACCTTATAATAAGTTAGCTGCAAGGCTAATTTGGAATATTTACAAGGGACCTTGCCCATTGGTGGTCTTAGTTGTCTCAAGCTGAAAGGGAAAATATTCTTAGAGAAGGATGAAATCTAAGATCTCTAGATGATCAAATAAGCATTTATCACAAAAATTATGTGATATTTCCTTATGAAATGAATACAAATATATGATACAAGAATTGATATATAGGTCTAATGAAGGCTACTACAAAACCTATAGAACCAAGGTCCTTGACATAATATGGCTGAAAAATGATGGAGCCTTAATAAAGCGAGAAGTTCTTTCCAACAAATTGATGTAGGTTCCAACCTTCCAGCCATAGTCAAGTAAAACTAAAGGTGGGATCCCTCCAACAATCTAAGCAATGAAAGGTCAAAAAATGTCATAGTTCTTCTGGTTTCCACAAACTGAACCATAAATAATCTCTAAAATAGCAAGGAATGTGGACACTTATTCAAGTTCAATGGACTTTGGCTAAATGGAGATGTGATGATAAACTAGATAATAAATTGTGGACTAAAAACTATATAAACCCCATGCCAGAACCAAGTATCATCACCTTGGAATAAGGTGGATGACAAGAATATTTTCAACAATAAAGAACACCATGTAGGCCCAAATATGTGTTATAACTTCTCGATTTTATATATTACAAGATGAGATAATCATATTTATTTCTCAATTGAATGACAGATACTAAAACTAATAGATTCCTAAATTTCAGTTGCACATTTCTATCACTCAGGAAACCTTTACAGCTCTTTGTCAACTTGAGATTTTTTGGGATTTTGGAACCTTCATAAAAATACAGAAATGGCTCTCAAAATGAACATTTCCATAGAAAAGGAAAATTGACCTACATCACCAAATGTGCCTTTTCATGACAAGGACAAAGCTTAGTCTTATGTCAAATTATGTAGTAGTTTTAAAAAAAATGGTTGTGTCATACAAAGTAATTTTAAAATCCCATAAGCCCATAATAGATGCACTTTATCATTTTTTCATTCAAAATAAATCAATCCATGGTCTATCTTAAGACCAAAATAATGTGTGTGTTTTCCTCCCTCTGATAATTCCCTCCCAGGCCATGCAAAAATGTCTTTGCAGACTTCAAAAACAAACTGTGATATGTATACAGATTCTCTTAATAGAATTGTTCAAGTTCTAAATGGCCACTGCAATATGTACTCACTATATGTTTCCTCTCAAGTTTAACCATCACTTGTGAAAAGTTCAAAAGCATATATTATGGAAAAGGGATTTCCCTTCAATTGTAATACATAAAGTAATAATTTATACAAAGAAGGAAAGCACACAACAATGAAAAAAAAAAGGCGTTGGCCAAAATCTTTATTGAGACAAACTACCTAAAAGGCTTCATAGAGAGGGTAGCTTCTATGTTATTTTCTTTCTACTAAGAAGAGCATCCTTACCTATCCATGCTTGATATATGAATGAACCACCTTCCAATGAAGCATACCTAGTAGAAAAAAGCACATCATCACAACTCAATACTAGCGTATTTGTAAAAGCATGATTCTTGATATAATAAGATATATTATAGACACGTGTCGCTATGACTTCCAACCTTTTTTGGTCCACTTTATAAAATCTATAAAAGATGCAAATGCTCCCTTCCAAGCTTCATAAACCAATCCATTACATATCCCTTCATGCGTAGGGAAACAAATATCATTATGTTGTCTTCACAAATGAGCCCATTCTCTTTGTTGAATTAAAAGAATGAAAAAATTCCAATAACACAACAACATCATCATAACAACTTCATAAATTAGGGAAAAATAATGGTTACACACCTCTAATTAATGCTCCAAATGAAGGCCCATGGTCATGCTTTTCCTAGTGGCATCCCATGAAGCATGGAAGATAATTTTGAAAGTCAAAATTTGGGTCATAAAATTCCCAAATTGTCAGGTGACATCAAAATATAATCCAATTAATATCCACTCTAGCTCGCTTATTCTCCAAGATACTACAACAAATATTTTTCCACATCATTTAAGTTGGAACAAGGGAGTGACATTATCCACATCACCTTTCCATGTCACCGAAAATATATGATAAATACCCCATGATTTCCATGTTTGTAAACCAATCCTTACAAGTACAAATCAAATCATAAAGGGATAAATAGGACAACATTCAAGGAGCATCCACACAACATGCATTGGAGAGGTCCAAGTGTCCATAAACAACCCAAAAACTGCCTCAAGAGATATGACCAATTCCATAGAAAACATGAAGTGCCTCAAACAATATGAGAGGTCCTTGGGAAACATGAAGGTACCCAAAAATAAAAATGCAAACAACCCGTCAAGGAAAAACTACCCTACTTATCCAAAAACAATATTATGGTGCCGCTACTAAAAAGAGGGGTAACATTGCCAACAAAAACCTTAAAATCAACCCCCTCCCCCCAACAAAAAAAAAAAATGATATTAGTAACAACCTATCTTGTTTACAAAGTTAAAATTACAATTTGTTTGAAATCGTGGCCTCAACAATCAATGCCATTGTGAACAAAGATCTTGAAATCAAACCTTGAGTCAAAAAGTGGCGTTACTGTGAGCACTTGCATCTTCACTTCAAGGTTAAAAATATGACTAGTTTGATATGGAGGGCATGATAGATGGGGCCACTACAATCCAAAACCTCAAATTCAAAACTTGAATCACAACACTTCATTACCTCCAACGCCATCTTTTGTGGGGTGCCTAAAATTACAAAAATAAGGAAACAATTTTCTTTTAAATTGAAAAAAAAACGAACCTTTCAAATTAAAAAATGAAAATAAAAATGATTTTGAATGTAAATATTAAGACATTTTTTAATAAGTGGAGAGTTTGACGACAGAAACCCTTATTGTCGCAACCCTCTATACTATTTTTTCTTCCATGATCTAGTTCAAACACCATTGTTGTTGCTCTGGATTGTCACCACCGTGATGTTGTGGCTAATGCTTGTTCATTTTTCAATGACATCTTCATCATGTGAATTTTTTTATATTGTTGGCCTAGATCTTACAAAGAGAGTTGAGGGGATTGGGGTGTAACAACTACATAATCGCCATTTATCCAGTTTCGAGCCTCTCTTTTCTACGGTTGGCGTAGATCTTACGAAGGAAGATGAGGGGGCTAGGGTGCGGCAACTCTATAGTCATCTATCCCTAATTCATGCCTTTTTTTCTACTATAGTGGAGGTAGGCTTTGCGGGTGCAAGTTCATGGTGTTTCTTAAGTTGTCTTGGCTAGGTTTCCGTTTTCATGGGTATTTGATGTTGTTGTTGTTGCAGTTGTTGTCATCTTCCAAGTGTTTCTGCCACAATTTTTGTGGGGTTTCTTGGGATTTCTCAGAATGTGTCCAAGATTCTTTTAATGGGGGGTTCAGGATTTCTTTGTTGCTCCTTCTAGGTTTTGGCAAGCCTATGTGCTTATCCTCTTAGTTTTCCTCAAACTTTGGCCTAGGATTTTATTTCTCTAGGGTTTTTTGGGGATTTTTGGGGGGTTATCTGGGGAGCCTATGCCCAATTTTTTAAAGATGTTTCATGGACCTTCGATTGGAGGAATGTGAACTAGAGAGCTTTGAGCTCTTATTTTTTGCAAGCCTTTTGGCTAATGTGACTGTAATGCCCTCGTGCATTTGAAAAATGTAATTTTTTTGATGTTTTCAAGTTGAATAAAATTATGATTTTTTCTTCTAAAGAAAAAAATAAGTGGATAATTTATTAACAAAAAAAAATATTATATATAAGCTAAAAAAAATAATATTATTAACAAAAAAAAATAAGCTAAAAATTTATAAGACTTGTATAAATTTCCTAATATTCTATATATATATATATATATATATATAATGCTAAAAATTTAAAAGACCTGTATAAATTTTATTTGGCCTAGCAAAGGACGCAACAAAAGCATCCCCTGGTAAAATGGGATAGACTTGTTCTCCCCAAAAAAATGGTAGTAGAGGGTTTAGAAAATATTGTTTTCTTCAATAAAGCTCTAGTAACCTAAAACCTTTGGTAGCTAATTCATAACACATCCCTCTAAGGGAAAAATCTCAAATCCAAATATCTCCCATCCTCTGCATTCGTGGACTAGATCTACTAACCAAGGAAATCTAGAAAGGGACCAAATGTCTAGAATCCTTCATACTAGCCTTCCCTCTCATTGGAGAATGGTCGGCATCACAAATTGGTAATCGTGTAAGTGTGAAGCTAGGACTAGATCCATGCATGGGATTAGTTGATGCCTATAGATTATCAAACAATTTCACCGAGAACTTAAATTAAAAGTGGTGCTATGTCCTCACAAATGAAAAAGAACAATCCCACTTAGCATGGGGGCCTACAAGATGGAAAAATTTCACAAATTTGCACCTTGTTGGACAATATGTTGTAGAATGGGAAACATGTTTCAATCCCCTCACTACAAGTCTCATCAAACTTTGGAAGGAGATGAATGTTAAGTTGTTATTGTCAAACAATCCCAACAATGGGGACTTCACTACAAAATTGGGCTACGAGTCTCACATTGATTCCCTATTTACTGGGGAAACACACTGTCGGTGGAAACCTCTACAAAAAATACAAGCACCCCTAAAATATAAAACTACACTTTGGCTAGCATTAACTAACAAACTTTTTTAACTTGGGACAATCTCATGAAGATGAACTAGGAAGGCCCTAGTTTCTCTTATTAATGCAAATATTCATCAAAGAGAATTGCACACTTAATTATCTCCTTTGCATACAAAATGCAAGTAATCAACATAGTAGTGTCATAATTGCATATAAATGGCTCATGGTCTTCCACAAGTTTGGCAGACAATCTCATGACATGGCTAGAAAATAAAGACAACTTCTTCCATGGGCATCCCCACTATTTTGGTAAAAAATATTTGGTAGGCTAGGAACAAAGTTATCTTCAACACTTAAAACATCCTTCTAGAGACCACAATGGGTTGAGTGGTAAAATTCTGCATGAAACATAAAGCTGATCACAAGCCATAGAGGAGGTGCATCATGATCATGCATCCTCTTAAAAAGCAGCTTAAGGGCACCTAACACATTGTAGTGTTAGTGTGGTTTTATTTATCACTCAATCACATGATGTACCAATATGGTATGCTCTTAGGCAAGGTACAAACAACCATTCATATTTTATTGCATTGTGCACCTTGCTACAATTTTCTAATAATCAAGTAATGGCCCATGGGGGATTTCAGGCCTGCCATCTACTGGGCAAACAATAAAATCCAAATTGAGAATATCTACCTTCACTCTACTCTTCAAGACATAAAGAAAACTCTCCTTCTCTTTTGAAGGATCTCTTTCACACATATGCTGCATGAACTCAATTCCACTATCACACACATGCTGCATGAACTCAATTCCACTGTTGATGGGCTCTCCAAAATTGCTGTGGAACTCCTGGAGGTGACCTTCCTCATCTATGACCTTTCGAATGGTGTGGAACATGGCTAAAACGTCATACATGCTTAATGTTACATTTGCATTTATACTTTTGTCTTTAATTTTTTGTTTTCCTTGTTGTTTTAATAGGCCAGAGTCACAAATTCTGTAGATGCTTTTCTGAAATTTTTGTGACTCCATATTGCACGTATCTTAAAAAACTCCTAATGACCACTGTGTGTCCCAATTCTGCGCATTAAAATTTCCAAATAAACTAAAATACCGAGAATGTTTGCAGCTGATGCGTGTTCTATTCCCATTTTAATCCCAAGCAGTATGAAAACACCCGGATTGTGTTTCTTGGGAAATCTCAGAAAGAAAAAAAACCATAGATGATTTCTCAGAGAATTCAACAGGTCTACTATTAAACCACAGCCCAAGCTAGGGTTTCAGATTACATTGAGGCCACATCGTAGGGTATTTTCAAAGAAAGAGCATCGTTAGGGCGAATTAGTCTATCGTGATTGTTTAATTCATATATTAATACAAACTAGGGACTTTGGAAAGTGATTATTTTGGATAGATTTACAAACAAACAATCCCTTGTATTATTGTTACATTTAGCTAGCCCTTTACCTGATCTACCATGGAGTTTCTCAACTATGGAGTTCCAGTTCTGGGGTCCATATTGTTCAACGAGTTTTCTCAGTTTCTCATCCTCGGCCGGTCCCCAGTGTCCTCGGGGGCACATTTTGGCTTTCTATTTTTCATCTTTTACATCCAAAATTCTATCTGTTTTAATTTCATCCTAAAGTACTACGGGTGCGGTCATTCTGTTAGCAGATTTTCAAAATCGCCCCCACCGAGAATCTATGAGCAGCTCGGTCTGAGCACAGAGACTTGAAAAAATTCTGAGTACAGATTAAAATTTGTTACAGATTCATGTAATCCATGTAGAAAGGGTTGTTGTGAATCATGATGATAAGAGAAGAGAACATCCGCTCTTGCAATTGCATATACAAACTGAAAAATATTTTTTCTTTTGGATGCTATAGATAGAAATAAGAAAAATGTCTCGTAAGACAGATGGTTAATATGGGGTTATGAAAATTGTTGTTACAGTACATGGATATATATCCAAGTGGCTTGTACAGCCAAATATGGAAAATTTGCACTCATTTTTAGAATTTACAGCACTCTTAGTTGTTAAAAGGTTTTCCGTGTATCCCAGATGCTCTGGCGCTGCGAATATTTTGTCACAGTTGCAAGATCGTTGCCGCTTGACAGTGCTAGTTGGAAACTCGCAGCTTACATTTCGTAAGCTGCAAGTTACATAAAACTCCTCACTTTGCAGAAAAATGGATAAAAATACTGCAATAATGATGTTATAAACGCAATTGAGCGGACTATGGCCAAAATACTTTACGTGCTCATACATGGGTTCAAATCCCCCGAGGACGTGTATCGATTGACATGGCCAACAATGCAAGCACATTATAAATTAACAAAATACCACAGCTCTTCCGGAATAATAAATTTTATTTATCTTCTTATCAAATATAATGAGAATATAAAACTTGCTAAATTGCATCAGTAGGAGGCATATCTGGCCACCATGAGAATACACATTTTAATTTCTCTATTACTTTGAAAGGACTATAAACCAAGGGGATTATCAGAAATAAATTATTTTTTCTATAACAGAAAGATAAAACTATTAAAGTCTTAAACAAAGATCTTACCCATTGATTCACTAAAAATCGCGGTGTCATCAATCAACAAATCGAGCTGAAATTTTTGGCCTGCTGCACTTTGGGTTGTATGTCACTGCTCTTTCCTCTTAAGCCTTGCCCATATTTTATTTCGAAAATTACCCTAGAAAACAACCAAACATTTAAGGAAAAACTCTCCCACAACGATTGAGTCTGAATTAAAGACACTAGGGTATGGAGTGAAAATCCTTGGAATCCCTCAATGCCCTCAAAAATTGGTTGAAACTGCTTCAAGTTTGAATAAAACCCAACAAATTATGCCCAAACCACAAATCAGGAGCTTAGTAATGACACCAAGGTATGGAGGGCTGATGAAAACCATACAAGGCAGCCACAAGATAGTCGAGTACATCCATTCCCGTAACATTGTAGGAAAAGTACTTGTGGACGGTTCAGATTCGTTTAAAAATATCAACGGGTTGGAGTCATGGTGGTGCTGTGATGCATTAACACATCTAAAATTTGAATACAAGTGCGCGGTCTATCGATCACGGTTTAGATTTCACTAAAAAAAGAAACAATGTTTTCCTTATGACCTCTGGAGCTTAGTTTGAGTGGCTAGGTAAAATATTGTCTATGTTTTGCTTTTGAGTTGCTATCTTTGAGGTTGTTTTCTAAATATGGTTGTTTGGTCCCCATAAGTCCCAAGGTTAATTTTTGGGGAGGGCTATGTATGACTCTTGTATGATTCACTCAAATAGATAATTGTAAAATAAAAAAGTATGTATATTGATAAAAACACTTTATAACTTAGTATTAATTAATGTGTAAAATAAATACATGAGTTATGTGTAAAATATTTGGAATAAAAAGTATGTATATTAAAATTATTTTTAGATATAATCATGAAATTTATATAAATATAAATAGTATTATTAAGAATCAATTTTACATGTATTTTTTGTTTCCATGTTTTAGAGCAATTGAATTTATAGAAATGCTAACATCTCATCAAGTGATAACATCTCATCATGTAGCCTTTACATGTGTGCTATTTGGAGAAAAACTTTACTTTGAAGTGAACACTTGCTCATGGGTAGTCTATGATACTTTTTCCACTAAAGAGAAATATTAAGTAACTGTGAAGGAGAAATAAGGATGGGTATCAAGAATATGGTTGTGTGTGGTCATCAAAAATGATTTTCATATGTATGGCTTTGTAAGAGCACATTGGAATTGTTAGGGTAAAGAATATTTTTCAAAAATGTGCACCTAATTGGGATAGGAAACTTGTGAAGGAATTTGATTGTGTTTAGAGGATATTTCATGGAAGTGAGAACTCCAAGGGGAGAGAACTATCTGAAAGTCCAAATAATTATTGGAAAGAGTGGATTTGATGATGAGGTTGAAATTTGTAAAGTGATGCAATGTTTCTTTCAAGAGTTAGAGACTCGGATTATACATGGGGACTCCATATTCCATTTGTGAATACCTTGTTTGATCCAATGATATGGAAAATAAAGCCTTGTTTAGAAAATGGATTTTTATCATTTAATCAAGAAACTTGTACACAAATGCACTCCTTACATGAGACTTTTCACATTAAGAGTGGTGCTCTGCAATGGTGTTTTTATACAAACCTTAGATCACATTAAGTATTTCTTTCCAAGTGGAGATAGTGGCATCATTATAGCACTTGATGTTCCAGGACAAATCAATGATTGTTCACGTATAGAAAAATAGGAATTGAGGCTCTTAGGAAAAAGAAATACTGCACCGTCGAATATGCTTATCGTAAAAGAAAAAAAAATTAAAAGGCATTCATCTTACTATGTGAAATAAGGATAATTTTTCAAATATGTTGAGGATTAAAAATATGAAAACCGATGCCTCTTCTAGATATTTATAAAAGGTCAAGTAGCAAGAGACTTCTTTTGAATATTTCATTGCTTTTGAGAGAATAATCCATAGAGGAAAATGGATCCCAAACAACCCTTGTTCAATAGCACAGACCTTAAAGAGAGAGGAATGTGCCCATCCCGATCCATGATTATGGTGATAAAGGGAATTAGGGTGTATATATAAATATATGTACATGTGCCACACTAGAAAACGTCGATGAGCCGACCTACAAAATTAGACTCTGACCAACCTATTCATTTTGGAAGCCAACTTGTATAACTTGGTAAGGGATGTATTACACATTATTTTTTCAGCTAATACGAAATATCTCCCACCTTTTGTGGGGTCTCTACCTACAATTCCATTAGAGGAACCCGAGGAGCATTGGTCTTCATGACATGAATATTTCACACTTGTTTTCATGGGCCTGATTTGAGGAGAAGTCCCCTACATGGAGTTTTCATTCATATTTCATAAACTAAATATTGTATGTTGAAACCCATTTATTCTCTTTCAAAGACCGGTAGCATGTACAAACATATATATTCCCCTTTAAGGTATGAGTGCCTAGTCCAAATCCCTACATTCACCATTTAAAGAGGACTTGGGTATGGGTAAAATGATTTAAGGAGAAGGAATATCTTTGAAGACTGAATGCTACATTTGTTAATCCCACTTGTCCACCCATGGAGAATGTGTAACTACATGTTTTGTGAAGCAAGTTGATATCTTCAAGGGCAATGGAGGCTGGATGTTTTGCAAAAGAGCCTTCTTGTTATTCCCCATTTATGGAGATGAGTAAAATATGAGGCCTTGTACCCCTTAATTACTATACAAGAGGCTTAAGGAGAACATATTTTTTGTATTTCTAAATATTTAATTAGAGAAGCGAGCTTTTAACACCTCCATAGGCTATACTAGGGGATTCTATTGAAATTAATATTTTATTGTAAAGGAAGTTGAGCATCTCCCTAAAATAGAGATGTACTTCGTATCATTTTTTCATGGTGGGTTTGGGGGGAGAAATTCCTTAGCTTTTTCTTAAATTTATATTACCGTTATCATTATAAAATAGGGTATGGAAGGATGATAAGAGCGACTTTTTGTGGGGATAGTTCCTATGGATGTTTTCAACATTTTTTAGATTTTCATGGTTAGGTTTTGTAGATGATGGATGATTATCATTTGTAATTGTATTTTTCTAGTGGATATGGTGCATCTACTTGGGTTTTTTTTAGATATTTTCCTTCCCGAAAACACTATGAAGGTTTCTATTGAGATTCTTCCATTGAAATTCATGGATTTGGTAAGATTATAGGATTTTTGGATCTTCCAAGGTTAGTAGTGGGAAACTCTAGATATCACCGTATATCCATTTTCCTTCTCCCAAAGGAACTAGTTAAACTCATATGCACCAAAAAAAATATTGGTAGGGGAAGGCAATTAGTCTCCAAATCATCCCATCAACTTTCATACCCTAAAATTTTACCAAAACCATTTTGTTGTATATATCCTTCATGGAACCTTCATATTCATATCCTTAAATCCTACCAAAATTAACCTAGCGAAGCCCCTTGAGCCCAAGGAGAGCTGCCTAAGGTGAGAAGAGGTTGGTGAGGTGTCATGGTCGCCTCTTAGTTTCACTCGAATCACACGTGACGTTTCGACTTCATTTCCTAAAGTGTGAGTTTGTTTGATAAGAAGGTGCACTAGTCTATGCCATTAAGTTTTCTATTGATCACATCCACAAATGTGGGGAAACATATTTTAAGTTTTTGTACAATTTTTCCAAGGAATGCATGTGTTTAAAATATAACTATTATTGATAAATATAAAAAATAATGACAACTCAAAATGAAAAAATTGCTCGTGAGAACTCGTTTACAAAAAATATAGGTCGATGTATATTTTCCATATTTATAGCATACTCTATTCTATTTATAAATAATGTAATGAGCATAAAAAAATGAGTGTATAACTATGCTTCCAATAAGTCTTCTAAATCTATTTATATCTGAATAAATATTGTCTTGGATTTGCTTTGAAATTTCCAAATCTTTTTATACAGGGGTTGGAAGATGTACATAGATCAAAAGAGTCCTACATACCCTCGAAAATGGCAGATATTTCTCGAAGGCTCATATATAAATTTATAGAAGAAGAGGAGAGAAAAAACCATTATTGGTGATTTAAGTTTGTACATAGAACCTTCTAACTAGTAACTCATTTCAATGCAAGCTCAAAATAGAAAATATGATACATGTTCTTGGATGTAGGCTTCCAAGTAAGGGAGAAGATTCTAATCAGAAGTGTTCATAGCCATTAGCTACACCAATATGTAAGGCACTTGATGCTACTCTCTATCCATCGATCTCTCTCTATGCATCATATGCATCGCTTTTATTATTGTGAATGAAAAACTTCTTTGCAAAGACCACCCAATATATAAAAATATAAGATATATCGGGCTTTCTGGTTTTCGAGAACGATGAAGGCACTAATATATGTTGGCTATGATTTTATTTTTTGTTGAAAATAACTCTATCTCAGGTTAGATATGAAGCATTTGTGTTGCAAATTCCTAAGATTAGTGAGGATTTGTACAGTGCTGAAAATGTCGATGAAAAAATCACCTGGCCATGTTCACTTTCGATTGTTTTTTATTTTAATATTGTTTATTAAAAAATGTAGTTTCCACATGGGGTTTCGGTTAATGAAGTTTGAATATGGATTATTAAATAAAAGAAATTACATAAAATAAATGAATGGTAAATATTGATAAGTCATATTATATTTAACATATGAAATAATATATATGACTATATTTTGAAAATTATTATTAATAATTATTAATAATATATATACGAGTGTGTTAATGATTCATGTTTATTTGAAAGTCCAATGTGGCTTTATGGGACCTTTAAAGCAGTGATTAAATTGCAACTCTTTTAATATTTTATTTTTATGATTAGGAAAGAAGTTGTCCTATATCACTCAAAGTTTCTGTTAACTTAACAAGTCAAGAATGTTGGTAGTGTAGAAAATGTTTTGGAAATGAGAATAGATGTGAGTAAGATCCAAGTAATCCAAAATAAAGTATTTTTCTATCTTCAACTCTCTTACTTATCGCACATGACCGATTTTTTTGGCCTTTGGGTGCTTTTTGAATAGTACCAATGTATAGTTTCACTTTTGAAGCTCATAGGAATTAGTTATTATATTTCCAATGTCCATTTTCTTAAACAGAGTACAGTCAAGGCGTAAAGATAATTCTAGCTAGGAAAGAGTGGTAGGATCACCTCTTTATAATAGCTTAGCTTCATTTCTTCCTCTATATCCTTATCAACCCTATGGAAATCTATCCTTAGAAACTTGGAGGTAATAAAATTTTCAATATTATCTCTTATTTCCAAGATGATCTCCTCCTTTATCTTCCAATGGTCGAGCCAATACTAGGAATCCTTATGCCAATCTCACTGAGACAGAGGTGCTTTGAAGCTAGAGTTAGAAGCAATTTTGGAGAACCTCTTAACTTCAATGTTGCAAAGTTTCTTCCTCATACATTTGACATGTAAACATAGAAATGGTTTCACTGGAGGAAAAGACTATGAAATGTAACACACACGCATCAAAATCACACTTTTCCATTTCTGAGAGTGACAAATTAAAAATGACTAGCATAAATAAATAATACATATACTTGTTGTACTTGTTACTTGGTCATATTTTTATTCTTAGACTATAGTAGTCATTTACATTAATCATTTTTAACTTTTGTTAGTAATTATTCATAGTCATATATTTTAGCCCTGGACTAAATTAGTCATTTAATTTAGTCACTTTTAGTTGGGTCACTTATTAGTCTAGTTGTTGTATATTTCATCCGTCTGACTAAATTAGTCATTTTTTGTTGTCACTCAAACTGCTGAAATTTAGTAGCATCCACTTCAGAAAATTGTGGTGACTAACTTTTTTGAGTCGCATAGTCACTAATCTCTCATTTTGTACTAGTGAAAATAAAATGAAATGAATATAAAATACTAAATCAACCATATATAGTAATGAAATATTGAACGTACCATATAAATGACTAATGTAAATGATAAATTTGAGACGTTACAAATGAAAGACTAAATTTTGCATATATATGACTATTAGTATCTAATTTACGTATCTTATAACACAACCAAAATTCTAGTCATATTTCTTTCGTCATCGATTTAGTTTCAAACGATGACTAAAATTTGCATATATACTACTATTAGTAGCTAATTTACAACATCTTATAATCGGAAACCAACATTTTGGTCATATTTCTTTAGTCGGTAATTGGTTTTCTGTGTGATTATATAGTGTTGTACTTTTGTGTATTTGTTCATTAGTTGTGGAAACTAATAACCGAACTCACGATTAACTAATGACCAAATTTATGACTAAATATATTACTATACAATAAAATTGGAGACAACCAATTAATGGCTAATCTAAAAACAACTAAAAGTTGTTCGCGTAAGACGCTACCGTCAGAATTAGCTACAATATTGGTCACCAACTAAAAAATAGTCGTTTATATGTAAATTTTAGTTATTTTTTTAGTAACTAAGGCTCTAAGACTAGTAACTCAACCACAAGTTGACTCCAGTGCTCGCAGCGTGTAATGTTCCTGCATAACCACTCCATGAACTAGTAACTCAACCCACAGCCTACAAGGAACCTAAGTACCAATTAGAAACAACAAATGGACCAATAACACCATGGTTGTCTTGCGGGAAATGGCAAGGCCACAGAAAACCATCGTCAATCCGGGCAATCCTCCATGCCAAACAAGGTAGAAATATCATAACCAAATAAATCCACATGCATACACCATGCATGAAAAACTAGCATGGAAACTCATACATGCAAATAGATTCATGCAAATCAATCCCATTGTAGGTATTGACCATGTTTTCCCTTTATGCTTTTCCTACTTTTCCTTTTCCTTCTTCTTCTCCAAATCCAAAGTATGCCACAATGCTCCAAGAAACTCTTAACTCGTGCAAGAGTATGAGAGAGAAAGAGAGAGAGATAGAATAGAGAGAGAGATCTAATCTAAAACCGACATAAAGTTGTGAATTGATCCGTCATAATCCTTTTTATCATTAAGGCCTCTATTTTCTTCTATTTTCTTCTATTTTCCTTCAATTTTCCTCACATGAAATTCTCTGTGATCTCTACCCTTCCTTTTCTCCTATGGTTTGCATTATTTCTCGTAAAATGAATGGCATTATTTAATGCGTATTTTCTCCTTTTCTAATTTCCTTTAACCATTAATTAATCACAAATTGGATCCCCATCACTATGTTTTTTCCCAACATCTCATCTTTCGAATACGTGATCATGTGACCTCCGGTCTTATTTTCGCCTCTATTAACTTTATTACATGGAATTTTAACTCGAGGTTGTTACCTAAACTCCCCCTTGGGCGAACACTCCTACCTTCTGGCCTTCAATTAGACCTATAAACTAACAAAGACACATGTCTGTCATGGAGCATTTATAACACAAATCGATGCTAAAGATCTACATCATATCCATCTATTGAAAACATAACCAACATATCATGAAAAACATATTTTTTATTAGAGCTTTATAACACAAACTCTATCCTCGTATTTACAACATACATATGCATATAGACATATCTAAAACATATATCAAAAGAAATCCACCTCAAACAGTGAATAGAGAAGGACACATAGCCTCGCATCTCAGACCGACCATCTCCTCATGTAGCTTCTACTCGGGCCCAAAGTGCTTCACACCGTACGATTTTAGCCTGCTCGATTGCCTCGATTCGAAATGAGCATGGGCATATTTCACCGCAAAATGCACCGAGGCTCTAGCTATACTTTCCTTCTAGTTCCACCTGCAACACGTAGACACAATCACATGATAAAAAAATTTCACATACTTCTTAAGTAATGCACATGGAAAACATCATGTACTTTCACTCGCTCTGAGGTAGTGCAAGTCGCATAGCCAATATTCTAGTCCTCTCAAGAATCTTGAACAGCCCTCAGCACATTCGAGGTGCCAACTCTGGCACATGATACAATCCCTCTTCAAGGATATCCTCTTGGGATTGATGCACGAGTACACATGTTCCCCAACGGAACTCCTTAAACACCATATGATGATATGCACAAATCTTTCACATTTCTTGTTCAAATTTATTCTTCTTCGATCGCCCTCGCATCTCATGTTCCATCTTTTGCCAACATGTTCAATCCAATCATACCATGTTCACTCGATCACTCCAACCTGCTGGAGTATTAAAATTGCTCCATAAAGTGCCTCAAATGGAATCATCTTCAAATATTCCCGATACCCTTATTATACCCAAACTCTTCAGTAGTGAAACATACTCTTCCCACTTCTCACCGTTGATGGCATGGGACATACATTCTCACAACATGTCCTCCAAAATCATGTTGAACCTCTCTATCCGTCCATCTATTTTTGTACGAAAGAGTTTTGCCAATAGAAAATCTTTTCCCCAAACCGACAAATAACTCTTTCCAAAACCCGGATGTGAACTCGGCATCTCTATTTGGAACAATATTCTTTCTAGACACCATGCAAACACTCTACCATATCAATGATGAATAATTTTTTCTAATTCACTATTTGAATTCATATACTTCACTAGAATGAAGTGATGCTGCATAGTCAACTCCATCAACCACGACCATAATAGAATCATGTTTTCTATATTTCCTTGGAAAACTATAATCAAAGTCCTCTCATAGAAATGACCTCCCATTTCCACTTTGGAATCAAAACTCGGGTGGCAATAATCCACCTAGATGCTTACACTTTTATTTTACCTATTGAAAATCCAAGATCTCGCAACAAAATATGCCGTACATATTTCTTCAAGTTTGGCCAATGGTAGAGCTTCTTAACCATTTTCAATGTCCTCTCGATATCATGCGGTGACTTGAATATGTCTTGTCGCGAAATTTTCCGCAAGATGATATTCTTGAGCTCGTTGGTTGTCTCAAGTGCACGATAGATCTTGTCGAATCAAACCAAACCATATGTCGTGAGACGATAATCCACGATCATGTTCACTTGTACCGTGCTTTATAACCTATACAATTATGCATATACAACCCTATTATAGTTTTCCCCAATGTACCCGACTCCAAAGTCAAACTCACTAAGTGTAGCCAACCACCTAGCTGACCTAGCATACTAGAATAGGTTGGTTAAACAAATGACCTCAGCCCATTATGATCACTCATCAAGATGAACCTCCCGCCAAGAAGATATTTCTCCACATCTTCTAATGCATGAATGTTTTGCTTCAACTCAACATCATGCATCTCACATAATTATGCTCATGCCCATTTATTTTCCTTGACTCATAGCATACCACATGTCCTTCCTACATCCGGACTCCACCAAATTCTCTCTTTCAAGCATATGTACATACCACAAATTCTTAATCTAGTCTGGCAATCTTCATGACTAGAGAATTTTGTAAGTTAATTGATCCAATCAGTCAAAACCAGCTTGCACATTCCTATGTCCATTCAAATTTATTTCCTTTTCTCTCACAGGGATTTAATAAGGATAGTGCAATCCATGAGAAGTTCCTAATGAACCAATCCGTAGTAACCTTCTAATCTCATAAATGATCTAACCAACATCCACATTCCTAGGTGTAGCCCTTACTCTGATAAATAGCCTCGATCTTTTTCGAGCCCACTATTATACCTTCCTTGGAAACAACATGACCTAAGAAATGAGAAATTATGTCTAAAAGAAACAGCACTTTGCTAATATTGACATACAATTGATGCTTTCTAGAAATATTAATATAAGTGTTAGCACTTTATTCCTCATTCTTATAACATATCAATATGTCATCAATGAATACTATCACAAACTTTTCAGATATAGGATGCAACACACTATTCAGTAAAATAAGCCTGGAAAGTAGTTGGAGCATTGGTTAAACCAAAGCGGAACCATAAAAAAATACTCATAATTCCCATACTTGATCCAAACAATGTAGTAGATGTCCTCTCTCATGCATACCCTCGATGTATATGTTGATCTCAAATCAATCTTCAAAAACATTTTTTCTCCCTTTAACTCAATCAAAAAGTCATCAATATATAATAAAAGGATACTTATTCTTACTCACCTTTGTTTCAACCGCCCGTCAATCAATACATAACCTTAGGAGTACCATCCTTCTTCTTCAAAGCAAACAACACTTTAGTGCACCCTAAGGCAACACACTCGCTCCTATGTATCCCTTATCAAGCATTTCCTTAAGATGAAACTTCAGTCTCCACCAATTTTGGAGTTATCATCATGTATGTGTTCCTTTTGAGGCTGGTGTGTTTCTCCCAACATAAACTCAATGGAGAATTCTACTTCCCTATGAAAAACTGATAACTTTGAGATCTCTGTTGGAAACACATCGTGAAACTTTTGCAAACTCAGATAACTCTTCAAGAATTAAGCATCCCTCAACCTCCTTCCCTTTATCACTAGAAATATGAAACTCACACATACTCTCTCTTCGCTTTACTACACTTTTCCTATGTAGTTGTAATCATTCTCACCGATGTAGGCTTCTCCTTAACCTCGCAATATTCGCTTCTCTTCGTTATCTTCCAAGCACTCAATAGCCTTATCATAGACTTAATTTAGTCATATAGAATTTAAAACCAATCCATATCCAACAAAATATTATATGATCCCCATAGACAACATTTAGATGCACCGATGTAGACATATCGTTCAACTCAAATGAAAAATGTAATCAATGGTGAACCCTTTCTCTCGAAATACCGTAGCCAACTCCGTACTTTCAACCAATACTGCACGGAACATCTCTTATTCAAACCACACTTATCCACCAGGTTAGGATCACATGATTATGAATTAGATCCAAGTCTCACAAAATATAAACAACTCGATCACAAATATTACCTTCCATCTTGGTAATAGATGTTTTGGTGATATGCCTTTCCTATTATCCAACGTCGTATAAATCCGAGAATACTTTTTCCAACATCCCCCACTATTACTCCCGAGCACTATAAATATGTGTTCTTCCACACTAATGTTGTGATAAACATCTCGCGCCGATATTTTCAACAAATCCAACACTCATAAAGGCTTCGCCATCACCCTTATTCTACCCCTCATATTTGAAATCCATGTCCTTTGTTAGAAGTACATTGAAATTCTAGTGTAACATACATTATATTTCGTTAGCATGTAGTCTTGTAGTCTTCATCACTTCTTATCCCATTTTGTATTAGTCTTGTACACCTTTCCAATACTCGCTTTAGATTCGCTACTTTCAGAAGCTCATTTCTCATGTAAAATGTCATCAAATTTATGATGCCTTCCCTCCTGTACCATCTCCATGTAGCGTCACTCAAACTCAAATCTTATTTTTGGCATACCGCACAACCCACGATGAATCTTTGAATCTTCAATTTATCCTCCTTACATAGAGGCACATACCTCACAACTCCAATAATATTCTAGTATACTCCTCATCTGGCCATAGATCCCACCTCTCACCGATATAATTTATTTTCCATGTCATCATAGTACCTCTTAAGACGAGATACACTTTCTTCCTAAAAATTCTACTCAAACTCACTCCAAGTAAACTCCTATTCCCAAATTCCTCCGACATTATTCACATATTCCCACCCAAATGTTTCCTTTACCTTTAAGACTAATATAGCTATCATGGATTTCATTTTTCTCTTGAATAGTCATGCAATTTGAAGCTTTATTCATCCCAACAAACCAAGTTTCAACATCTTGTGACTTATTCACTTTCCTGTCAAATGTAGGTGCCTTTCTATTTCTTGAAATATTTTGGAAAATAAAACCTCTCACTCTCCTATAAAGGTGGTGACTTCGTGATGACCATACCGTGCTCTCTAGACCAAAAACCATGATAGTACCATGCTCACTACCCTATGGTTCATGTATCTAAAATATTCCATCTCCGATTGTATCCTCTATATTCAACATGTGTCTTGACCAAGGCCTATTTCCATATGCGCCCATTTGTCATTTTTTCCATGACTCGATCCCAAGTCGTCACTATCTCTACAAATTTGATAAACTCAAGAATCAAAGTATCGTGCTCTACTTGTTTCTCCTCCATGTTCCAAGTCTTTTCATATGATTAAATGATCCTATCATTATCTTCCTTATAACTCTTTTAGATTTTCTTTTCAAACTTCTAATGTATCTTCTACGTGAGGGGAGGCACTCATCACCATGTTTCTCATTTTGATATGTATAGAACTCATGTGAATACCGTAGTCCACCATTTTACTTGTCATCCTGTATCTTCCTTTAAAAACATACTATGGTCTAGCTAATTCAAACATGAACACAATCAAGCATACCCCGTGGAAGTTCAATGAGTGTCATCTCTGCCTACAATATCAACTGATTAGCATAACAAATATATATATATATATATATATATATATATATATATATATATATATTGAAATAATAATATTAATCATCTCAACATCAACATCATAAACTTCTACTTCGACGGCACAACCGCAAAAATTACCATCACCATGCATACATAATAAGCACATATGCATCCTGCATGCATGCATGACAAACACATTCCACCCATACGCAAGTGTTGAACTTGAGAGCTCTAATACCATTCTCGAAATGACCCCTCCCAAATTTACCCACTTTCACCGACCTTCCAGTAAACATGAGTTGAGGGCTATTATGACATGAGTCAACCTCTTAAGTACATTAAGTAAGTGGAATCGACAAAATGAAGTTTTACAAACCCTTTCCTCAAGAGCTACAAGACCCTGGGAACCAATCAACCCCACTAGGTGCCCAAACCATGAGCTAACTTTCCTTTTTTAGCGATATGGACTCAAATACTTCACAAGAAGGAAATATAGCGATTGTGACCCTCCGACTGGTGGGATAACCCCTACCTCTTAGCGACTACAACCTAGATTTCCTGGCTTCGAGCATGCAACTCGGGAATCTGAGCTAATTTTTTCGTGCTAGTATCCATACCTCTACCCATAACTTGATATAAATTTCTATAATTATGAATGACACAAGGACAACGCCATTAATGCAAAAATTATTCAAGAAATTTTTCCAACTGTGCCTAACCATGACAAAATTTCCGTCAAATACATTGTGAACATGTAATCCATAAAGAGTCATAAATTACTATTAATCATAAGGGTTTGATACTTATATGAGAATCTCAAGAAGTTATAATTCCCTATCAAAATGGTTGCAATAACGTTTATTAGGTCATGCATTCAATAACTATCTCATTTACCAATAAAAACATGTTAAGACTCTATTGATGGACAAAAATGACCTCATCAACATGTAAGGCCACCCGCCAGCAGCCTCAACTAAGCTCTTATATGTTTAATGTAATGGTTCCAATTCCTTCAATTAGGTCCAGCTACTCTGCTTTCTCTTCGTTGGCTTAAAATATGTCTATTACTTTTCTAACAGAAAAGAGAAATCGCATTTTCCTCTTGAAGAGTTTTCAAATAAGAAAGTGATCCTTAAGTTGAATCTACAACTCATCCAAGCCGCAACCAAGTTTTGTCCCCGTATGAGGTCGACTTTCTAGAATGTAAAATTTAAATATAAATTCATTTTACCTAAGATGCAAATAACAAACTAATCCTATCTCGAATTGGGAAAGGGTAATATTCTCTCAATTAAAGAGCATACATGAAATAACTAACCAAGGAAAGAGGACTATTTATATGATTGTATTCATTATATAATTCTCATTAATTAAATAAGATGTTTATTCAATTAATGAAAGAGAAAACAAAATGGAAATGTATTTAAATAATAAATAGTTACTCGTATTATTACATTCCTATTTCAACAAACTCGTAAACTAATTCTAATTTTGTTATTTTCATCGAAATAGCTCTTACAAAAATTAAATAGTATAAAAAAATTAATACGACAAATGATGACCAACATCATAATGCAATACACTATTTAGAACAAGAATTAAAAATCAATTACAAAAATTATGATAACAAATTGTTTAATTTACATCCCACATTAGTTTGCTACATGAAATGAAAATCAATCAAAATCATACCAAAATATCATTACAATAATTTTCATTCCTTAAGTAGCTTTCAACTCCTTAGAGAAAACTAACAAATGTGAGTGCTAAACAACCTTTCTTTCAGTGGCTCAAAATCTTTGTCTCTCCATAATCCAACTAGCAATACACTCACAAAAATGCAAATGCACAAGAAGAAAATCATAGAGTTTTCTGAAACCTCAAATCAAAAGTTGGTCCCTAAGCTCACAATCTATAATCTCCTATTAAAATAGTTCTTTCGTAGGCTATAGTTACAGAGAAGAGGAAACCCTTTACTCATTTCTCAAATCCGATCTTAATAATTACAAGAAATCTCAAAAAATAAGGAAGTGTTTAGAGTAGTTTTTTAGATCCTAATTGGGTTTTAAATTCTCCATTTTCATATTTGTTGCTCCCTTTCCATTGCTAAAAAATTGCATATCTTAACTCCTCCAAATGATCTCCTATTACAAACTAATCAAAACCAAAACAAAAATAAATTAAATTGCAAATTAGAAACAGAAAAACAAACTCTCATGAAATTGCTAAATTAAAATAAGTAAAATACAAATTTTCAAATTGTGACGATTTCTTCTAAAGGATATTATTAGCCTTGAATCAATACCGAGAATGAATTAGTGACAATGCTTTTTCTCAAGCCAATGAAATCTTTTCCCAAATCAAACTTGATAAAACTATTTGTTGTTGCAAATTGCACGATTTGTCTTCTCGCTGAAATTTTAGGTCATTAATGATTAAATCAGTCATTATTATCATTTCCATAGTATTTTCTTCAGTCTTAGCTTCCCAACAAGCTATTGTGAGCTTCTATTTGCCAAGTAAATCTTTGAGATATGTCTCTCCAAAGATGAAGCGTCAAAATTATCAAAATTACGGAAAAATGCCTATATGAACTAAAATTTATTTAAATATTATAATCTATATTAAATTAATAATTATTAATTAACTAAGTACTTAAAATTATTTCAATAATTAAATATATACAATTTAATTAAAATTATTAAATTAATTAATATAATTTATATTATAATTACAAATTAAAAAAATTAAAAAATTAAAAATCTAAATTAATTTAAATTAAAATAAATTAATTTAATATTAAAATATTTAAACGTCGCAAAATGTGCCAATAATAGAGTGGTTTTTGCCTCCGCTAATAGATTGAATCTAGACATAAGGAGGGCTTTACATATATTGACCGGAGTGGAGGGGAGTCATATGTGGAGCCAAGTAAAGTTTCGAGAGAGGAAAATTTAGAGTCTTGAAATGGGAGCATTACCACAAAAAATGAAGTGAGTTACAAGGATGGAGGGATAAGGGATTTCAGAGAGTTTAAAAATGATTGTTACGAAACTAAACACGCTGAAAATGAGTGAGGTAGTGATGTCCGAGGAGATATAAGGAGGTTTCTGTGTATACTTTCGAGAATTCTTTTAAAATGACGTTAGAAATAGATGAGCTCCGAAATGAGTAGGAAAAAGGAAGGAGAGGAGGAACACATGGAGGGGTTTTTTCTCTATTAAAACAAAACTACAACCATTCGATAATAAAAGTTTTGGAAAGCTACAACTATTTTCGAGTTTTGGGATTTCAAGAGTTTTAAAATTAGAATTTGAAATCATTCCTAAAACTAGAAAACACATAATTTTAATTGTTCTACAATCTTGGTTGTGGTTATTTTGTAAAGACTCGTGATTAGACATCGCAAAGAAAAGTCACATCTAACTTCTACAAAGCGCCATTTGAAAATTGTGTATCCAAATGAGATGAAATCGCAATCGATAGAAATATAGTGAAAAATCAAACGAAGAAGCAATCCATATAGAAACTCAAAAGAAAAAAAATATCACAAATTGTTTAGATACTTAACCAAAAGTAAAAATGGCGATTTAAACAAATTTCATTATGAAAAGGGTCCCCATTATCATTATAAAGTTAATAAATGAGAAAATGGGGGTTTTGTGATTTCACCACAATAATGGAAACACATGAGAAAAACCACATATCTTTGGTTGAAAGATGTTGAACTTTGCTTTACTGCATAAAAGGTTAAAAGTTAGGAATTTTCATTAAGTTGTCAAACAAGAAAATCATTTTAAATGGGTCCCACATTAGTGAATTAAGCAATATAAGTTCAAAAAGATAAATACTCAAAGCAAGCATTGATTCTAAAGCTATGAATTTGAATTTTAGGAAGTATAAAATACTTAAGATTACCTCATATGACAAAACAGTGTAAAGAGTACAGATAATAGTTTTCTGATAAAGCATATATCCATCGATATGAATGGTCTTTAACATTACTGCCCGTTCCCACGAGTATGGTCAGTATCTCTATGAATTTTTTCCTTAATTCCCTACAATCATGGTCCTCCCTTTTCATGGTGTCCATAGTCCCAACTGGTTTACTTGTATTTTCCATGTTTCCCCTTTTTTAAACACCCCTTTTGAGTCAAGCGATGTGTATGTACTTTTATGATATACCCATGAAAGGGGTGGGATGGTAAAAGAGACTTAAGAAAATAGACATAATACTTCTATAATGTTGACCCCATATCCTTTCACTACAACTATCAATCCATAGGCTTTTACAAAAGTGGAGGATGGGAAGGATCCACCGAGTTAAACTTAGGTGAGTTTTTTTCCTTTTGAAAAGGTGAACTCTTTCACTCTAGTAAGGATGCATGTTCCTCCATGGAAAATATTTATGAAAAGAGGGCTGTAGATTCCATAAAGATATACCTTTGAAGTTAAATGAAACCCAATGAAATTAACAGAGCACAAGTTTCCCATATCTCGTCTAACCAATGTTGGGTACGAAAAGTTCTTCCCGAAATAAATTTTGACATTATCACCAAAACCAAACCATAACTAATAGTAAAAGGAAAATAATTCCAAAACTAAAGTGAAAGAAGAAATCAACATACTCCAAAAAAATTCCAACTAGAAAGGAAAAATGAAAATAAAATCCCAAATTAAAAGATAACCCCAACAATACTAGAAATGTCTCAACAAAAAAGTGAAATAAGATAAGCATTCAGTGTGTTCATCTTATGTTGAGATTTTAATAAATGTCATCTTGAAAAGTTATAAGCAATTAGGCTCACAAACTATAAAGTGAGTAGCATTCATGAGTTAAAAATCAAATCAAATGAGAAGTTTTTTATATTTTTCATATTTATTAGTTTCAAAACAAAGCTTGTATGACATCTTAAAAAAATTTCTAATAAAAAGCAATGCTTGTGAAACAAATTGGTTAGGTCCAGTGGATTCCCCAAATTTAGTTGATTTTATAAACATCATTACTACTCATCTAATAAGTTGAAATAAAACAATGAGGAAAATCAAGGACGAAACTGAGTTGATAGGATGCAAAAAAAATTGAATACCCGCAAAACAGTAGTTTTATATTTCTAAAAACTAAAAAAAATGAAAGAACTCAAAAATGATGAAAGTGAGCATATGAAACTTACCATTTGAAGAATTTCATTGAAATTTTACCTAAAATATGTCAATTTTATCCAACAAAAGATAACATATTATTTTGATTAGAATTAAAAACATGAAGAAGTTATATTCTTGAATTTTTCATCGACCCAAACTCATCAATTAAATCCAAACTAAGGTGAGCAAAGAGGCTAAGAAATATTTTTTTATTGTTTTCATAAACTCTCGAAAAATCAAGACTAAGTTCCCACCTATGTAACTCTTATGTGTATTTGGAGAGTTTCTTTGAATATTTGCATGATAACTGTGGGAGTGATATATCAAAAGTATAGACCACCAAAAATTGCAAACATTAATTGAATTGAAACATAAGAGAATTCAAACATGAATTGACCACTATCCATTACCTTTGCATGCTCCTGTAAATTTCCTACTACGTATAAAAAAATATGATCAAGGTGATGAGATGAGCAATCAATAGTGAGATAAATACAAAAATGTAAGCCAAATCCATAGGTGATGAATTGCTCCTTAGCTAGGAATATTGTCATGTAAAGTAACAAGAGGTCCAACCATACATTTGAGAATATATGTCCAATGAAGGAAAACGATAAGATCCATGAAAAAGCATACCATGAAGAATAGATAAACCTGAAGTCACTTAGTCATCCAGAGAAATGAATTTTCGGATGTTGGACTAAATTATAATTAAAAAACACATCTAGGTTATTGAATACGAGGGTAACATGAAGCTCGGGATTGAATAAAGAATCATGACATAAAAAGGTAATCAATGAGGATTACATGTGAGCATGGTGACTAAGTTGAACTAAATAAGTTGGCTCAAGGCCTAAAATATTAAAATATTTTGATATCTCATAGGTCTTAGATATTGAGGAGGTCGATATAAAGGTGCAAATAGAATTCAGGAGATAAATCTCGTAAGTTTTCAAAATAAGTTTAATCAGAGAAAAGGAGATAGGATATCAAGTAAACAAATGTTGATCTAAATATTTTGATTGCTATTTTAATTTAAATTGACTTATGAAATTCGAAAAATAGTGAAGTCCAAGTGAAGATAGTGAACTGTGGAATTTCCTTAATCAAGCATTTTATTGTAAAAATAGGAAAAATGGGTGCAACGATCGAGCGAAAGGGCCACACTGGATTTCTGTAGCTAGAAATCTCTGAAAATATTTTAAAGTAATTATAATATAATATGGACCTTATGAATCCAAGAAACCATAAGTTTGAAGTCACGAAGAAATGATATCCGAAACATTATTCTCTTTATAAATTAAACGCAAATAAAAAGGAATGAGACTCTAGATTTTCACTAGTTAAAGGCTATATATCATTTTAGGAGGAAGGATGTGACTAAAGTGAAAACAAGATAAACGAGGCGATGCAATGGTTCAAGTCAACTCGAAATATGTTTTGAAATAGGAAAAGTTGGATAGGAGCACTTTTATAACTTGCTTCCATATTTTTTAAAGCATTTTTCCTTTATTATGGGCCTCTTGTTTAAAATGTAAGAAGGTGCAGATCTATGGAAAATTTGAACAATAAGGAACCCAGTGTTTCATCTCAACCGCATAAAGGACTATTGGCTCTTCTCATGAATTTTTAAAGAAAAATAGAAATAGAAGCATTAATAAAAAGATAATATCGAAGTATTTTTGATGAGAAAGAAAATACTTCCTCGAACGTGTTTTCGATTAGAAAAAATTAGTTGCTCCTTATTTCTAAAAGCTAATTAAATTTGCTAATTAAAAATCTGTTTCGAAATCAAGTCAAGAAGACCCGCAAAAATACACAAAACAAAAAACAGAAGTAAACTATGGAAAAGGAGAAAACAAATAACACATGTATAGAAGATGAGCAATAGTTATAGGCATGCCCTAAGAGTTAATTGTAAGAGTACCTTATAGATATTAAATTATCCCATTGTATTCTTTAATTTTTCATATGTTCAAAATCATCAACTTATTTAATCTAAATAAAAACTATTAAGTAATGAACTATTTATTTTCATTTTTATTCATAATAACATTGAAGGACGAGAGTGAGAAAAAATGATCATATAGAAAGGCTTGTGAATTGAAAATTAAATTTCTCAAGAGTGCTTGATTGTAAAGATTCTTTAGAACTCTCACCCTTCCTAATTTTCTTTGCAAATTTCAGCAATGTAGATGAAGCTTCACCAAGAAGAATAAGCAAGCTAAAGTTATAAGCAAATTTAAGCAATCATAATTTTCAAACGCTCTTTGTTAGAGAATGGAGTAACAACAAAGAAACATCATAGGCGTATTAAATTTTTGCATTAATAAAATCTGCAATAATTAAATAAATATAGAAAGGAAAGGAATTAAAATCTAAATTAATTTATCCATAATCCTAATCTAGAGAGAAAAACCAAAAATTAGGTGAAATCCTACTCCAATGTAACCATTCTCTCATTTTATTTCCTACATGTATGTACACAGGTCAAACATCAATATACAATTATAGATCAATCAATAGAAATAATTTTGAATGTAGTAAATACACCTATTGCTAACATATTTATAAAAAATCGGCTTGTTTACAATCACCTTTCTTATAAATTTTCCTCCAATCCAAATCTCTATGGGATCATAAAAAGAAGGATGAATATTTGATATAGAATAGAAGAGGTAAAATGAAAAATAAATTGAGCATCCATTAGTGATATGTACATAAGACAAACTATTAGCACTCTTCAGAAAGTGAAGCTTCCAAACAACTTTGAAATGGATTAGTGAAGTATGGATGGAGGCTTAGTGCATATGTCGAAGATCTTCAATTGAGATTAGATAGCTGATCATATTGGATCAATGCACCAACAAGTGTTGATTCATGTTGAATTTGTACTCTAGAAGGAAAAAGTAAGTCGATAAAATATGATCATCATATGAAATTGGAAAGATGAAAATCTCTTGATGAACATAATCTAAATTTTTGGGATTACACTTAATTTTTTCAATATGTAAAGAAAAAATGACATATACAAATTTAAAAAATGCAAACCAAAAAACAAATCTAAATGAAGGATAAAAAGAAATGAACTCATAATTTAAAACAATGTTACAATTAATGTTACAACACAATTGGGAGTGATTTGAAATAATTTCCTTCCCACAAGTACTTGCCAAGATAACACAATTAGAATGATCATCTAGCATCAACTTATGAAAGAGGAAAGATTCAGATCTGGGGAATAGGAGTGAGAACTCGTCTGTCATAAGAATAAAAAATTTAGGATGGATCCTTTCAATGTTGAAACTCAAAAATTATTAACTTTGTTTGAAAATGAGAATTAAATGGAACAATTTTTGAATTAGAGTTTTCTTCATTCTCAAATATGATTTGACTTTGATCATGAGGATTTAATGAAGATTAAGATAAATCATCATCCTCAATGTCAAAGTAATTATCAATGAATGACTTCATGACATTCACTAGAATTCTCTTCATTTCCATACAATGCATCAAAACAAGAAGTATTAATAAAATGTTCATCAATATTTAAAGAATGATCTAGTAATTGTCTCTCTACCTCGATAAAAACTATATAGGAAATTCATTTATATCAGCAATTCTATTTTCTAGAACAACATTAATGCAAAGAGGTGATGCATTACTATCAGTAAAATATCAAAATAAAGGGGAAAATGAGAGTTAGAAAGAAAATGAACTCGAAAATATGTGTATTTGTAGACTCTTGTGCATTTTCTCCATTGTAAATTTCAGATTCTTGATTATTCATTTGGATACATATTCTTTCTTCAAGATTGCTGCTTAAATACCTTGAATTTTTGTATTTAATCAATATGATCATATTCATAAATTTCTACAGTGAATTGCATAATAGTATAATCTTTAAATTTTTCTTGTGCTTGTTGATTTATTAGCCGATTTTCTAAATTTATTTCATGTTGATTTTCAGATTTTGTAGCAGTAGGTTCTTCAAGTTTGTTACTCGTATCTTCTTGCGTATGATTATCAAGATCTTCCAAGATTTTTTATAATGATTCATTAACATGTAAGAGAGTATCCCGATCAACATTAATTCTATAAGAGGTGTGCACTAAATGAAGACATTTATTATACATGACAGAGACAACTTCATCATGATTAGCATGCACCTCCATATAAGTAATTTTTTTATCATGTTAATAGATAGTTGAAAGAAGATTCATCAAAGCTTGAAATTTTCTCATGTGGACTAGGGATGCAAGGAAGAGAACACACATATTCAAAACATTCCATCAATTCAACATCCGAAGGTTTATCTTCAACTTTGAATCTTAAGCAATTTATTTGAAATATACCAGTGAAAATCTATGAAATATTCATTTTCAAACCTTTGTAAATCTTTAAGTTCATCACATACATGTTCATAATCATAATAGTCAAATTCATAAAGGAATTTTGTGATAAATTGATCCCAATCGTGAATAGAGGCAACTGAAGAGATTGACACCGTTAGGGTCATATGATTCATAGAATCAAATGGTGATTGAACACTTTCTACCGAGTTTCATTTCAAATTGTAAATAATATTTCATTCTCGCAAATGATTTCCTAAAAAAATAAAAAAATGAAAAATGAAAAAAAGGGTATATAAAATAAAAATGTAATTAAAAAAATAAAAATAAAAAATGAGAAGAACCCCATGAAAAGAAAATTTGTAGGGGAAAGTAAAAAAAATAGAATAAAAAAATGAAAGAATAAAAAGCAAATAAATATATATGTGTGTGTGTTTGTGTGTGTGTGTGTGTCCCCCAGTGTGAGAAATTCCAAAATGCCACCGGAAAAAGAAAAAATTATCCATGAAGAGCTTCATTTAGGAATGTTTATAAATAAGTGTGCAACTTATTTAAATTCCACTTAGGAATAGATTTTAGTATAATCATACTAGTTAATAATGATTTTAATTTGATCAAATAGGTTAAGTTAGGAACATAAATCAACCATCTAGCTTAATCTTGGTTGAAATGGTTAGTTATATTAGAGGAAAATTTATCCAAATTGTTTAAAATTGGTTAAAAAATATGTTATTTAAATTTTGTAATTAAGCAGATTGAATAAATATAATTATGCACTAAATTTATCAAATGTATCCTAAAGTCACTACACAACAAATTTGTCTTGTCCTCAAGTAATAAAGGGATCGCCAGATCGGATGGACGACGCGTCCCCTTCCCGGATCAATGACGAAGAAGGAATGGCCCCCTTCCCTTTCTATATTTATTGATGGAGGGGAGGATCCGAAATGTGGTATTGACTTCCTGGTCCCTCACACTACGTGGCGGGCTCTCATCATTTCGTACCTCCCCCACCCCACACTGAAACCATAAACCATGGTCCCCCCCTCCCGAAAACCACTTAGCCTCTTACTGCTTGTTCACCATTACACCTTATTTCTCGCTCCTCTCAATAGTTTTATCACCCTCCTCCACGCATTAAATTCTTGCCCCACGTTTCCCTTAATCCTCCCAACGACTCCTCTCCTCCAAACAAAAAACCTTCATTCAACTATAAAATCATCTTTTTATCCTCTTTTTTCTCATTTTTATGTAAGTGTTATTCAAAGATCCGAGTCATCATCAGTGCACACAAAGCACTAGCGCCATAAACCACGTCTGACCAAACTGTCCGAGTAAACTACATAAAATCCATTGTAGAACCTTATTTATGTTACTAAATTTTGAATTATGCTACCAAAAGGTTTACATCGAAAATCCCATGAATCCACCACCACCGACCCTCGACCATCTTCCCACTGGCGAGATCGAGATTATAAAATCTCGGGGTGGCCCTCGGTAGTGAGTTGGACTTGTTAAAACTACAAAATTGGCTCAAAGACAATTTCCTTGACCGTGGCAGCGATGAAATTATGCCGTGGGAATCCAATTTACTTTTGTATATGTTTCCCCAGGACTTATTGTTTCTTCGACTTTGTCCTAAGGTGCCAAGTTTGATATTTGCCAAGCAAAGAGAGCTCATTGTGTCCCACAATGGTGGCATCCGTTTTACTCATCACTCCTCATACAATTGATCAAATGTTACAAATCCTCATAATGACTCTATAGCCAATTTCTCTATAGAATCCCTGGGTAGAACTCTACCGGACGCTAACTTTCTCCCAGTATATCCAGTAACTTTCAAAATATTCCTCCCTCGAAGATGCTCACTCGCCAAAAAATAATCCACCATTTCCCTCCTCTATTTTTTCTCGTATAAAGCCAAGCAGATCATCTCATTACTTTCTCTTATCTATTAGGATACCATTCATATGAGTGGGTAGATGAACCTATTTTAGGTTCTCTACCCAATTTTTCTATTGAATAAAAGCCCTCAATTATTTTCTAACTCATCCATTTCCTTGCTAACAATATTCATGAACAATTGCTTGAGTTTCAAACAGAAAGAGGTGTTCAAGTATGCCTCTATTTTGGTCTATATGTTTTTATTTTATCAAGCAGAAAATTTCCATTTACAATGCGTAGTTAAATGAGCGGGTGAAATTCATAGTTAATAATTTATTGGACCTCTCTAGTGAGGAAGAACTCATATGAATACAGCTTTAGATATTTTATTGATGAGTTTTTTTATCCAGCCTATAATCATGCTAAATGGTGATGAAGAACCCTAGGATCAATGCATAAATTCAAAAGGTTCTACACCTCGATGAACGAGTCAAAACACCGTGACTAGTACTTATACCAAATATATACTGAAGTAAGAATATATGGGTGTGAGTTTCCACCCTACAGGGGTTCCAAAGTATGTTCCAATGAGAATTTTCAGCATTTGATTATATTAGGAAAAAATTTCACTCGGATGAAGTCCACTTTTGCCTACTGCAAAAGAAAAAAATCACAGCTCACGGATCAAGACTCGAGGTAGGACCTTTTATATTCAATAATATAACAACAAGTAGAGAAGAAGATTCTACTTTAAAACAAAATGAAGTTTCCATTAATTTCCACCTAGTCATATGACCCATTTGGTATTATTTCTAAACTAATAGTGGAGCATAAAACCACTCCATATGTCCACACTCCACAGTGACTCGAGATTGAAAAGTATGTGAACCAAGCATAATGGGAAGAAAAACTCTACAAGAAGTAGAGGAACATATTTTATTCTACAAGCAGTGTCATAGACTCCCACACCATAAGAGAAACTGGATAAAAGGCCTAGAGAAGAATACTCCCCTACAAGTCACTGAATTGGGGCCAAAGAGTTCAAAATTTACAGTGAAGAAACAAAAGACAAATCCTAAAATAGACTTCTTACAAGAAAAGTAAGAGCAATCTACCACGATGAATAAAAGGTCCACATAGTTCAGCAAAATTAGATAACATTGTTATAGGGTCCCCAACACCATCAGCTTTCACAAGAACATCTAGATACTACTCAAACATCATAATTGGTTCAAGGACAAACAAAGCCAAGAATTTTTTGACAAGTATAAGGAGATAAAACACGGGAATGAGCTTCTCAAATTTATTACTTATGCTCGGTTGGAAATATATTACTACATCCCAAAGACAGAGCTCTTGTCATCTTTTGATACCGATAAGGGAAGAATCGAGATGGAATTCTTGCAAGCACAAATTCGTATACCCCAAATCGATAGTTGATTACAAGAAAATCACTTTTGATTTTGATGCAGTGATATCCATCCTCTTAATCGGATGGATATGCACAAACATACTCAGGGAAATTATATGCTCGATATGAACCAACACCGAAATGACAACCTATAATTTGCAAGTATCCCTCACTAATATGCAATCCCAATTAAAGCTTGAAAACATCTCTTCCTTAGCAAAAGAAAACAAGATAAAATAATTGGAAGACTTGGTCATAAAAAATTGGATATGGCCCAAGTAATATTAAAAGCGACAGAATAAATAATTAAGAATAAGAATGTTGACATAGTAGCACTTAGAAAACAATTAAAATTTGCGGCAACCAAGGATCCACAAGCTAAAGAGATAGGGGAGTCGAGATGTGATCCAATTAATTATGGAACAAAATGTAGAGATCATGGACATGGAAGTATAAATGGACAATATGATCAAGGAAAAAAGAACAAACTACAAGTAGGCTATAGTCCCACTTGATGCGATACCCCTTTACAGGTGAGTAGGAAATACTAGAATGGCTACATCAACAACACCTCCTACACAAACTTCCCGATGCTTTTGATAAGATGATAAAAGCTATGGAATACGTGTCTCTATAGGGTAAGGAAATCGAAAAGTTAAAGGAACAGGGAAATGCCCTACAAGAACAGAAATTAAGGATTGAAAAACTCTTATCCGGCTAAAAACACGAAGCCTCATAGACTTACTCAAAAGAAAAAATAGTTTGGGAGTGAAGCTCGCCATGGCTCATACCTTAGCACAAGCTAAGGAAAAGATATGGATAGATATAAACAACTACATGACTCGGATCTAGCCATAAATCCAAATCATTTTTGAATAGAATGAATTGATCCATAAATCCAAGAGAATCCATTCAAAAAAATCAAAGAAATGCTAGGAGAAAAACCAAGTGAAGCAATAACTCTCATCAAAGTTTTGATCCCCAAAAAATAGGGAGGAAATAGAATAATTAGAGATTGAAGACAGGGATCGAGACTATACTTGAAATCAAGAAGGTATTAAATAAGAAAAATATCATGTTTCGAGTTTAGGGGACAAATGTCAAATCTTAGAGACTCGGTGTCCAAAAATGTCATACCAAATTCAATCGCTCAATCAAAAAGGACTTCCAAGACTATTTGTATTAAATAAAAAAATTGATCACTCTACCTAATTACGGTAAAAGGTGATGGTCATTTCCGAGAGATAGTTCAAAATTTGCAAGGATAAAGGGAAGTATTATAGGAAAACCCTTTCTAGAGACATTGGATTTTGATTTGACCATAAAAAATGAGATCAAACATATTTTTTATCACTAAGCCCACGTTTTCAAAGTATACATAATTAGATGAGATTTAGAGAAAGTTAATTAAGCTGGCCATCAGGAGTGAAGACAAGTGGGATAAATTATGCAAGTTACATGAGTAAAATATGGAATTTATCTTCAATAGAAAGAAAAAACAACGTAGTTGATTCGAGGGCCATATCAAGCAACAATTTCCTCAAAATAGTGCACAACGATCGAATAGTTCCAAATTTCCTATATTTTTGCAATAATAGATGTAATTGGTTGCTATATATTCCTAAATTTGATCCTCATCTCGTTAGATCAAGATATTTTTTTAATAAACTTATAAATACTTCTTGATTCGAAGTAGTAAGGGCTCATTTTTTTTATCAAGGAAATATATTGTAAATATGTTCATCAAGTTCCGAGTGGAATTTTTACGTGAATACGTGAAATATCTTTCACGGGATTCTTGTGTCAAATTATTAGTGAAGCACATATGTCTTTATAAACATGTTTACTCTTCTTTTTTACACCATTCCTATGTGTTTTTTCATAATCCAAACTATTCAACGGAAAGTTAATAACAGAACTTGTTTTGATGCACACTATGATTCTAGCTTTGAATAATTTTGATGTTTTCAAGCTGAATTTAAGTAAATTAATTCTTAATTTCTCTTTACTTAATGCAAACCCTTAAATCTCTTATTTTTCACTTCATTTAAAAAACATAATCCAATTATTTTGGCTACCTTTCCCTGTAAAATATATCTCCATAAAAGCTAAAACATATCCATATTCTAGGAATAGACTCCATATCCCAATGGTAACTTTTTGGAATTAATCAACCAAATAATATCAAAACAAACAAACAATGAATTTGATAGCTAGCCTAATATCTTAAGTCAAACAAATCTAAATCATAAAAAGAGATTCCTCTCCCGAAGCTCGGAAGGGCTAGATTCCCGACTTTCAAAGTGGTTTTTGTAGTTACCTCTGTGATTTTTTACGCAACCTCAAAAATTACAGAGTGACAACATATTGGTGACCATACTGGGGATGAACAAACCTTGATTTCAAAAATTTATTTCCCTCATTCAAAACTTTATTTTCAATGGATTAAAGATGTATGTTTTAGAAAATAAATGTTGAGTTTGTAATTTTTGTACATAGTTGAATTGTGTGTTTAATACTATATAAATTTGGCTCCCAAAAGAATTCATACTAGATCACATCGGATCCGAGAACCTCCTAAGATATTACATGACCACTGAAAATTTGATAAGGGAGAAAATTTTGACAGAAATCAAGGGAGTAGTAGTCCTCCACCAAGATCAAATTCCCTTCTTGAGAGCTTTGTTCTTGTAGAGAACATTCAATTTGATCTACCATTTTAACATAGTATATTTAGGACCAAATATGAAATATTTGTAGCTGAAATAGTCTTTGAATAAAGCTGTCTTAAGCCCTTACATATTTGAACATCAATCAATAGATCCGGACCTTGATACCCAAGCTCTTCAACAATTGGAAAGAATATAAAATCTAGTGACGAGACCTAGACCAAGTTGTCCATAAAGCATATTTCCAAAGCAATATGTTGAACTTTCATCCCTATCATTCTTTGTTGCATATCCCATCACACAATCTATACACCATGTTCCCACTTTTTCCATTTCCTCAACAATTTTGATTACCTCCTCCTCAACATCACAGGGCCATAATTCAAACTCCTTTAGTTCCCTCCACATCTTCATCTCCTATAATTCGATCTCTCATTCATCCCCACATACTAGTTATGGCGACTAGTTATGCCCACCTAGTTTTACCTGCACCATTACATAATATTCCACAAGAATACCATACTAGAATTACTCAATTTGATAGTCTTGGACCGATCACTCCACAATAGCATGTAGAAAAAAATGAATGACTATTTTGACCTTCGGGAAAGTAGATGAAGAAGTGGTTTAAATATTTACCAAATGACTACCATAAATGACCTTACTTTGCCTTCCATCACTCTTTTCTCAATAGATGGGAAATCAAGAGAAATCCTCTTCGGATTTTAGCAAAGTATGAAAATGTTAGGAGATCTCCTAGGGAAAGTGTGCAGGATTATTGCACTAGATTTAAAAACATTTATAATGCCATCTTAGTAACCTTTAAGCCTTCTCAAGGATTAGCCTTGATTAAGTTTCCAAATGTTTTTGATGTTGACATGTCTTATCAGCTTAGGGAAAGGAACCCTACTACCTTGGAAGAAATGCGAGAGAAATGGTGTAAGTGTGGAAGTCAATATGTTAGCTAAAAGAGCTAGACTTAGATCGCGAAAGAAGATTAACCATAAAAGAAGAACCCTCTACTTCTTCTATTAATGCCAAAATAGATACCATGGTCAAAACCATGGAAAGGATGATGGAAATAATAAGCATAAATGATAGGGCTCCCCTCTAGATAAAATCAACTCTGGTCCTCGGATAAAAAAATCCTAACTTTAGGAAAAAAACCACCCCATATCAAACAAAGAGAACAAAAGGGTACATATCAACAATCGAGACCCACATTTCAAGAAAAAATATGCGAGATGAAGAGTGAGAAATAATTGAAGAACTTGATGAAAATCAGATAAATTTAATAGGAATAAATTATAGTGAATCCATTCTCTTACCTCAAGAATAACAAGACCTCTTCTTGCTTTTCACAACTCTGAAGTAAATTTTGAAGAATCAAAATATTACAAACAAGGTTTCGAAAATGCGATAATGGAAGTCCATAAAGAGTACAACTTGAGGAGTAGGAAAAAAAATGATAATCCTACTAAAAGGAATTTTGATACTCCCAATAAAAAGACAAACGACACGCCTTTGCTAAGAAAAATCTTGATATTTCTCTCAAAAAAGAGTACAAATGTTCCCTGCCAAGAAAGTATTTGATCATTTGTTTCTAAAACAACCCAAATTGATATTCCCTCTACTAGCCAACGAAGGATAATTCCCAAAAAATATGTTGTTAGGAAATAAGATGTTATTAATATAGATAACTCAAGCATCATTCAATATCGAAAATGAATTGGCCAAACTCAAAATACCCATTCCCGACGAGAACTCATGAATAAGAATGCTTACATATCTCAAGTGATGAAAGCTTTGAATATAGGGGAAGGAGAAGACAAACAGAACTTGACTAGTGATCAAAAAAAATTAATTTTCGGGCCCCAAAGTTGATGGAAAACCTCAAGAGGGAAGTGTACCTCCATTTTATGTTAGCTTAAAAATCCGTGATAAAATTCTACAAAATGCAATGCTTGACTTAGGTGCTTCAGTACAACCTTATGCCTAAGGTTGCTATCAAAAAAATTAGGACTTGATATCACTAGACCATACAAATATTTGTATTTTTTTTATTCAAGTAAAGTAAAATGCCTAGGGTCTTATTAGTTATTTGTGTGTCACTTTAGTCCGGATACCAGCTAAGAGTGTGGTAATGGATATTGTGGTTTCTCATATAGCTCCTAAATATGACATGTTCCTATCTCTCTCATGGGGATCTAAACGACAAGGAACCCTTCAAATGGATATGACCTATGCTACCATTCCATTGTTTGGTCAGCAAACAAGACTATATAGGGAAAACATTGATAGAAATACCTGGTTAGAAGTCAAGAAAAACCACACAATTATCCCTTGTATTCGATCCCATTCGGACCTATATTCTTTCATTTTGTACAATTATGGAGGTATGGAAGAAAAAAATTTCTAAATTTAGAAATCGATTTGCGTGAGATTGAAGAAATTAAAACATACATCTTGAAACATGATAAATAAAATTAGCCATTATGAAATATGGATTTTGATGGGGCTATGTGTAAGGAAGGATCAAAAGCATGTGTGTGGATTTCAAATTCCCAAACCAATAAATCGGAAGGGCAGTCATATAAAATAAATTTTCAATGTACCAAAAACATAGTTGAGTATGAAGCCTTGGTCCTTGGATTTCGAGCGTTTGAAAAAGGCTAGGTGCCAAAAGAATTTCAATTCATGGAGATTTTGAAATTATAATAAAACAAATCAAAGGAGAATACTCGAAAGTGAAACATCTAATATTTATGGCTTCCGGGAATGTTTTTTATATATTTCCTTGAATGTTTTCTTGAGTATGAGTTATTTGTAATTCCAAGAAGTCAAAATATCCTAGATGATGGTTTCGTTTTTTCATCTAGTAATTGTAAAATTTCATACCGATCCGAGTCACAAGTACGTAGTTGAAGTGAGAAATAGACTAGTTGTCATAGATAACATCAAGTACTAGCAAGTCTTTGGGAATGACAAACAAATCGAAAAAAAATTACGAAATCAAAAGGTGAATTTGAGTGTGCCAATATAGATATGGATTGTGATATAGAAAATAATGTAGATAAGAGTATGAATAGCATAGATTTGAATGAAGTAGATCAAGATCAAGAAGAATTAGAAAGTTTACAATTGAAAGATAATGTTTTTCCGAGAGGGTTAGTTCCATTAGAAGAGTTATTTGATTTTAATGATGTGGCCAAAAAAACCTTAAATTGATATGGAGCCGAAGTTGAATATTGTAATATAAGAACTTAACAAGAACCAAAAATGGTTAAACTATCCAAATCATTACCCCCCATCAAAAAAGCCGAAATACGTAGACTTGTTCAAAGAAAACATAGATGTATTTTCTGGAGTTATGAAGATTTAAAATCTTATGACACTAGCATTATAAAACATAAGATTCCTATAAAAGAAGACGAAAAACCTTTAAAACATAAGCTTAGGACAATAATCCCAATGTCGATGCCCTTAGTGGAAAAGGAATTCAAAAAATATGTATGATGCCAAGATTATTGTACCATTGAGGTATTCTAAATGGGTATCAAACTTAGTTCCAACTAAGAAAAAGACTCGAGAAATTAGACTATGTGTTGATTTTAGAAATCTCAATAAAGTTTCTCCGAAAGAAAACTACCCTCTCGCCCAAAATGGATCACATTTTTGCGGAAGGTGGTTGGATCTAGCAAAATTTCTTTATTTGATAGGTTTTCACGGTTACAATCAAGTTCTAGTCCATCCTCAATACCAAGAAAAAAACAACATTCACTACACCTTGGGGCACTTTCATGTATGTTAAGATGCCTTTTGGCTTAACGAATGCGGGTGCTACATTCAAAAGGGAAATAGAAATTGCCTTTGTAGATGATATAGGCAGGGCTTATACTCATTTATCTCGATGGCATCACTTTGTCTTTTCAAAGACATATGAGGAACATTTTCTTCACCTAAGAAGAGTCTTTGAAAAAAATCAAAAAATTTGGTATTTCCTTAAACCCAAAGAAAACATTGTTTGGTTTGAAAGAAGGAAAAATTGATAGGTCATATCATTTCAAAAGATGGAATCAGAATTGATCCTAGTAGAATTGAAGCTATTTTGAAAATAATTCCTCCTATAAATGTAAAAGAACTCCAATGTTTCAATGACAAAATCAATTTTCTAAGAATATTTATCCCCAATTTGGGAGAACTTCTAAGGAATATAACAAATATGTTGGGAAAGTACATTGGGGTAAAATGGAATATAGAAGCAAAACAATCGTTCGACCCAGGGTGAAACAAACCTCCCATGTCCTTATTAGTCCCGATTTAACCAAATATTTTATGATATTTTCATTTGCATCCGAACATACTATTGTAGCAGTTCTATTAGAGAAGAATAATGAGGGACATGAACAACCTATTGCCTTCTTTATAAACACCTTAAGAGATGTTGCATTGAAATACAACATCATGGAAAAGCAAGCCTTTTCTTTAGTAAAAAGAAATTAAAGACTTTATATTTTATATTATTCATTCACATATGATTTCTTTTGTTCCAAAAATTGTGGTAAAAGACATACTAACCCAAAATGGTACTGATGGAAAAAAGAGGTAAATGGATTGATATTATCTTAGAATATGACACTCGAAATCAATCCTACCAAAATTGTTAAGGGTCAAGGATTAGCTAAATTAATGGCTAAAACAAATATTCATTCTTTGGATATAAATTTTGTCGCTGCACTTGATGAACAAGGAAAGTAGACGACTCCACAAGTAACAAAGGCTTTTTGCAACCTCTCCCTAGTATGCATACCTTATTTTTGTCTTACATCGTTTACAAGCTCCTCCTTGTTTGACCAAGACTAAAGCTAGATTTCTTAAACTCAAAGCTATGAAATTTTGTATTCTAGATAATAATTTGTATTGGAAGGATGTTGGAGGAATTTTAATAAATTGTTCTTGAAGGATGAAAGCGAGATAAAGTAATGCAGAAATTTCATGAAGGAGATTGTGGAGAACACTTGTACTTGGAAGTCTGCTGCCAACAAGATTTTAAGAGCTGGTTTTTATTGGCCAACCTTATTTCAGGACGTCCATAATAAATTCACCTCATGTCATCAATGTTAGATCTTTGAAGACAAAAGAAAATTGTTTCTCCTACCCTTGAAACCCATATCAGCTAAGACCCCTTTTCAACAATGGGGTTTGGATTTCATTGGAGAAATTCATCCTACTTCCTCGACTCAACACAAGTCGATCCTTACGAAATCACTGATTATTTTACCTAATTGACTAAAGCCACACCTACAAGGCAAGCCACTTATGCACTAATTATTAAATTCTTAGAAACTAACATTCTTTCAAGATTTGGATGCCCCAAGAAAATCATTAGCGATAACGCAACAACATTCAAATCAAAGAAGATGCTTTGAATTTTGCAGCAAATATCAAATCACATTGGGACACTCTATTGTCTATTACCCACGGGGGAATGGATTAGCTGAGTCTTCCAATAAAACTATGGTTAATATAATCAATAAATTGTTGCGGGATAACAAGAAATCATGGCATAACAAATTAGTCAATGCATTATGGGCTGATAGACTCACAACCAAACAATCAATTGGAATGTCTCCATACCAAACCCGGTTTATGGGATGGATGTTGTTTTTCCTACTTCCTTATGTGTCCTTGTTTTTAAAATGCTACATGAATTACAAGTAGAGCCTAATGACCTTGAGAGGAGAATAAATTAGACAATATATCTTCATCAATCAAGAGAGGAAGTTCACAATAAAACTCAAAAGTATCTCGGAAAACACCAAGAAGATCTATGATAGAAGAACTAAAGTCGATGATTTTCAGATAGGAGCCAATGTGTTAAAGTGGGATTATAGAAATGAAGATAAAGGTAAGCATGGAAAATTTGATAATTAATGGAAGGGACCTTACACAATTGATGCTTACTGAGGGTAACAATGCATTTTTCCTAAAGGACTTGGATCGGAGAAGACCTTCCTTCTAGACTTATCAATGGAAGAATGTTCAAACATTATTTTTTCTCAAGTATAGAAGCATTTCTCACTCAAACCATTGTAAATATCATTTTTATACTATCACGATTCGGTGACTCATATCAAAAGTTGAAGCCCGAAGGGAAGGCCCTAAGCTCTCGATAAATTTTCAACCATAACTACAACAACAACAACAACAAAAATTCAAATGCAGAATAAATAATAAGAAAATGATTCGAGGCTAATAATACACAACATTATTGACACCTCATAGTGAGAGTGCCATCCCTAGTTGGAGCCACTGTTAGGCTCCTATGATTCATAGGATCAAATGGTGATTGAACACTTTCTTTCAGTTTATTTCAAATTATAATAATATTGCATTCGAAAAATGATTTCCTAAAAAAATAAAAAAATGAAAAAATGAAAATAGGGTATATAAAAGAAAATTGGAATAAAATCAATAAAATAAAAAATGAGAAGAACCCCATGAAAAAGAAAAAATTGTAGGGGATAGTAAAAAAATAGAATAAAGAAAATGAAAAAAAAACAAAAACAAAAACAAAGAAAAGAAAATAAAAAAATATATATATAGAAATGTCCCCCCTAAGTGAGCAAGTCCAAATGCCACGAGAAAAAGAAAAAAATTGTCCATGAAGAGCTTCATTTAGGAGTGTTTATAAATAAGTGTGCAGACTTGTTTAAATTCCACTTAGGAATATATTTTAGTTTAATCATCATTTGGTTAATCATTATTTTAATTTGATCAACTAGGTTAGGTTAGGAGAATAAATCAACCATATAGCTTAATCATAGTTGAAATGGTTAGTTAGACTAGAGGAAATTTAGCCAAACTCGTTTAAATTTGGCTAAATGATATGTTATTAAAATTTTGTAATTAAGAAATATTGAATAAAAGTAATTTTGTACTAAAGTTCTCAAATATATCCTAAATTCACTACACGACAAAGTTGTCTTTCCTTCAAGCGTTAAAGGGATAGCCATATCGGATGGACGACAGCGTCCCCAGCCCTGGGATCAATGGCAAAAAAGGATTTTCACCCCCCGCCCTTTCCGTCTTTATCGGTGGAGAGGAGTCCGAAAAGTGGTATTTAATCCCCCCGAGCCCTCGCACTACATGGCGGGCGCTCATCATTTCGTACCCCCCCACCGCACATGAAACCATAAACTATGTCCCCTCCCAGAGAACCACTTAGCCTCTTTTCAATGTTTACCGTTACACCTTATTTCCCACTCCTCTCAACATTTTTCTCACCCTTATCCACGCATTAAATTCTTCCCTCAATTTTTTGTTAATCCCATTGATCGACGGTTGCCATTGATGTCAACCCAAGCAGCACTAGGGGCTACCCCAATATTGCATGGGAATTTTAACCTACCAAATTACTATATTTCGGGTTTCTACTTGTCAATATGTTTCTATTGATATATGGCACGCCACGTAACTCTTCACGGTTTGAGATATATTCATGTTTGAAGTTTGTAACCCCGATTAGTGGGCTAAAACCCCATGGGGTTGTGGCATGGGTAATTGAAAATTCAATAATTAATCATTTTTAAGCTCCTAAAATCCCTCCCACGTTCACTTGTTGAAGCCCCTCTCAACCTAAGCATTTATATAAATTGTGATCCTCATATCCTCCTTATGTAGGGATTTGCCATCTGAAACAGGTCATCGTGGAATTTGTGCTCTAAATTTCTTTCTACGAAGGTTCGAAGCTGAAATTCTTATGAGGTGAAGCCTAAATCCTAAGGAAGCTCTCGTGAAAATTTTAGATCAAGGTGCACAACATTTTTTGGAGATATGATGCGTGGAAGTCGGTGTTTTTGCGGGCTCTTGAAATTTATCTCAAAGAAGTGACCTTGGGAAAATCATCATAGCTCTCTCTCGAGTATCGGATTGGAATTATGTAAAAATTGGCAGATATTGAACGAGATTTAGTTTTCTCTGTATCAATTTTAGAGCCTAATGAAGAAACAATGGCATGTGGTACGTCGTACAATTTTTCTCTACTAAACCTATCCTTAATTAGGCCATTGTGAGAGATTGGGAATAACTCTCTCTTGAAGAGTCCAAATTGGGTCGGACCTTTGGCATTGGAAAGAAGATGCGAGGACTACTACGGGGCCAAAAATCACTTATTGGGGATCTGAAATAATAGAGATACAATAAATTCAATATCGAGCTCCTATAAGGCAAGAGAAAGCTAGATCATGTAGTTGGCAAGAGCTGCAAAGGACTAGACTTTCTAGGCAAGCGTGTTACACGTAATTTGTCACTATCCTTGTACTCCCCATTCCTTGATCCTGGAGGACCCATACAGTGACCCCTTGTGTACTTTCCAAGCATGGAATACATACCCCTGAATCACATCTTGTCTGCCAAATCATCTCCCTTTACAATTTTTTTTGAAAGTTCCTTGTAAAAACATGTTTTTCAAGGTTGGCGCTTTCACTCGATGTGTCGACCCGTGCCGATAGCAAAATTTGCACTCGATATCCGCACCGATCGGCGCTCGTCTTAATTTTTGACTCACGTCGATCTGTTTTGGAAATTTTTTTTAAAAAAATAGAAAGGAAGATTTCGCGACTAGAAGCTTCGTGAGGCGGCGAGCTAGAAGTTTGTTCCGAGGATATGGCTAAGGAATTCCCCTTTGGGCTTCTTGTTCACAAGAAATAGGAATTAATCCAAAGGATAAGATCTTTTGCCATCATTTGAGGGACCATAACCTCATCCTCCATTTTTATATAAGGAGATCTCCTTCAGCTCTACGAGTCTTAGTTAGTGATGATAGAAAGGAGAAGAAATTATAGCTTCGAGAGAATAGTGCGAGTGTGATTATTTTTTTGTGTTGAGAACATAGTGATATTTTATACCTTTGTGTGTGAGGGTGTTGCAAACATGCTTGGATGTGGACTCGTCGAAGGAGAGCCTCAACATCAAGGCTTGGTTGTAAACTCCCTTGTCTTTATCATAATAAAATGCAAGTCGATGTTTATCTTCCACTCTTGTTTACATTTATAATGAGATTTATAGCATTCCTTGATTAGTTAGATAGGTTGTAATTGTTTTATGTTTTTTCATGGTTTTACGCTTATCTTGGTGTCTTGATCTGTCTGTACGGGTAATCAAATGTTGGTAGCATCGTGCATCGAGCTTTAGAATAGTGATCGGATCCAAAAACTTCGATTAAAGACCACAACATAGCATCGGAACAAGGTAGGCCATCTTCCTTGCTTTCGAATTTCATCTACAATCTAGGAAGGTAGATGTTAGTATGTTCCGTAGTTTCTAGACCCACCCTAGGGATAGAGGGATTAACTCCGTCCCACGGAGGGGATTTACCTAGACAACAAATTGGCAACTCCGCTAGGGATCAAACCCCGATTCTCGCCCATTTGAGGGTCATTTCCATGATCAATAAGCAGTGTCATGCCTTGCAAAGACCATCATTGTATCCCTTTACATGAGAGTAATATTCCTTCTATTGAAAATTCCTTGAGCAGAGACTCAAAGACCCTTTTTTTTGCCTTGGCGCGAGTAGTCGATTATGCTCTTGTGCCAAAAAGGAAGATTAACACTCGGACCCCATGCCGCGTTGGTGCCTCGTCTCGCTTAGCCACCCACGTCGAGTTGTTTATGGAATGTTTTTTTTAAAATAGAGGTGGAGATTCCACTCCAACAACTTCGAGGATGAGTCATTGGGAGTGGTTGAACTGAATAAACTACGACTTCATCCTTTAGTTTATGGTTTCCACCTCTTAAGGGAATCTCCTAAAGGATAGGGCTCCCTCCCACCTTTGTAGGGATCCTAACCTCCTCCTTTTCCTCTATAAAAAGAAGCTATATCTCTTTGTATAAGCTAGTTGAACATGGAGAATTGAGTATACTATAGTGAACTATTGAAGAGATAGAATAAGAAGGAACTATGTTGAGAGATATTGAGTCCATGCCTTCATCCCATCCGAATTCTCGACAACCATCCGAGATGTGCTTCGGCTGGAGGAGATCGCGACGTCAAAGCATTGGTTGTAGCTATTGCTTCTATCAATACATATATGTGACTATTGTTTAGTTCCCATTTTGTATTATGTTAGATGTTTAATGCAATATGCTTAGCCCTCTTTGACTCGGCTAGTAGTTACGAATGAAGTTATTTTGTCGTATGCTCTGCTCTTGTTTGATGTTCTATGTGCAGTATCTGAGCATGACTATGGAAGGATTGTGACTTTCCAAAGTCGGGAGCGAGAGGCCACCACCATTGCAGCCACGACGACAGCATTGGATTCTAGGTAGATAAATCTACCGCGTCCTCTTTTCATTCGAGTAATTAGGAATCACCACTCTACCACGTCTCTTTGTTTCTAGACGTACTCTAGGGCTAGAGGGATCGTCTCTGCCTGCAGAGAGGATTTACCCGCTTAAAAAATTATCCATCCCCATACCGTCGAGTATATAAAGGGGAGACCCTCTATAGGTTGCAATCCTTTATCCATAGGAGGCCGAGTCTCGCCACCCCGTAATCGTGATACACCAAACAAAACATTTGGGGAGACTACCCGCACGTATGAAAATTCCTTGATCATTTCTCTTTCATTTGATCACCAAGGTGTATATGGCATTTCACGAAAACTTGGTACACACTCTTTATTAGATTACCAGAGTAGTCATTTCGATCTTTTCATGACTCTCTTAAAAAGAGAAGAGATCATCGAGCACTTGCCCTTTCACGCTCGTTCAACTCGAAAGTGATAGAGTCAACTTCACTCGTTTCTCAACTCTTAAAATATGAAACAACAAATTTTTTGTTTCAATGTCTTAAAAAATTAATCGCCCACAAAATATTCTCGGTTAAATTTATCTTCCTTAGTGTTTTTTTTATACGATTGTTTCCAATGGCAACGTTTCCCGGGAGTTTACTAACCAAGGGATCCCCTCCGAACGGAATCGTGGTCCTTTTCTCGCTTTTGGGAATGTTGGTGCTCCCTATATGGCAACATTGTCCCTTCCGGGTTAACTCGTTGGTTTGCATGTGTGGTTATTCTCCACCTTTGTGGTCTCGAGTATTCCACCCTCCATACAACCATCTCCTCTCGCCTAAACAACATCATGTTGATTCTAAAGGTGTACCTCTCCCCTTCTTCACCTATTTCTTTGTCCTCCTCTTCTACTTGCCTGTGAAAAGTCTGATTCTAGTAACCGAGTGGCTAAGAAGAAGAAGAAGTCAGATAAGTGAGAGGCCAACTCTGTGGCTATTGAGCCTAAGAAACTTTCCATTGATAAACCATCCAACACTTCCACAAAAAGTCAAATTCCCTTACATGTTATGCAAAGGTGACCACTTCCTTCGAGATTTCCCTAGCATTCCCAAGGTACTTGAGGGTATGGTCCGACAACCGTCCACCATTGCCTTTAGATTTCGGAAGTCATATTAGTGGCACATCTTCGACTAGCCATGATAAGGTTCATAAGAAACAGTGGTAAGATTACCAATCCCTATAAGTTGTGTAGAAGGGTATCACCCCATTCACCTTTTTCTGTACATGGATGAAGCCACGAGAGTGTTGGACAACCCTATTGTTTCTACACCCTACCTTCTAGTTGGTTACAAGAATATTTCTTCGAGTCCTCTGCTAGTTGATTCAACCATTGGTCAAGAGTTATCCTTGGTCGATCTCGCTCCTCGGAAATTCAAATTCAAGAATCCATTCTTGACCAACCATTGGTCAAGGAATCAGGTCGATATGATCCCGCCTATGGTTCATCGTGGGTCTTTTATATTGAGAATGGCTCACATGCCCCCGGCTTTCCTCTTGTTTCTTCGTATTCCTCGGACTTGGAGAAATATTCTCCTTTCCCCGTAGTTCAAGAAGTTGTTCCTCCCCTGCTCCCATGATGGAGGTCCAAGAGGATGCTCCTCTTGCTCTCGTAACACCGGGGGATGACCATCTCGCTTCAATGGTACCCCCTCCAAGTAGTTTGGTTGCTTCTTTTGATTGGAGCCGATTTGCGGGATACCGCCTTCCTTCTTATGTGCCTTTTTGAGATCACGGTCCAGGGCCTCTGATATGGTCATACCTAGCACAATTATAGATGAAGGCACATATTTTATTGTTATGTCTTCAACTACTTGGAAATATTTTGGTTCTCCACCGCTTGTACATTACGCGAATCTATTAGCTTTCAACGGAAGAACCGCTCAACCGTTAGGGATCCTTCCGAAGTTTCCTATTACTTTGGGAGGAAGAAACCGTCTAAATAGATGTGATGGTTGTTCCAAGTCCCTTGATTTCAATTTACTCTTGGGGCGCAACTATGCTTATGCCATGGGTGCGCTTTGTCTCTTCCCTCTTTCATGTGATTTGTTTTCCACACAAAGGTCAAATCGTGACCATTGTTCAGCTTTCATTCTTTGGTCCTCGATGTGGCGGTTCGCCCACCATCGTCTCTTACGGATCTTTATTCGCCGCTTTGTACCTACACTCGTCGGAGTTAATTATGTGGCTACCTATCCCATGCCCGCATTCAAAGTGATAGTGTCGTTGTGCGTTGTATGTTGAGGGGCATTAGATCCCGATTTACTGAGATGTTGTTCTCCCATTAGATGAGAACCTCTTAGAAGCCTTGACTTCTTATTTGACATGATGCGATCGTCAGAGCATAGTTCATTTTATTTTGTCAAGATCCTTAAAAAATGAAACAAGCTAATTGGACCACGGTTACGTTTTCTTGTGTCAAGCTCCCTAAAAAATGAAACAAGGTGTCATGAGGATAGTTTGTCTTCTATGTCAACCTCATTAAAAAATGAATTAGGTCACGAAGATATTTCTTCTAATGTTTCAACCTCAGTTAAAATAATGAAACACGTTCCTATTCGATTTCAGTCTTTTGATCCGATATCATAAAATCAAATCGAGTCTTTCTCTTCATCTCATAATTGTATCTTCATTCCATCCACCTGTCGATAACTAGCAGTCTACTCAGTGAATGCATTGAAGCTTTGGGGGGGGCATGTATTTTGAATTAAGTCACCATGCTAGGGGCATGAAAACATTTCAAGCATAGTTTGTTTCTAGTTTCAAACTTGTGTAAAAAATGAAAACCGGTTTCAAGCATAGTTTATCTTTGTTTCAATCTTGTGTAAAAATGAAACCAATTCCAAGCGATAATTTCCCATGTTTTCGAGCTTGCGTAAAAATCAAAACCATTCCCATTTTTACCTCTCTTTATTGCCATTTTTATCACTCGTTATTCCGGATGAACCTTGGTTTTCTCATTCCATCATTACCATCTACTTGGCCGATCATACACCTTCACTTGATTGTTTTACCCATTCTCGAGGAACCGCTCGGAATGAGTGGTCTTGTTAACCAACCTCTTAACCTTTACTTGTTACGAGTAGTTCCACCATCATCGGAACCGGTTTGCTACCCATACTACCATCGTTCCTCTAGGAGGAGTCATCTTTTAGCTCTTTTCCGACTCTCTAAAATTGAAAATATTATCGATATTCTTGTTATTTTGAACTCGTTAAATGGTTGAGAAACAATATCTACTTAGTATACGTTTACCCTTTTCTCAGGTGTGGGATGGATTATTTACGATAAGGAATACCTTAGCCTATCACGACTAAGAGGTTCTTTCGGATATTGTTTTTCTACCTTTTCGAGATCCGAGAGACTATTTACGAAAAGAGCCATGTTGGAGTTTTCTTTTCTGCTTCTTTTCAAACTCTCTAAACATGAAAAGATGTCGAGTTCTTCCTTTGCCAGTGCTCGTTAAACCACCGATGACATCATACTTCGTCATTATGACGTTACTCGAGTTCCTCCTTCCTAGGGCTCATAAAATGTACTACGTTGGATTTGTCTAAAGGACAAACTTATACGACAAGCATATGCTATCCTCTTCAAGCTTGTGTAAAAATAAAGAGGTACTCGCCAAGTAATGGTGAGGGGAAAAATGGAAGTTATTCGATAGTTGTGTCGCCAGTATGTCACTCTTGAACATGACACTTATTTGCAGTTTATGTGGGGTTGGGATCCTATTTGAGTCAAATGTGGCCAAATCCCAAAGTCGTGTCGTCAGATATGTTCAAGAGAAAATCCTTTGTAGTTTGTACATTCCTTGATCCTCTCGATCCGAGTCTTGATTCACACTCATATTACCTTCTCTGTTTCATTTCGATGATGTGGGACTCATTATGACCCTCCTTTGATGGATTGCTTCCTATCGACTTCAGCTCATTATCCAAGAAGTTGACCTAGAGACTCCTTTACGGGTACCTTAGAGATTGCATGCCCTAATGGCAAGTTCTTTGCATTCGACGACGAGTTCACATCATTGGCCTTCGATCGGGTGATTTCACGGGTGTTCGACTTTAGATCGTTGTTCACATTCCATGCATTGTACTAGTAGTACCTTGAGAGCCATTAACATTATGGGTGGTTTCTCTCGCACTTGTTAACGGTTCACATCATTGACTAGTAATCAAGTGATTTTCTAGCATGTTTGACTCGACATGTCTATTCACATGTTGGAATTTGTACTTTGATTGGGTGGTGTTGGGGTGCAAGACCCCGAGCTTCGATCACAAAAAGTCCAGGTTGCAAGGAGTGATGAGTCATTCATGATTATATACATGATTCTTTGGGACGAATGGCTACGACCATACCATGGGTTCTCTCGTTTTTGATCCTCTCTATATGGATGGTTGTGCCCATCATCGTGGATCTATTTCATAGGATCCCTTCATTCGGATGGTTGCGTCGATGCCGAAGATCCATTCACATGATCCTCTTCTTGATGGATAGTTGCACCTATACCATGGATTCATGTATTTTCATCATAGATTTCGCTTACGATATGTATCTATGCTTGATTTCGTGTCTCTCAACGAGTAGCATATGGTTCCTTGCACTATTTTTTAAAGCATTTCACCCCTCACTCATGTTCGGACTTCATACTTTAGGGGCATCACGCAGCACGTAATTTGTCACTATCCTTGTACTCCTCGTTCCTTGATCCCTGGAGGACCCATACAGTGACCCTTGTGTATTTTCCAAGCATAGAATACATACCCATGAATCAAATCTTGTCTCGCCAAATCATCTCCCTTTACAACTTTTCTGAAAGTTCCTTGTAAAACATGGTTTTCAAGGTCGGTGCTTTCACTCGGTTGTCCGACCCGTGTCGATAGTAAAAATTTTCACTAAGACTCGTGACGATCGGCGCTCTGTCTTAATGTTGGATCTACTTCGATCCCTTTGTTTTGGAATTTTTTTAAAAAAATAGAAAGGAAGCTTCCGCGACTAGAAGTTTCATGAGGCGGTGAGCTCGGAAGTTTGTTATGAGGATATGGCCGAGGAATTCCCTTTGAGCTTCTTGTTCACAATAAATAGGAACTACTCCAAAGGATAAGCTCTTTTTCCCATCATTTGAGGGCCCATAACCTCCTCCTTCATTGTTATATAAGGAGATCTCCTTCAGACTCTATAGTCTTAGTTAGTGATGATAGAAAGGAGAAGCAATTATAGCTTCGAGAGAATAGTGCAGAGTGTGATTGTTTTTGTGTGTTGAGAACATAGTGAGATTTTAGACCTTTTTGTGTGAGGGTGTTGCAAATGTGCTTGGACATGGACCTGCCAAAGGAGAGCCTCAACATCAAGGCTTGGTTAGTAAACTCCCCTTGTCTTTATCATAATAAAATGCAAATCCGATGTTTATCTTCCACTCGTTTTTTACATTTATAATGATATTTCTAGCATTCCTTGATCGATTAGATAGGTTGTGATCTGTTTTATGCTTTTCATGGTTTTACGCTTATCGTGGTGTCTGACTGTCTGTACAAGTAATCAAACGTTGGTATAAGTGTGCATCGATCTTGAGAAGAGTGACGGATCCGAAGCTTCGATTAAAGACCACAACATAGCATTAGAACAAGGTAGGCCATCTTCCCCCGCTACGAATTTCATTTACAATCTAGGAAGGTAGATGTTAGTATGTTCCCGTAATTGCTAGACCCACCCTAGGGCTAGAGGGATCACCTCCGTCAGCGAGGGTATTTACCCTGGACAACATGCAGAGCAAAGCAAAGCAAGGTGTAGCAAAGGGTAGCATGACAAGAGAAGCAACCAAGGTGCAGAAAAACAAACGAAGAAGTTCACCACATGAAGTCTTCAAGTGGCTAGCACTACATATAGTCATTGTAAAGGTATCATTGTACTAAGTCATTGTAAATGCATCATTGTAAAAATTGTACGAGTGTCTATCCCGCCAAGCATTGAAGAGGCGAGTGTTGGGAGGTCTAGGATCATCATTAGTTGGTTGTGTCATAGTTGGGGTTATGGTCTAGTATGTCTTCTTCTTCTATGTCATTCTATATCATTGTAAGGTGGACCATTTTTTCCTAGTATGGGAGTCCATTATTGTTTCATTCTTCAATAGGGTGGTAGGGTGGTGCTAGAGTGAGTTGTAGCTCATTGGGTGTTGGGGCATCCATTCAATTGACCTTTCGAAGAATCTTGGGCATTGGAGCGTCCATCTAGTGGGAGTGGAGAAGAATACTTTTCTATATTCTAGGAAGTTGAAGCTTTATTTTCAATTGGAGTTGAATATTAAAGAATTATTAGAAAACCATTAGGTGGTTTTTGTCTCGGAGTGGGTTTCCACCTTAAAAATTGTGTGCATTTGTGTTCCTTTTGTTTACTTCTTCATTGTACAAACACCGATAATAATTGAAGATTAACTAATGATCTAATTGAAAGGAATATTGATTCACCCCCACCCCCCTCTCAGTATTTCCAACAATTGGTATCATAGCTTGGTACGCTTCAATAGCAGTTTAACGACTAGAAGGAGGTCATGGAGCATACCAAGAATGGTGTACCTCTGTTCAATGAAAATAGTTATGAACTTTGGAAAGGAATAATGGAGGTCTATCTCTTGGCACAAGGTTACAAAGTATGGGACATTGTTCAAAATTGATTTACACCAACCACGGATGAACAAGGTAAGAAGAATCTGGTAAATGATGCAATATCAAAGAATATCATTATCAATGGACTTATTGAATCTTCTTATCATAAGGTGTTGGGTTGTAAAGCCACCAAAAATGTATGATACAATATTGAGAATATATATGCAGGTGACATCAATGTCAAAGAAGCAAAGCTTCAAATATATAGAGAAAAATTTTAGCAACTCAGAATGAAAGAAGATGGCAACATTGCTGCATATTTCCAACATGTTGATGAAATAACCAATACTCGGAAGGATTGGGAGAGCGAGTTGACAAGAACACTATTATATGAAAGATTATTAGAACGTTACCAGGAGATTCAACCCAAAGGTATCGGTCTTAGAATACGATGCAAATCTGGACAAAATCAGCAAAGAGGAATTACATGGATTTCTCATAGCATATGAAATGAGACTTGATGAAGAAGAGGGTACTTTCGAATCTAGAAATTAGCATTCGTTGCATCTAAGAAAACCAATAAGGACAAACAACCTTCAATTGAAAAGACATGCACCCAGCAAGTGTGAAGAAAATGGAGATGATGAAGAAGGTCTTTCAAATGAAGAATATGCTTACTTTACTAGAAAACTAAAAATTGGTAACGGAAAATTCAAAGGTAAACTTCCATTGATATGTTTCGTACTGTGGTGAGGTTGGGCATTTCACAGCAAAATGTTTGAACATAAGTGATGGCAACTCAAAAGGAAAGAAAAAGCTTTAAGAAATTCAACAAACAAGGATCCAAAAGGATATTTCTCTCTAAAGAAGATAGCTCATCATCCGATGAAGACAATGACAGTGAAGAAGAAGCCAATGAGAGAGTATTTTTTATGGCCAAGCACAATAAACAAGAGGTATCAAACAAAGAAGAAGAAGGGTTGACCATAGAAAATTTTTCTAAGGAATTAATCAAGCTTATAAGAGAGCTCAAGGTTGAGAAGATTCGTTCCGATACTCTTGAGATACAAGTTCAAGGTCTCAAAATTGAAGTTGAAGAACAAAAAAAGCATTGAAGAGTCACTTCAAAAGAAGTTGGAAGAAATCAACCAAGAAAGGAAAGAAATAGAAGTCGAAGTAGTCTCACTTTGTAAGGAAGTGAAGAAAGAAAAAAAACTATCCAAAACTATGCCAACAGACTCAAGGGCATTGGAAGAACTCATTAACAATCAACGATATTACAACGACAAAAGCTGCCTCGAGTTACAAAGAAGAAGAAGCGAGACCTTCTACAACAAAATACAATGAACCTATGAGATATGAAATGCATGTAGACTTCATTGGACAAGATTTCAAAACAAACCTTTCGAAGACAATTCCTCGACGAAGATTTCTATCCAGGGTGCCAACACATTTTTTATGGCTATTGTTATTCATGTGGAAAAATTTGGTCATAAATTTGTAGAATGTCGCACGTACCATAGGAACCAACATGAGCCTGGGGAGATCCGTCAAATATGAACCTCCCAAGGCTCGAGAAAAACATCAATATATTTGAACATTTAAGAAATAATATTGAATGTTACAAATGTCGAAACTTTGGACACATAGCCAGAGAGGCTGAGACTTGAAAATCCTCCACAAGAATCTTTGAAGCCACGGAACAAACGAACATGGAAGAAGAAGAAAGATCGTTAATTGTTCTCTCACTCTCAAGGCTCAAAACAAGAAAGATGTGTGGTATGTTGATAGCTATTGCTCAATGCATATGACTGGAGATAGAAAGAAATTTGTATATTTTAAAGAGAAGAAGGTTGGAAACGTGTCCTTTGGAAATGATGGATCTTCAAATGTTATAGGATCGGGTACCGTCACTCTGGAAGTAAATATTCTCTAGCCAATAATGTTCTATTGGTTGAAAACATGAATCATAATCTTCTCAATGTTGGACAAATGTGTGATCAAGGATACACAATAATATTCAACTCCACAAAATGTGAAATCGTGAAAGGAAGGTATGGTGAAATTGTAGCTACGATGAAAGTCGAGCTCCAAACGACATATATGTTACTGGATGAAGCAGCTAAAGCATGTCTACTAGCTAAAGAGGATGATATAATATTAGGTAGCAATGATGATCGATTAAGTAAGAATTTTGCTACAAAGATGCAAAGTGAGTTTGAGATGTCATTACTTGGTGAGTCGACATACTTCTTAGGGCTTCAAATATCTCGCAAGAGAAAGGAATATTTATATTTCAAGCCAAGTACATCAAGGAAATGCTCAATAAATTCAAAATGGAAGGTTGCAAACCCATCCTTACTCCGATGGTAACGAAAGTTGCAAATTGAGCATAGACGACTCATCTAACGATGTGGACTCGGAGGTTGAACAGATCTATGATTGGTAGTCTTCTATATGCTAACACCTCGAGGTCAAATGTTATGCAAGAAGTTGAAAAAGTAGCAAGATTGCAAAGCAACACCAAAAGAATCACATATTACTTTCGTCAAAATAATTCTTCGATATCTAAAGGGAACAACAAAATATGGCTTGTGGTATCCCAAGGGTAACAATCTCATTATTCAAGCCTTTATAGATGCATATTGGGTAGGAAGCATTAATGATCATAATAGTACTCATGAACCATTTGAATATCTTCGCCATAAGCTTGGGGATTCTCCCAAGTTCTCATTAGATTTTCCTTATTCGCAATATAAAGGGGGAGTGGAAGTGTGTACGGAGTCCCCGGGATGGTTGTGTGTCGGGGGAGTTATCCTTTTCCATTGATGTCAAAGGGGGATAGAATGTTGTAGGAAGAGGTGTCATGATCACGTGGGGAGTATTTGTGTTGCCAACAATGCTAAAGGGGAGATTGTTGATCGCCGGTTGTCATTGATGTCAACCCAAGAAGCACTAGAGGGCTACCCAAATATTGCATGGGAAATTTTACCTACCAAATTACTATATTCGGGTCAATAATTCTTTATATGGTTTCTACTTGTCAAGAAGTTTCCGTTGATATATGGCACACCACGTAACTCTTCACGGTTTGAGAGATATTCATGTTTGGAGTTTGTAACCTTAGTTAGTGAACTTAAACCCCATGGGGTTGTGGCATGGGTCATTGAAAAGTCAATAATTAATAATTTTTAAGCTCCTAAAATCCCTCCTACGTTCACTTGTTGAAGCCCCTCTCAACCTAAGCATTTATATAAATTTTGATCCTCATATCCTCCTTATATAGGGATTTCGCCATCTAAAACAGTTCATCGTGGAATTTGCGCTCTAACTTTTTTTCTACGAAGTTTTAGAAGCTGAATTTTTAATGAGGCAAAGCCTAAATCCTAAGGACACTCCCGTGAAAAATTTCATATCAAGGTGCGCAACATTTTCGGAGATATGATCTCGTCAAAGTCGGTGTTTTTGTAGGCTCCGAAATTCATCTCAAAGAAGTGACCTTGGGGAAATCATCATAGCTCTCTCTCTTAGTATCGGATTTGAATTATGTAAAAAGTGGAAGATAGTGAACAGGGATGTAGTTTTCTCTATATCAATTTCAGAGCCTAATGAAGAAACATTGACACGTGGTACATCGTAAAATTTCTCTCATCTGAACCGGTCCTTAATTAGGCCATTGTGAGATATTGGGCATAAATATCTCTTGAAGAATCCAAATTGGGTCGGACTCGTGGCATTGGAAAGAAGACTCGGGAGGAATACTACAGGGGCCAAAAATCACATATTGGGGATCCGAAATAATAGAGATACACTAGATTCAATATCGAGTCGCTAGAAGGCAAGAAAACACTAGATCATGTGCCGTCAGAGAGCCGTGAAGGACCGGGATTTCTAGGGAAGAAAAGAAAATCAAGGTGCGATAGAGGGTAGCATGACAAGAGAATCAACCAAGGTGTATAACAACGACAAGAAGTTCACCACATGAAGTCTTCAAGTGGGCATCAACGCATACGATCATTGTAAAGGTATCATTGTACTAAGTCATTGTAAATGCATCATTGTAAAAAAGTGTAGAAGTGTCTATCTTCCAAGAGTTGAAGAGGCGATCATGGGAGGTCTAGCATCATCATTAGGTGGTTGTGTCATAGTTGGGGTTATGGTCTAGTCTGTCTTCTTCTTCTACATCATTCTATATCATTGTAAAGTGGACCATTTTCCACAGTACGGGAGTCCATTCTTGTTTTATTCTTCTATAGGGTGGTAGGGTGGTGCTAGGGTGAGTTGTAGCTCATTGGGTGTTGGGGCATCCATTCGGTTGACTCATCGAAGAATCTCGAGCATTGGAGCATCCATCCAGAGTGGGAGCTAGAGAAGAATGCTTTTCTAGATTCTAGGAAGTTGGAGCTTTATTTTCAATTGGAGTTGAATATTAAAGAACTATTAGAAAAGAATTAGGTGGATTTTGTCCTAGAGTGGATTTCCACCTTAAAAACTATGTGCATTTGTGTTCCTTTTGTTTACTTCTATCATTGTACAAACACCGATAATAATTCAATATTAACTAATGCTCTAATTGAAAGGAATACTAATTCACTTCCCTCCTCGGTATTTCCAACAAATCCTCCCCCCATAGCTCCACTCCTCCCAATAGAAAACCTTCATTCAACTGTAAAATCGTCTTTTATCCTCTTGTTCCCCTCTTTCTGTATACAGTCTCACATGACACAATTTACAGTATTTTCTCCCCCATATTATGAACTGAATGATCCAAGTGTTATTCAAAGATCTAGGTCATCATCATCCACGCAACGCCAGTGCCATAAACCTCAACGACCAACATTTTCTAGGGTAAACTACAAAAAATCCATTGCAGAACCTTATTTATGTTACTAAATTTCGAATTATGGCACCAAAGGGTAAAAACAAAAATAATTCTCAAAATCCCACGAATCCTCCACCACTCAACCTCGACCATCTTCCCTTGGCAGACTGAGATTATAAAATCTCAGAGCGTAAGTGTGATTTTGACTTGTTCGAATTACACGATTGGCCCAAAGACAATTTCCTTGACCACAACAATGAAATTAGGCTATGGGAATTCAATTTACCTTTGTATATATTTCCCCAGACCTATTATTACTCAAAATGTGTCCTAAGGTGCCAAGCCGTATATTTTCCAAGCCAAAGAGCCATTATATCCCACAATGGTAACATCATGTTTACCATCACTCCTCAGACAATTGAGCAAATGTTACAAATCCCTCAAAATGACTCTACAACCTATTTCTTTGTAGAAGCCCTGGTAGAACTCTACTAGAAGCTAAAATTCTCTCATAGATCTAGAATTTTTGAATTCTTCCTCCCTGAAGATGCCCATATACCAAAAAAAAATCCACCATATCCCTCCTATATTTTTATAGATAAACCAAATCATATCATCTCATTACTTTCCTATCTACTAGGATACCATTCAGAAGAGTGGTTAGATGAACCTATTTTAGGTCTTCTATCCATTTTTTCTAATGAATAAAATCCCTCAGGTATTTTTAATTTTAGTTAATTCCTTGTTGAAAATATTCATGAACAATTTCTTAAGCTTCAAACAGAAAGGGATATTCAAGTATGCCTATATTTTGGCCTATATGTTTTTATTTTATCAAGAATACAAATTTCCAGTTACAGTGCAAAAGTTAAATGAACAAGGAAATTCACAGTGAGTAATTTATTGGGCCTCTCTAGTGAGGAAGAACTCGGATGAATACAAATTCAGAGATTTTATTGATTAGTTTGTTCATCTAGATATATGCTTGCCAAATGGTGATGCATAACCTAGGATCAGTGTAGAAATTCAAAAGGTTCTACACCTCATTAAACAGTTCAAAACTGGTGAAGGGTACTTGTACCAGGATTATACTGAAGTAAGAATATATGGGTGTGAGTTGCCAACCTACAGGCTTCCAAAGTATGTTCCAATGAGAATTGGAGTATATTAGGCAAATGTTTCACTTAGATGAAGTTCACTCTGTCTCTGCCAAGAAAAAATCATAGTTCAAGATCAAGACTCAGGTAGGACCTTTTATCTGCAATAGTATAACAACAAGTAGAGAAGCAGATTCTACTTTAAAACAAATGAATTTTCCATTAAGTTTCAACTATTCATATGACCCATTTGGTATTATTTCTAAACTAAGATTTGAGAATAAAACCACTCCATATGTCCACACTCACAGACCTAAGATTGAAAAATATATGAACCAAGAATAATGGGAAGAAAACACTCTACAAGAAGCAAAGGAGTAAATTTTATCTACAACTACGTCAAAGACTCCGACACCACAAGAGAAACTTGATAAAAGGCCTAGAGAAGAAGACTCCCTTACAGTGACATAAATTGGGGCCAAAGAGTTTAAAATTTACAGGAAGAAACTCAAGACAAATCCTAAAATAAACTTCTTACAAGAAAAGGAAGAGAAAGCTACCATAGTACTAAAAGGTCCACATACTTCAGCAAAATTAGATAACATTGTTACAGGGTCCCCACCACCATCAGTTTCACAAGAACATCCAGATATTACTCAAACATCAGAATTGGTTCAAGGACAAACAGAGCCAAGAATGTTTGACAAGTATAAGGAGATAAAACACAGGAATGAGCTTCTAAAGGTCAGTACTTATGCTCATTTTTCGAAACAGACTACTACATCCCAGCACAGACTCTTATCATCTTTTGATACCAAGAAGGGAAGAATGCAGATGGAATTCTTGCAGGCACATGTTCCTTACCCCAAATTGGCAGTTGATTACAAGAAAACCACTTTTGAGTTTGATGCAAGTGATATCCATCCTCTTGATCAAATGGATATGCACAGGCATACTGGGGAAATGATATGCTCGACATTAACCAATAGTGAAATGATAACTTTTAAATTGCAGGTATCTGTCACTAATATGTAGTCCCAATTAAAGCTTGGAAATATCTCTTCCTTAGCAAAAGACAACAAGATAAAATAATTGGAAGACTTGGACATAAAAATTGGGTATGACCCAAGTAATATTAAAGAACCAGAATAAATAATTAAGAAGAATAATGTTGACATAGAAACACCTAGAAAAGAATTAAAATTGTCAGCAATCGAGGATCCACAAGCTAAAGAGATAGGGGAGTCAGAAAAATAGAAAGAAGATATGCTCAAATTAATTATGGAACAAAATGTACAAATAAGGGACATGGAAGTAGAAATGGACAAGTTAATCAAGGAAAAAGAAAAAACTACACATCTAGTTATAGTCCCACTTGATGCAGTACCCCTTAAAGTAGTAGGAAATACTGGAATGGCTATATCAACAATAGTTGAGGTCTCTATATCAGCGTCACCTCCTGCACAAACTTCAGATGCTTCTGATAAGCTAATAAAAGCTATGGAAGGCATGTATCTACAGGTTAAGGAAATAGAAAAGTTAAAGGAACGAGTAAAGGCCCTACAAGAACATAAATTAAGGATTGAGAACCCTTATATAGATGAAACACAGAAGTCCCATAGAATTACTCAAAAGGAAAAACGGCTGGAGAGTGAAGTTGTCATGGATCATACCTTGTCACAAGCTAAGGAAAACATATGGATAGATATAAACAACTCCATGACTGAGATCTAGCCATCAATCCAAATCATTTTTAATTAGAATGAATTGCTCCATAAATTTAGAGAAGCCATCGAAAAAATCAAAGAAATGTTGGGAGAAAAACCAAGTGAAGCAATATCTCTCATAAAATTTTTGAGCTCCAAAAACAGGGAGGAATTAGAAGAATTATAGATTGGAGACAAGACTGAGACTATACTGAAAATCAAGAGGGTATTAACTAAGAAAAATCTCATGTTGCAGTTAGAGGAAAAATGTCAAATTTTGGAGATTGGTGTCCAGAAATTTCATACCAAATCCGATCTACTCAATCAAAAAGGATTTCTAGGACTATTTTTATTAAACAACAAATTGATCACTCTACCTTTTTACAGTAAAAAAATTGATGGTCATTGCGAGAGATAGTTCAAAATTTCTAGGGATAAAGGGAAGTATTACTAGAAAATCCTTTCCAAAGACACTGGATTTTGATTTGACCATCAAAATGAGATGAAAAATATTTTTATCACTAAGCCCACCTTTGCAAAGTATACAGAAGTAGATGAGATTTATAGAAAGTTAATTTATTTGTTCATCTTGAGTGAATATAGGTGGGATAAATTATGTGATTTACTTGAGAAAAAGATGGATTCTATCTTCAACAACAAGACAAACAACGTAGCAGATTTTGAGGGCCAGACCACCAATAGTTTCCTCAAAATTAGGGTCAGTAGTCTGAATGGTTCTAGCTTCCTATATTTTTTTAATAATAGATGTAATTAGTTGCTAGATATTCCTAAATTTAATCATGATCTATTAGATGAACATATTTTGTAATAAGCTTATAAATAATTCTTAATACGAAGTAGCAAGGGTTGGTTTTTATATCAAGGAAAGTTATTGTAAATATGTTCATCAAGTTCCAATGAAATTTTTCAGTAATACATAAAGATCTTCCATGAAATTCTTGTTTCAAATTATTGGTGAAGTGCATTTATATTTTTAAACGTGTTTACTCTTCTTTGTACACCATTCATATGTTTTTTTCATAATCCAAATTATTCAAAAGAAAATTAAGAACATAATTTGTTTTAATTCACTCTCTGATTTTGGCTTTGAATAATTTCAATGTTTTCAACTGAAGTTAAGTAAATGAATTCTTAATTTCTCTTCACTTAATGGAAACCCTTAAATCTATTCTTTTTCACTTCATTTAAATATAGAGTCCAATTAGTTTAGCTACCTTTCCCTATAAAATCTATCTATAAAATCTTAAACATACCCATATTCTAGTAATAGACTCCATATCCCAATGGTAACGTCTAGCATTAATCATCCAAAAAATCTCAAAACAAACAAACAATGAATTTAATAGCTAGCCTAATATCTTAAGACAAACAAATCTAGATCATAAAGAGAGACCCCTCTCTGAAATTGGTAGGGCTAGATTCCCAGTTTCCAAAGTGGTTTTGTAGTTACCTCTGTGATTTTTTCTACAACCTCAAAAACTAAAGAGTAAAAATTCTTCATAAAATACCTTCAGATGTATCATGAAAAGTAGAATTTTCAAAATTTTGAATACACTCTAAGGCATGATCAAATGTGGAGGCATTATTATTACCGTTAAAATTTACCTTTGAAAAGTGTCTTACAATTTCTAGTGGAGTATTGGCAGATGCACATCCATAGATACAACTCCAAATTGGAAGCTTAGGAGGATTCATTGTTATTAAATAAAAAAATTAAAATACAAAAAATCCAAAAGACAACAAGTTGTCATGCCCTCCTTCTAGCGCAAAAAATGTTGATGGTCAAAAATGACCTCATCAACATGTAACAGAGACCACCCAGTTAGAGCCCTGACTAAGATCTTATCTGTCTAATGTAGTGGTTCCAATTGGTTCAATTATGTCCAATTACCCTCTCCCCCTCTCTGTTGTCTTATAGTATGTCTATTACTTTCCAATAGAAAAAGAGAGATCATATCTGCCCTCTTGTAGAGCTCTTGCAAGAAAGTGATCCTTAAGCTAACTCTACGTCTCATCTAAGCCACAACTAAGTTTTTCCCATGTATGAAGGGCCTTTTAGAATGTAAAATTTAAATCTAATTGCATTACTCTAAGCTAAAAAAAAATAATAATAATCCTATCTCGAATTCGAGAGAAGATGAAATAACTAAATAGGGAAAAAGGATTGGTTATATGATTAAATCCATTATATAATTTTCATTAATTAAAGAAGTAGTTCATTCAATTAATGAAAGAGAAAACAAAATGAGAATGTATTTAAAAAATAAATAGTTACTGACTACTGCATTCATATTTCAATGAACTCGTAATAATTTTAATTATGTTATGCTTCGCAGAGAAAGCTCTTACAAAACTCCAATAGAATAAAATAATTGATACGACAATAATGCTCAATATCAGAATGCAATACACTATTTAGAACAAGAATTAAAATGAATTGCAGAAATTATCATAACAAAATTATTAATTTACATCCCAGACAATGGTGCACATGAAATGAAAATTAATCGAAATCATACCAAAATCTCATTACAAGAATTTTCAGTCCTTAATAAGATTCAACTCATTAGATAAATTGCTAATAGTAGCGCTAAAAAACCTTCTCTTTAAAGGCTCAAAATGTTTTGTCTCTCCATAATTCAACTCACAGTACACTACAAAAGTGCAAATGCACATCAAGAAAAATCATAGAATTTTCCCCAAGCCTGAGATTCGAATTTTTCCCTTCACCTACAACTATAATTTTTTATTATAATTTTTCTTTCATAGCCTTTAGTTGAAGAGAAGTGGAATCCCTTCCTCATTCTCAAATATGATCTTTCATAATTACAAGAAATCTCAAAAATAGAGAATTGTTGAGAGTAATCTTCCAGATCCTGAATTAGAGATGCAAATTCCTCATTTTCATTTTTGTTGGTCCCTTTCTATTGCTCCAAAATGCCTCAAATATAAACTTATCCAAATGATCTCATGTTATAAACCAATCAAAACAAAAAAAAAATTAAATTAAATTGTAAATCAGAAATACGAAAAACAAACTCTCATGAAATTGCTAAATTAAAATAAATAAAATCCAAATATATTTCAATATATGATTGCCTCTAATGGATCTAATTAGCCTTTGAATAAGTATTGAAGAATGAATTAGTGACAACAATTTTCTCAAGCTGGTGAAATTTTCCCAAATCAAACTTGATACAACTAATTGTTGTTGCAAATTCATCACTTTGACTTCTGTTAGATTTTTGGGTCATTAAATAATTAAATATTCTCAAATTATTATTTATGGATTATTCTCCTGAGTCTTAGTTTTCCAACGAGCTATTGTGAGCTTCATTTGGCCATGAAAATCTAGAGATATTCCTCTCCAAAGATGAAGTGTCAAAATGATCAGAATTCTAGAAAAATGCCTACGTGAACTAAACTTAAGATATTTTAATTAAAAACTATAATCTAAATTAAATTAATAAATTTTAATTAACTAAATAATTAAAATTAATTAATCACAATTAGTTCATTAATTAAATATATACAATTTAGTTACAATTATTAAATTAATTAATTATAATTATATTATAATAACCAATTATAAAATATAAATTAATTTAAAATAAAATAAAATAATTTAAATATCTAAATATCTAAAACATGGTAAAACATGCCAATAATTAAGTGGTTCTTGGCTCCATTTAAATGGGCCTTAGTGAATCACAATGGGAAACATGAGTGTGTTATATATATGGAGTGGAGAAGAGGGGAGTCATAAGGTGAGTGAAATGAGGTTTTGGGAGAGGAAAATTTCGGAGGAGTAATAAAAATGAAGTTACTAAATTTAGGAGCCCTGAAATGTGAGGAGAAAAAATGAAGTGGGAGTTATAAGGGATTGAGGGATAAGGGATTTCGAAGGAGCTTAAAAAAGAGTGTTACGAAAATTAAAAACTCTCATGTCCTGAAATGACTAAGGGAGTGAGGTTTCGGGGTATGTATTTTGGGAAGTCTTTTAAAATGGAAGTTATGAAATATATAAGTTCTAAAATGAGTAGAAAAAAAAGGAAGTGATGAAAGTAAGGAGAGGAGGACCACATGGAGTGGGTTTTTCCTTTCTAATAAAATAAAACTATTGAAATTTGCAATAAGAAAGAGTGAAATTCGCAATTAGAAAGGACAAAAATTGCACACACAGTAGTGTGAAATTTTAGTCACACCTTGGTGAGAAATTCAGTTACACATTGGTGCGAAATGTGGGTATCTAATTTATTTTCCCCTTAAAATAAATTGTAATTTCATTTCATAACAACTTGTATCTGTTAACTATGTCATGATGACTGAGTTAGCTCAAGAAATTCGAGTTCAGGGCCTAAGATGAGGCATGTAGAGTGATCCTAATATTTTGGGGGTCCAGTTGCAGTTGTAGCACTAGTGTGGCATGAGTGTAATCAGTTAACTCAAATTAATTGAGTTAAAATCAGTTTAACTAGTTCTCACTGAGTGATGAATTAGTGAGATGTCTAGTGAATTAAATTAGATTTAATTCACAAATAGTGATTAATCAGATAACTGGTGATTTTCTATTAATAGTTGCATGCATGTAAATTCTGATGAAGACCTAGTTGAGACAAATGTTAAAGGTAACATAAATATCAGTTGTGTTTTTAGAGAATTGCCTAAGTGCAATTATAAAGCCATGAGGAAGCCATGATGGATTGCACAATCAAGGAATGTTGAATTTCCTATTTAATAGGGGCCTATTTCCCCAGGGATTGTTGGAGTAAGGCTGGGCTTAGCAGAGGCTGATAATTGGCTAAGTGTTTGTCAATTTTTCCTGGCCATTGCAAGTCAACTTTGAGCAAAATCAGAGTGACACAGTCAGGAGAGTGCAGGATTTTCTCGATGTGAGAAAGCATTGTATTGTTTCATGATTCCCTGAATTTATATAATATATGATAGCGGGGTTTTGAGTAGTTTCTTTCCCCAAGAATATCTTATGTTGTGCGATTGATTTACTTCTTTCTCTTATTTGCATGTGATTGAGCGACCGTGTTTTACACTCCGCAAATATAGTAGAATGATTCAGTTTCTTGTTTTATTACATCACAAGATCGGATTGAATCCATTGGTATAGAGCTTCTATATAATTTCTAAAAAACCTACATCCACTTGATAATAAAAGTATCAATGTTAAAAAAACTATAACCACTTGAGTTTCAGGCTTTCAGGAGCTTTAAAATTAGAATTTGAATAGACTTATGAAATCCTAAAAATACATAATTTTAATTGTTCTATAATCTTAGATGTGGTGGTTTTGTAGGACCATTAGTAAATAAATAAATTAATTAGGAAAAAATAACTAAAATCAACATAAAATCAATATTTATAATTATTTTACAAAAAATAAAATAATATAAATTTTGAACATTTTTTAGCCCTAGCTGTAAAAATCACTGAACTTCGAACAAATACCATTTTCAAATCATGCATCCAAATGAGATGAAATGAGAATATATAGAAAGCTAGTGAAAAATCAAACACAATGAAGGAATCAAAATAGAAATCCGAATAAAAAAATGTGATTTAGCCAAAATTTATGAAAACGGTCCCCATTATTATTATAAATATAATAAATGAAAAAATTGAGGTGTTGTGATTTCACCACAAACCCATAACTAGAATTTGTCATGAAACCATGCTTATAAACAGAGTAATAACAATGATAGAACAACCATAAAAGCCACATAATAACAAGAGTAAATACTCATGAAATACAAAAGGAAAAGAGTTATAATTAACATATGAAAAATAGAACCAATTCAAGGACTTCCACGTACCGTTTGACCATAGATTGGGTTGAACCAAATATATCTTTTATCTAATCATCCATGTGTCATATATCCAAGCATGAATGTGGTATCTTATGAATAAACTAAGCAAAACCAAACTAATGCTTCTAGAGGCCAAACAACCTCAGCCCTCAACCAGTGATTCCACCTCATGGTCGGACATCACTAACACCAACCAAATATGTCTCTACCCGAGATCTCTATGGCTACAGAGTGTTTTTCCCAACCGTGGCTCCAGGAAATAATAACTCAACCCACAACCTTCCAGGGCTCTAGATCATTCGTCCAACCAAGGCTCCAATATTAGTAACTCAACCCAAGATATTCTAGGGCTCTAGATCATTTTTTCCAACTAACGACTGGAGGAAATAGTAACTCAAACCATAGCCATAAGGAACCTGAACACCAATCATAAACAATAAATGGAAAATCCCACAACACCAAAGTTATCCAGGAAATGGCAATGCTAGGAAAAACCATTGTCAATCTAGGAAATCCTTCATGCCAATTAAATATCATAACCAAATAACCACATGCATATACAATGCAAGACAAAACTAGCAAGGAAATCGTACATGCAACTCAATAGTTGCAAATAAATCCCGTTGTAGTTGTTCATCCTGTTATCCCCTTGTGCTTTCTTGATTTTCGTTTTCCTTCTTTCTCCGAATCCAAACTACGCCACAATGATCCAAGGAACTCTAAGTGTGCAAGCGTACGAGAGAGAGAGAATAGAGAGAGCTTGCTCCAAGCTAAAACTTACAAAAATATGTGAACTACTCCTAAGAAGTATTTTTATCATTGAGGCCTCTATTTTCTTCATTTTCCTTTATTTTCCTTCAATTTTCCTCACATGCAATTTTGTGACCTTTTATCTTCCTGTACTCCTATTTTCCATTATTTTCATAAATAAATGTCAATTAATGCCTCTTATAATTTTTCTTTTCCAATTTCCATAGCCATTAATTAATCACAAGTGATCCCCATCACTATGTTTTTTCCCAACATTCAGCTTGGAATATGTGTCTCATGAACTTGGTCTTGTTTTTCATTTATTAACTTTATTAAATGGATTTTTAATAGGGGTTTTTATATAAATGATATATGTAGAGTGTGGAGGAATCATTTATTTTACTTCCTCCTCACTCCCACACTTCCAAATTCTACAAATTTCAATGCGAAGCATAACCATTTCATTATTAAAATCATTTCAGCACAATTACAAAATCACGTTTCAAAGATAAAGTGATTTCTAGGTTTGTTTTACCAAAAAAAAAATTGTTACAGAGTGAGAAAATATGTGCATCAAATAAGGTAAAAATTGATGATTTGGCATGTGAAAAAAGAAGTCTATGGAGGGAGAATACGTATGGAGTAGAGGAATTTGACTAACCTTATGTGACATTTCATAGAAATGTTACTGTTGAATCGAAAAATATGTGTCACATACTGTGAATGTTGGCGTTTTACAATGTTTAGAAAAAAAATTGTAGAGGGAGAGCCTATGTGGAGTTTTGGATGTGGGTGAATAAATATTATCCTAAATCCATCCTATGCATATCATTTGAATCTGTTAGAATATATATAAGCTACAGAGTGTAACCACCTCCTCCCACATTTACCCACTTTCGACAGCCTATCATGGTAAACATGAGTTGAGGGCTACTATAAAAATATTCAACCTCCTAAGTACAATTAAGGAAGTGGAGTAGACAATATTAAACTTTATTGACCTTCCTCAAGAGCTACAAGATCCCCAAGAGCTAGAAAACCACTCCAGGTGTCCAAACCCTGATCTAGAATGTTTTTTCAGTAACCTAATCCCACAACCGCATGCATGACATGGAATCTATGCAGATATAGGAATCCAACCACATGCATAATCCTGTAAGGGTGTGCCTATGGACCAAAAATGTATTTTCAGAGAATGCGGTCCCAGATTCTGAGCCACAATTTCGGGGCTTGTCTCAAGACCACTGCCTAACACTCACTGAATATTTCCAGAGTGTTAAATGACATGATGACAAATCTATCCTTACCAAAATTGATCAATGACTTGACCTCACTAGGCCTAACCATGAGAGTCATTTCATCAAACATAATGAGAACATGTAATCTACAGGGCATGAATGCATATTTGAACATAGGGGTATGATACCTTATCTAAGAATCATCAAGAAGGTCTACTGCCCTCTCATAATAGTTGCAATAAAATTTGTTATCTCATGCATTCAATAACCATTCATCAAGTAATAAAAACATATTAAGAGCCATAGTTAGAACCTGTTATGAAACCATTTTTAGAACCAACATATAACTAGAATAATAACCATGATAGAACAATCATAAAGTCCACATAACAACAAGTACAAATAATCATGAAATACATAGGAAAATATCTCTTATTAACATATTCAAAAGCCAACCAAGTTAGGTACTTCCACATACCACCCGACCATAGATTGGGTTGACCCAAATATTTCTTTCAGCCAATCACCCCCATTCCATATTCTAAGCCTGAATGTGGGACTCAAGACAAAAAAAACGTGGCTTCTCGAATATTAAACCACCTCCACCCTCACTCTCCCGCGATCTCGCCAAAACGAGTCAAGAGATCACGTAAGAAAACCAATACATAAAAAACTAGGCCTTTCTGAAGATTAAACTACCTCCACCCATATTCTTTATTGCAATCCTTCCAAAACCACTCAAGGGATTACATGGCCCAACACAAGCCTGGATGCCTCATAATTTCTTCACCAATACCTTTAGGAATTTTCCCATATCCACCCTCGCAATCCCTTCAAAACCGATCAAGGGATTCCTAGGCACTCTGGGAACTTTCCTGAGACCACCTCACCCGGTTCCAAAACCACTCAGAAACCAAAGTCTCAATCAAACAAAGAACCTCATCACACCATGGCTATCCAGAAATGGAAAGGTAGGGTTGAAAGCACTGTCACACCTACAAAAACCAATTCCAATGATAACGAGAGAACAAAAAACACATGCATGTACCATGCATTGAAAAACCATATGGGAAATCACACGTACATGTGAAACCTATTACTTGAGATTTTCTACGGAAGCTCCTTGATCCAATGTAATATTCCTCTTAGCCCAAGCTAATAGGAATATGCAATTTTTTTTTCATTTTCTTATTGTAAGAATAAAATTGTAAAGGAGGATAAATTAAACTCCTCAAACAGCAAAATAAATCAATTCCCATGTGAACAAGGCTAAATATGGGTTGCCTTAATTAAACACCCTTATGTGTGAAAGGGATTAAGTCACTTGACTGGGTCAACTGGACCAAATCAACAACGCTATCTAGATACATTGAATCACCTAGATGCACAGTGCAGTTTTAGCTGGAGGCTAATCATGTGAATACAACTAAATCATTGAGATGGTTTATGGTTTGGCAAGGCTCCCATTTTATTTAAGGAGGAGGAGGACAACATGAGGAGGTTTTTGAAGATATTATTTCTGAAGAATTTATCTGCTTAGACACTTCTGATTCTCTAGCTGTTTAGCTAAGAATAGTGTTGTTTAGAACTAGGGTGTTCCTGATCGGGAATCCCACCTCTTCCATTGAGTAGCTCTTGGAGGAGTCTTGCATTTGTTGACCACTATCAGGAATTTGGCCAAGATATTCTTCCAACTACAACGCAGATCCTGTTGAGGGTTTGGTTGTCTTTGTAAGCTGCAACAAGTGGAGGCTAGATCTATTCAGATCTAAGCCATTCTAGTGCCTCTTTTCAGTGGGAAAGCCTTCTATCCCCCTGGCAAGAGAGTATTGGATGAGGAGAGCTCATTTTTAGATCTTGGCTTGAGGCCACATCATTCTCTAGAGCCTACAGTGCAGTCCATTTTCCAAAACTGCGTTATTTGCAAGGAGAAAGTTACAGGGTCTTTTGGCACTTCAAGGAGGAGTGATCTTTAGTGTTGGGAATCTACCCTTCACTGTGGTGATCCGTGGATTACAGATCTAATCCATGTTCCATTCAGATCTGATCTGAATATTGATGTATTTGCTTCAAAAATTCTGAATCATTCTGCAGATCAGCTGCAGTAGATCTCAAATCTACTCCATGTACATCATTTTCTGCTAAAAACCCTAAGGGGATTTTGAAGAGTTGAATTTATAGTGTACATATATGATATAGATCTATATTTTTGTACACAAATCTACTCTAGATCTGAAGTGTAATCTACATCTCTTTTCATCTAATAAAATAACACTGTCAAGCTTGTACAGTCACATCATATGGTTGTAGCCTCTTATTTTGAGCATTTCTTCATGTAAAGATTCCTACTTTCTGTTCTATGATGTATGGGCTTCAATATAATCTTGATATGCTGATGTAAATGAAATGATTGAGCCTACATATTGGCCTCCTTCATATATTTGGCTAAACTAGATTATTTTCTAAGCAGTTTTGTCACATAGTGTTGCAGTCCCTTCCTTGGGCATTTTTAAAGTTGTACTATGTGTGGGAGATTTGTTTAACCCACCTAGAAAGATTTGTTTCTAATCCCCTCTTGGATTTGGGTCTTAGATTATCAGATCTAAGGGATCCAAGGGATTATCTTGGTTTTTGTAGCATACATTCTTGAAAAATACGTTTTTCAGGCATGCCTTGCTAGCTGTCCCAATTTGGGGATATTACAGTGGTATCAGAGCATCTATCTTGGCACAACCTATGCTTATTGAAGAGACAATGTGTATTTTCATGGAAAGAAAATACTGATGAAGAAGTGTGGTTACACTGAAGACACAGAAGTAAAGGTTCCAAACCCTTTATCTGGAAGATTGAAAGGGAAAGAGTTCTCAAAAAATCTGTTCCAAACTATGCATGAGCTGAAGAATGAAATTAGGGGAAGGAGGAATGAAAGACCAGCAGATATTTTGGAGAGGTTTGCACATGAAGGAAGCCCCACTACTTCATATGATGTGTGTGAGAATTCAGCCACACAATCTAATCTACAACGTTGTATCATGCCTACATTCCTTGCAAGAGGAGAAGAAGAAGGAGAGACACCAAAAGAGGAGACTCTTGGTGAATATCTCCAAGAATATGAATCTCATTCTAAAATATTCAAAGAGCATCTAAGATTCTCAAATTTTTTTCAACTCAAAGAAGAGATAAGATCCAACAGAAACATGAGAAGAAGAGGGTGCATGCAGCACACCTTGGGTAGAAATTTCGTACCTACATTTGATGGATCACCTGAGGACTTAGCCAAGTCTTGGGAAAAGAAGCTGGACACATATTTTTAGCTGCATCAAGTTTCTCAAGAAGAAGCCATAAGAGTAGCAGCACTGCACCTCCAAGGTAAAGCTTATGCCTAGTGGTTATTTGAGTCTTCTTCATTAAAAAATTTAAACATCTCTACTTATGCAAATTTCACTAGGAGATTAGTGAAAAGATTTGATTCTATGCCATCTGAAATTTCTGTGGGTAAAGATGCACTGCATGATTTGCAGAGTGCAAAGGCCCCAATTCAGCAAGAACCTTCTTCTCAAGAATAAGACATGAGTGTTCCTTTTTCAAGGAGAGATCAAGAGAAATGATATCTTATTGATGAGGCATACTCCATTGATGAGGAGAAGAAAGAAGAAGAACTGAAAGGTTCCTCCAGCACTGTGACAGTAGGAGGAGATCTATTTTTATTGAGATATGGAGAGGAAGCCATTGCTTCCACTAAGAGGGCTCTTGTATCTTTGCAAGAAGGCCCCAAGGATCCTATACATGAAGAGGATGAGCAACATGTGTCTATGATGATAGACAAAGAGACAAAACAATGGAGGAAATGTGTTCCAACATTGCATCCAATTTTTGGAACACACACTATGATGGATCAGTCCTTTGTGATCAAGATTATTGACACCAAGGAGATGATGGGTGTTCATGAGTTAATTGCATCTAAATGGAGCACATTAGACTGTGAGATCTTGTATAAGGTGGGTGATGAAGAAGAAGATGGGGGAGTTGCTCCAATTTCTCCTTATCATGATACTTCAATGATCTGAAAATTGAAGTATTTGTAAATGTTGTAAATGTTGTGCAAAGTATCCATTTCCATTTAATTAAATGTGTGCAAAATTCTCCATGTCTTTCAAGTTAAAAAAAGTGTATTTGGTAATTGTTTATGAGTTTATGTGTGAGGGAATGTTAATTAAGTTTTTTTTTTAACATATTAAATCAGAAATACACAGCAAAATAACTTCAGCATAACATGACTCAGATATTTGGTGAGCAGTTCACCCCTCCTGGGCTACGTCTGCTGGATCAAGCCTCCCAAATTAGCTTGTCCTCTTGTATTAAAATGCTCCAAAATTCTAATACAAGTTTAAAAGTGACTCAATAGGAAAATCTGACTGTAAATACAGAATCAGAAGACATGAAAATGCTAAAAATTCCTTTCCATATTCACTAAATAGTGAAAAATTACCAATTACAGTGCCTTCTTCAACAAGGCCCTGATGGCTCTTTGAACTCCTCTAAAGCTTTTTAGGCTGTAGAAGTCCTAAAAAAGTTCTGAAACCTATCCCATTAGGTTTAGAATGTGGAAAATAGCTGAAAATGGTTTTTGGTTCACCTCAAACAGTGAGGTACAACTCAATACAGCTCCATTTCCCCAATGGCCCTGATGGCTCTCCAAAATTCCATGAAGGTTTTCGGCCTCTGAAAGTCTTCAAACAGTTTTAAAAACTCTTCCATTAGGTTCAAAAGGTGTAAAATAGCTGAAAATGGTTTTTGGTTCACCTCAAACAATGAGGTACAACTCAATACAACTCCATTTCCCCAATGGCCCTGATGGCTCTCCAAGCTTCCTTGAAGAAAAAAATGGCTGTAGAACACCTCTACTACCTTTGGAACCTATCCAAATGGCTTCAAAATGCTGAGAATAGTCGAAATTGACCAAAATTTCGTCCAATTTGGTTCAATATTGGAGAAGTTATGGCAAAAATAGTATTTTGCCCAATGTCACTTAAAAAACTCCACTAAAAGTGGAGGAACTACAGATCAGGGTGACAAATTTGGCAAGATTCCTGAAATGGCAGACTCTGCCCCAAATCTGACAAAACCGCTACTATCATATTAAATGTTGGATGGCATGTGACAGGTCTGACAAAATCGTCGGCGCCAAAGTTAACATTACGGTTATCCCAACCGTGGCATTAAATGTCTTGAAGACGTGGTCACATATAAATGTTTGTGACAGTTAACTTAAACCAACAGGCATAAGCCTTCGATTTTCAGAATTTGGTCATGTGTAGAGGTCATATCAGAAGGGGGCTAGCCCTAAGGTGTTAGCTCTTTTATGCTCCACCCAAAACAAATACAAAGAATAAGACAAAGACGACTGCCATAAGTGTTAAGAAACATCGTGTAGCCCGCCCGGTCGGGACTTTGGGCCGGTAGACCATCAACCCAGGGTCTAATCCTACCGACTGTAAAATATTTTGCCAGACCACCATTTCTTCAGCCTGGGGCCACGTGGCGGCCTCCGGGCTTGCCACGTGGCACCCTTTGATTGGTCTGTTTCAAAAAAGTCAAACCACCATCCAATTCTAAGTTGCCACTTGTCAAAACAGGATTGACCCGAATGGAATATTATTTTTTTAATTTTTCAAAATTTGAAAGTCAAACTTGGTCAACTCAGTTTTTTGTAGTTTACTGAAAACTTCAAACTTGCATAACTTTCACTTACAATGTCGGATTTGAGTGTCGTTCATGGTGCCAGGATCGTATCTACAAGGCCTATCTAGTCATTTAGGTTGCAAGTGATTTTGAACACTTTTAATTTTGAGCTTTTTTAATAGCTTAGACTTGAGCTCCTGACCACACCTCCCGAATGAGAAGCTTTTGGACCCCAAAATCTCACTGAAATGCTAAAACTGAATTGTACATAAAATGAGAGAATAACAACATCCTCTTCTCTTCAGCTTCCAAAAATTTTCCTTGCATGGCAAATGAAATTGAACTTCAACTAGAAAGAAATTCACTCTTCCCTTCACTGATGCTTATACTCTTGTCAATATCTGCTTTTATTCCACTCACTCAGCAAATTACTGGCGAGAAAATTGCAGAAGTAATCTGAACATCAAGTCTTAAATGGACTACAAGCTTCTTGTAAAATCCTATCACAAGAATGCACATCAATCTTGAAACAAAAATCTCATGCAAAATTTGAAATGAAGATCACCTCTTTGCTCCTTCAAAGCATTGATTGTCAGCTTCCTGTAACATCAAATATATGGTAATATTCTTTGCACAATGGTGTATCCATCTATCGATCCACAATCAACAACACCTTTGACTCAAGCATAAGTCATGCAACATATGACATCAACAACAAGTTGACATGAAATGTGCTATACAATTGACAGAACTATTGACGTAAAAAGGGTGCACACAATCGACACAAGTTGACAAACATGTGTGACACAATCGACACAAGTCGATAAACAACAAGATACATCTTTACAATCACATATGTATGTATCATGTACAATGAACTATATACAGTTCGCTAATTACATATACAACCTCTATGTACATGTGCAACTTCAACTCTTCTTTTCAAAGACCAACAAGTACATCATCCCAAAAACATGTGGGTGACTAAGAGCTGAACTAAAAAGACATTGTTGCAATATAAGTGAGTATCATATTCATCTTTCACACCTCCATGGCGAAATTTTGCAACAACAAAGAAATTCCTTCAAACTGAAACTGCCTTTACATGCAATATTGCATCAAAATTTTCAACTGAAATACATGCATACAAAATCTGAAATTTGCATGTACAAAATAAGTATGACTTATTGCATTAAGAAGTTAATCCACTTCCTACCAAGCCAAGCCCATCTGGGAAAATATTTAGGGGTGAATACGATATTCTTGCCATATTCAAAACTTTTTACTTTTTCACTCTCTAAAACCCATACGCTACTTTCCTTTAGTGAACTCGCGTATACACGCGGATATCCTTCATACAACTCGCGTATTAGCAGAGATCTAATTATGCCATTAGTTCTTCACTTATATCATTCCATCATTCATTCATTAGATGTTCTATAAACAGTAAACATGTGCAGTAAGAACAGAATAAACCATCACACAAAGCATCACACATGAACACCGGGATTTTTAGGTGGAAACCCAAGTCGGGAGAAAACCACCGCTGCAGTTGCTCAGCCTTCAATATTTTATTATAGAGAAAACATGTTACAACATATGTGCTGGCGCAGACTTGACCAGCACGCAAGCACCCACCTGCGCTCGTTTACCAGCCTCTCCTGGAAGGGAGCTACGACCCCCCGACTCGTTTACCAGCCTCTCCTGGAAGGGAGCTACGACCCCCCGATCTCGTTTACCAGCCTCACCTGGAAGGGAGCTACAACCCCCTGACTGAAGGCTACAACCTTCAACACCACTTTGGACCACGTTTCATCAATTTTCACACTGGATCCAACAACCCTTGCTTCAGCAAACCCTAGTTTGCATACGCGCTTTCCCTTCACTGATGTCGCGTATATACGCACTTCCGTCCATACAAACCAGCGTATACCTCAGTGTATATTTTATTGCGCATACGCGCTTTCTCTTCGCTGAAGCCGCGTATATACGCGCTTCCTCCGCGGCGAAGTAGCGTATAGATCTTCAATCATTATAGAGAAGCATACTCCTTCAGATCAGATATTCAGTTCAGATTCAACCCTTTACTTCAGACAGATGTTCGCCTCATCACAGATCTAATCACTCCATAAACAGATCTAGCAGATACAAATACATTTCAGATCTAGATATCCCGCTTCATCATTTCTTCATAGGTGCATCATAGATTCGGATCTATCATCAAACCTTTACCCTTTCCATACAGATATACTTCACAGAGAAGTATTCATTCAAGCTCAGACATCTTGCACTCTCACTCATGATTTGCACAATGAATTTCTTCTCCTTATATAGGTTTATCTTTTTCAATACCATGGGCCCCTCTTTTTAATACCATGAGCCAAACCAATACCACGAGCCTTCAATACCACGGGCCCCTTTTCCAATACCATGAGCCAAAATAATACCATGGTGGTTACCCCTGTTTTGCTCTTTTTGAGCGCTTTTACCCATACGCGACTTGGAACGTTTATTCCCGCGTGCATACGCTACTTCCATTAGACATATCCGCGTATGCCTAGAGATATACTCTTTTCATCATACTTTGAGCACATTATGAATTCCTTTCTTCATTCCCTTCTGTTCTCACTGCAGATACATCAAATTTACTTCATCAAGAACATATTCTATCAAGCACAACTTCATCAAGTAAGTTTCCATCTTCTTCATCAAGTTGGTTGCCATTCAATGACAACACTTAGCATCATATTGCAAACTAACATCATTTCACATCAGATTTACATCATTTACAAAGTCCATCAAGTCAAGAATAACTTCATCAGGTGGTTTGCCATCAAGGACAACACATGTCAACAGTCGCATGTCTTCATCTTCATTCAGTGGGTTGCCATCAAGGACAACACTCTGCATCATATTTCCAGCAATCTCCCCCTTTGGACTTGATGGCAACCACGATGGTGTTTGGTTACCACAACAGATAGGTACATTAAGAATACAATGACACCATGTCACTCTCTCCATTTGTGACACCATTCTTTCTCTTCATTCAAACACCATGTCACTTCTCCCCCTTTGACATCAAGGGCAAAGGGCGGATCAAAACCAACATACTCTCCCCCTTTTCTCCTCATGTGGAAGAAGCGTTCTGCAGATCTGATATATACTGAAGTGACCAAGCTCCCCCTGAGTTCATGCTGAATCTTCAAACATATTTTTCAATAAAGTACATGACTCTATGAACTCCCTATCACCAAAGACTCATACTTACATCAATTATCCATCCAAGTGGATTTACATATGAGACTCAACTACCCAACCAAGTGGGTTTACAAATTTGACTCAGCTACCCAACCAAGTGGGTTTACAAAAATTGACCAGTCCTTACATGACTGAATATTACAATTTACATCATGGGTCTCCACATGACCTTTTCATCAAAAATACAAATATGACTTTTCATAACCAATACCAAGAAGACCTCAAGAGAGATCATATAACAGAACCATCATAATGCATTATACTCAGCAAAGCTAATGCTCCCCCTGAATCTGTGCATCCATGCATCCTTTTCATATGACTAAGGCTCCCCCTTAGTTTGTGCATCCTGAACACTTTCACCAACAAATCATCAAGGCATCTTTATCAAAACATGAGAAAAGAATTATGAGAACTGGAACACCACCAGATATACCAAACAGTATCAGAGATACCAAACAGCACTGCAGCTGTGCTGAAGAGAGCTGACTCCAAACAGAAAATTGTCAGCAATCAAACATACGCGGTTTTCTGTGCATGAACTCACGTATATACGCGACTGTGTTTCAGGAAACCCGCGTATCCAATACCATCTTCTATATTTTAACCAGATCTGATCCTCTGTGAGAAAAAGACAGTGTTCAGCTTCTTTCTGAGATATTTGAATGCTTCCCTGGACTACAGATAGATAGAACAGTGTAGTTGTGTCTTCAAGCATCATCCAACGGTTGTAGCATAAGCACATTAGTAACCAAGCCTTCAGATTCTTTGCAGCATCAATACAATCTTTCCAAGAGAGATTATCATACTAGAACAACATCTTCAAATATGTGTCAAGCAATCATCCATGTGGTCCAATATCATCAAGATCTTCAAGATTTAACATGAAGTAACATATGTAGGAAAAAGATCTCAACCATAGTAACAAACTCTGCATGATCTATTCTTATTTCTGAATCAAACGACATCCAACTCATCCATGTGTGAGCACAAAAGATACTTATCAGCAACCAGGGCTCAAAAACTCATCATAATAAACCATGTACCAAGTCATCATCATTTGAGCATGAGTATCACAAAGACCAAAGAATAAGCAGTCATATTGCCAACAATGCAATCATTAGTATTCAACCTGCTGCTCCCCCTAAACCAGTGCTCTTCCTTAACTTGTGCAATCTGAAACACCTTCAACAGCAAGTCATCAGCAACAATCTCTGCATGATCAGTCCTCATCTCTGAGTTGTAAGACTTTCATCTCAACAACAAATGCTCTTCATCATAAAGCAACCAGGCTTCATCCATAATCTTCAACACAAGAACCCATGTATCATTTCATTATCATGAGTATAACCAGAATGATGCTAACAGTGCAATCATCAGCAGTCAGACTGATGCTCCCCCTGGACCTCTGCTCCAGATCTTCAGCTATCAGATAAATTTTCTCATTATCAATGCATACGCGGCTGTGTTAGCTGGAACTCGCGTGTATACGCGACTTTGTTTCATAGAACCCGCGTATGGAAAGTGAAGCATAGAAAATTTTCATCTTCCTTCATTTCTTCCTGAGCTTGTACCTCCTATACCTGTCCTTTCCACATCAGATGCGCTGTCAGAAGTAAACATAACCAGAATAATCAAATCAACCATGAGAGTCATCATGCATTGCTCCCCCTGTGACGATACATTACTAAATCTCATAATGTATCCCACATCATTCATGCAGTCAATCAGAGAAGTAAGCTTCAGAAGCGGATGACTGCAGTAGGGTCTGAATTCCCTACGTTTTTGATCGGTCCTCCTTCTTCTTCCAGATTTGTTTGAACTTTCTATTTGTCTGTTGGAAGTTATCCAATTTCTCATATCTGTTCAACATGCATTCCTTTTCTACATGTCCATACTTGTTACAAGAATAACATCTCATATGTCCAGAGAAATAAGCATAAGAGTCATAATAAGTATTTCTAATCTTCCTCCTTTTACAATCAGCTGCTTTATGTCCATACTTGTTACATGAGAAACAATATCCCTTGAAGAAACCAGAGTACCTTTCTATGTAGGAACTGTTTGTTTGTGGCTGAAATGATCTGCTCCTGCAATTTGCTGCAACATGCCCATAATTATGACATTTGAAACATTCAACATTATTGAATGATTTCCTTTGAGATTTCATCATTGTTGGTTGATCTTTTGTTTCTTTCAACACTTCAGGTTTTGCATTGACTACCTCTGAATTTTTAGCACTTCCTTGTGAGCTAGATTCACCTTTAATAGTTTCATGGAAACCAAGACCAAGTTTGATAGAAGGAGACCTTTGACTACTAAGAATATTATCCAGAATCTTAGTACTATCTTGAAACCTCAAAAGTCTAACCTTTTCTTCTAATTTACCTTTGAGAATATTTACCTCAACCTCCAAGTCTTGACATTGCTTTGTCATGCTTTCTTCTTTCCTTCTTCCATATTCTACTTGATCCTTTAGATTTAGAATCTCTTCTTTCAACCAATTTTCGTTTACTTCACATGTTTGTTGCAGCTCTTCATTCTTCTTCTTCGATGCTTTGAGATCTTCTTTCAGAGATATGTTTTCTGCTTCAAGTCCTGCATTCTTCTTATTTGATTTATCCAGGTCTTCTTTGAGGGAAATGATTTCTGCTTCGAGTCCTTCCTTTTCAAATGATTGTAGAGGTTCCTCACTCTTCTTACTTGATGCTTCAAGTTTTGCTTGTAGAGAGATGATTACAACTTCAAGACTTTCATTCTTCCTTTTTGATTTTTCCAAATCTGTTTTTAGAGAAACGTTTTCTGCTTTAAGTCCTTCATTCTTCTTATTTGATTCTTCAAGATCTGCTTGCAGAGAGATGATTCCAGCTTCATATCCTTTACTTTGACTGTATACATCATCGAACATCCTTTTCAGTCTAAATATCAAAGCTTTGTTAGCAGATTCCTTCTCATTAAATTTTCTTTGTTGATCTTTGATAACTTCTTCAAGATCCACAACTTTTCTCTCACTATCTTCATCATTGTTTGCACCAATAAGAAAATTAGGACCCCAATCACTATCAGATTCATTTTTTTCAAATTCAGCTATTTCCTTACTTTGAGTAGCCTTCTTCTTTGCCATGAGGACTTGTAGAGCTTGGTCAGAATCTTCTTCATCTTCACTTTCACTATCATAATCTTTGCATATACAGTTAAGTAAAATACAAGAACAATGATTAATACCTGTTTCATCTTCTATACATGATTTCCGAGGCTTCTTCTTTCCTTGAGTAACCTTCTTCTTTTGCTTCTTTCCCATTGCGACGGATCTCCTTCAAGCGATCAAGCTTCTGCAGAAGGACCACGCTCTGATACCAATTGTTGGGAAAAAATACTGAGAGGGGGGGGTGAATCAGTATTTACTGCATATTCAAAACTTTGTACTTTTTCATTCCTTAAAACCCATACGCTACTTTCCTTTAGTGAACTCGCGTATACACGTGGATATCATTCATACAACTCACGTATTAGCAGAGATCTAATTATGCAGATATTTATTAACTTAGTTCTTTGCAACATTAATCCATCTGATGTTAAGTTATCAGTAAACATGTGCAGTAACAACAGAATAAACCATCACACAAAGCATCACACATGAACACCAGGATTTTAGGTGGAAACCCAAGTCGGGAGAAAACCACCGCTGCAGTTGCTCAGCCTTCAATATTTTATTATAGAGAAAACATCTTACAACATATGTGATGGCGCAGACTTGACCAGCACGCAGGCACCCACCTGCGCTCGTTTACCAGCCTCTCCTGGAAGGGAGCTACGACCCCCTGACTCGTTTACCAGCCTCTTCTGGAAGGGAGCTACGACCCCCCGATCTCGTTTACCAGCCTCACCTGGAAGGGAGCTACAACCCCCTGACTGAAGGCTACAACCCTCAGCACCACCTTGGACCACGTTTCATCAATTTTCACACTGGATCCAACAACTTCAATAGAACACCACCTTTGCTTCAGCAAACCCTAGTTTGCATACGCGCTTTCACTTCACTGATGTCGCGTATATACGTGCTATCCACACAAACCGAGCGTATACCTACGTAGTATATTTCATTGCGCATACGTGCTTTCTCTTCAGCGAAGCCGCGTATATACGCGCTTCCTCTGCGGCGAACTAGCGTATAGATCTTCAACCATTATAGAGCAGCATACTTCTTTAGATCAGATATTTAGTTCAGATTTACCCTTTACTTCAGACAGATGTTCGCCTCATCACAGATCTAATCACTCCATAAACAGATCTAGTAGATACAAATACATTTCAGATCTAGATATCCCGCTTCATCATTTCTTCATAGGTGCATCATAGATTCAAATCTATCATCAAACCTTTACCCTTTCCATACAGATATACTTCACAGAGAAGTATTCATTCAAGCTCAGACATCTTGCACCCACACTCATGATTTGCACAATGAATTTCTTCTCTTTATATAGGCTTATCCTTTTTCAATACCACGGGCCCCTCTTTTTTAATACCATGAGCCAAACCAATACCACGAGCCTTCAATACCACGGGCCCCTTTTCCAATACCATGAGCCAAAATAATACCATGGTGGTTACCCCTGTTTTGCTCTTTTTGAGCGCTTTTACCCATACGCGACTTGGAACGTTTATTCCCGCGTGCATACGCTACTTCCATTAGACATATCCGCGTATGCCTAGAGACATACTCTTTTCATCATACTTTGAGCACATTCTGAATTCCTTTCTTCATTGCCTTCTGTACACACTGTAGATACATCATATTTTCTTCATTAAGAACATATTCTAGCAAGCACAACTTCATCAAATAAGTTGCCATCATCTTCATCAAGTGAGTTGCCTTTCAAGGACAACACTCAGCATCATATTGTCAACAAACATCATATCACATCAGATTTACATCATTTACCAAGTTCATCAAGTCAAGAATAACTTCATCAGGTGGATTGCCATCAAGGACAACACATGTCAATAGTTGCATGTCTTCATCTTCATTCAGTGGGTTGCCATCAAGGACAACACTCTGCATCATATTTCCAACACAATAAATGTGTCATCTTTTCTATTCTGACATTTCTACATGTGAATCTTCCATTTCCACATCGATAATGGAATCCATAGATCCACTTGCGCCAATATTTTTGTCCTCTAGCTGCATGTGCTTTGGACGACTTGTTGGATGCAAAGTCCAACAATGAGAGACATCATGTCCCTTCTTTTGACAAAATGTGCAACTCTTATGCACTTTTTGTGAAAGTTTTCTTTGCCTCTTCTGATTCCTGTGTGCTTTCTTTTTCAACCAGCATCTTGAAGCAACATGGTTAAATCCACCACAAAATGTGCAACAAAACTTTCTTTCATTTGAACAAGAAAAATTATCATTCTTTGCTAAAACATAATCAAATTGATCATGTGAATAATTATACCTGTTGTGCTATTTATAATGTCCATCCTTTTTGTCTTCATGAGACGATGAACTAATAGAGGCTACAACTTTCTTTTTCAAACTTACATCACAGTTCTTGTCTTGAAAACTGTTTGAACTTGAATACTCGCCATAAGCGGCATGTTTACCCTCTACTTGCTGCAATGAAGGCTTAAAACAATGACAATCATCCTTAAAACAATTTTGACATATATGCATTTTAGAACTTGGAATAAAGGTTCTCTTTAAATTTGCATCACATGCATTCAAGGATTTGGAGTCTTCGCCATTAAACTGCATATAACCAAGACCAACATTCTTTGGTCGCTCCACAACCGAAATAGGGTCAACCATGCCTTGTGCATGCTTTCCCAAACCTTTGCCTTCATGATAGCCCATATTAAACATTAATTTGGACCCCATACCCCTTGTATGTTTTTCAAAAGAACCAACACACTTTTATTATTCAAGCAGCCATAAAACACAAACTCCAATAGCTTTTGTAGAAAAAAATAATCTAGTGGGTTTGTTTTCCAAAGATAATCTTGAGGTACTTTGGGGTAAGGAAGTAGCCTACAACTCTTTCCAAGACTTAGCTATCAACAACTATCTTTTCAACTCAAGCAAACTCATACAATCAACCATTTTGCAACCAATAAAACAGTCAATATTTTACACTGTTTTAACACCTTTTGCACAAAAACAAATGCTCAACCTAAGCTCTGATACCATCTAATCTGAAAATGGAAGTATTTGTAAATGTTGTAAATGCTGTGCAAAGTATCCATTTCCATTTAATTAAATGTGTGTAAAATTTTCCATGTCTTTCAAGTTAAACAAAGTGTATTTGGTAACTATTTCTGAGTTTATGTGTGAGGGAATGTTAATTAATTTTACTTTTTAACATATCATATCAGCAATACATAGCAGAATAACTTCAACATAACATAACTCAGATATTTGGTGAGTAGTTCAACCCTCCTGGGCTACGTCTGCTGGACCAAGCCTCCCAAATTGGCTTTTCCTCTTGTATTAAAATGCTTCAAAATGATAATAAAAGCTTAAAAGTGCCTCAATAGGAAAATTTGACTATAAATACAGATTCAAAAGACATGAAAATGCTAAAAATGCCTTTCCATATACACTAAATAGTGAAATATTACCAAAAACAATGCCTTCTTCAACAAGGCCCTGATGGCTCTTTGAACTCCTCTGAAGCTTTTCGGACTGTATAATTCCTCAAATAGTTCTAAAAACTCTTCTATTAGGTTCAAAAGGTCAAAAATAGCTGAAAATGGTTTTTGGTTCACCTCAAACAGTGAGGTACAACTCAATATAGCTCCATTTCCCCAATCGCCCTTATGTCTCTCCAAACTTCCCTGAAGTTTTTCAGGCTCTAAAAGTCTTCAAAAATTTCTTAAACATCTTCCATTAGGTTCAAAAGGTGGAAAATAGCTGAAAATGGTTTTTGTTTCACCTCAAATAGTGAGGTACAACTCAATATAGCTCCATTTCCCCAATGGCCCTAGTGGCTCTCCAAACTTCACTGAAGCAAAAATGGCTGTAGAACACCTCTAATGCCTTTGGAACCTATCCCAAACACTCCATAATGCTGAGAATAGTCAAAATTAACTAAAAATTCGTCTAATTTGGTCCAATATTGGAGAAGTTATGACAAAAACAACATTATGCCCAATGTCAAGTGAAAAACCCCACTAAATGTGGGCTAACTGCAGATAAGCTCGAAAATTTTGGCAAATTTCCTGAAATGGTAGATTTCACCCCCAAACTAGCGGAATCTGAAATCGTTGGCAATAAATGCTAGGCAGGTCATGTGACCACTCGCACAGACTGCCGCATAAAATGTTGGCATATCCTCCGTGTATTAAATGTTTAAAGTGGTCACATTTAAAATTAATGGCTAACAGTTAGCTATTGCCAATTTTCTGCTGGGGTTAAAGGCCTTAAGGCCAAGGTTATGGGCACAGGATCATATGATCGAGGCTAGCCCTTAACTCTTCCGCCGAAATCATTATCCAAGTATAAAGTTATGTTGTAATGCTCATGGGTTAAGAAATGAATTGTAGCCGAGTTGGTTGGAGCGCTTTGTTAGCCAACGGGAGGTCCGAGGTTCAAACTTGCGGACTCACAAAAATTTTACATGTCAATTCTTCCACGGCTTGGGGGCCACGTGGTGGCTTCTGAGCCTGCCACATGGTAACCCGTGATTGGCCCAAAAATCTCCAAGTCAACTTGCCATCGAATAGAAATATGCCACTTGTCCAAATAAGATTGGCTCGAATGGAATATTCTAGGGAATATTTTGGGAATATTCCTTGGAATATTCTTTTTTTAATTTTTCCAATTTGAAAGTCAAACTTGGTCAACTCATTTTTTTGCGGTTTACAGAAAACTTCAAACCTGCATAACTTTCACATATGATGTCAGATTTGAGTGTTGTTCGCGGTGCCAGGATCACAGCGATGAGGCCTATCTGGTCGTTTAGGTTTCAAGTGATTTTGAACAATTTCAATTTTGAGCTTTTTCCATAGCTCAGACTTGAGCTCCCCGATCATCACAT